>MJUT01054409.1:15424-48217 GCA_002080005.1 Gigantidas platifrons | reverse complement strand
ATGTGTGTTCGGGGAGTTATGTGTATGTATATGTGTGTTCGGAGAGTTATGTGTGTTCGGGGAGTTATGTGTGTTCGGGGAGTTATGTGTATGTATATGTGTGTTCGGAGAGTTATATGTATGTACATGTGTGTTCGGGGAGTTATGTGTATGTATATGTGTGTTCGGGGAGTTATGTGTATGTACATGTGTGTTCGGAGAGTTATGTGTATGTACATGTGTGTTCGAGGAGTTATGTGTATGTACATGTGTGTTCGGAGAGTTATGTGTGTTCGGGGAGTTATGTGTATGTATATGTGTGTTCGGGGAGTTATATGTATGTACATGTGTGTTCGGGGAGTTATGTGTATGTATATGTGTGTTCGGGAATCAATTTTGCCTCTGTTTCTATGGTTTCTCAGTTAGATTTTGGAAATGTTCTGACGGTGATTGCTTTTCATTTTAGGTGATCTATATTTTTGAAATGCAAGAAAAAAATCCCACTTAGAATGGTTCGGAGTTCCTGCTATTTTTAAAACATATCATTCGATATATTTATAATTACTTTGCGCTAATTATTCTTTTTAAAATAGTTCAATAAAAAGATGCGTTAGAAGAATAGTTCAATAAAATGATTGCCCATGGTTGGTGGTTCTCTCCGGGTACTCCGGCTTCTTCCACCACTAACTCTGGTCGCCATGACATAGCTGAAATATTGCTGAAAGTGGCGTTAATCACAATAAATTAAATCAAATCAAATCAATAAAGTGAAAAATGAAAACATTCGGATAAAATTTAATGATCCTTTCCCTATAAACATTGTTTATAAAAATTATGTACGATATCGCGCGATCAGGAGGAAGCATTCGCCAAAAACATGGTTTGTCTAAATTCTGTAGGAAATCGCGCGATCACGAGGAAGTATTCCTCGAAAATATGGTTTGTCTACATTCTGTCCGATATCCGGTGTTCAGGAGGAAGCATTCACCGAAAACACGGTTTGTTTAAATTCTGTAGGAGATCGCGCGATCAGGAGAAACATTCCACTAAAGAATGATTTGTCTCACTTCTGCAGGAGATCCGCACGACTAGGGGGAATCATGTCCCTAAAGTATGGTTTGTCTAAATTATGCAGAAGATCGTGCGACTAGAGGGAATTATGCCCCCTAAAGTATGGTTTGTCTAAATTATGTAGGAGATCGCGCGACAAGGAGGAAGCATTCGCCCAACATATAGTTTGTCTAAATTCTGTAGAAGATCGGTCTATTGGGAGGATGCTTTCCCCCAAAACATGGTTTATCTAAATCTGTAGAAGATCGCGCGACCAGGAGGAATCATTCCCCAACACATGGTTTATCTAAATTCTGTAGGAGATCACGTGATCAGGAGGAAGATTATATAAATACTGTAGGAAATCGTGCGACCAGGAGCATGCATTCCCCCAACACATGGTTTGTCAATATTCTGTAGGAGATCACGTGATTAGGAGGATGATTATAAAAATACTGTTGCAGATCGCGCGATCAGGAGGATGAATTCCCCCAACACATGGTTTGTCAATATTCTGTAGGAGATCACGTGATCAGGAGGATGCATTCCCCAAACACATGGTTTGTCAATATTCTGTAGGAAATCACGTGATCAGGATGATGCATTCCCACAACACGTGACATGGTTTGTCAATATTCTGTAGGAGATCATGTGATCAGGAGGATGCATTCGCCCAACACATGGTTTGTCAATATTCTGTAGGAGATCACGTGATCAGGAGGATGCATTCCCACAACACATGGTTTGTCAATATTCTGTAGGAGATCACGTGATCAGGAGGATGCATTCCCCCAACACATGGTGTGTCAATATTCTGTAGGAAATCACGTGATCAGGAGGATGCATTCCCATAACACATGGTTTGTCAATATTCTGTAGGAGATCGCGTGACCAGGAGCAGTATTTGGATTGATATGTCACCAGTTTTCTACAGATGAAAGCTCAGACATAGATTATTTCTTATTACATTCAATAATCACTTGTAAAACCCAAAATACCTTCTCATAAATGATATATGTCAAAATATTATCAACACGATCACATGGACTTTGTACAGGACATATTATTGCAATTTATCCTGCAATCAGTACATTTGCTGTACAAATCTACTATACGAATACATTTTTGCTTTATTCGTAATAGACGAATAAACTTTTCGTACTATACGAATAAACTTTTCAGCCTACGAATAAACTTTCCTGGTACACTATAGCTATGTACAGCGGAGGGCGCAGACAAGTATGAAACTGGTACTAATGTAACGCGGACCACGAAGAAGACACCCTTGACAACATTTATGAAAGGCGAGGAATGACGCTTGTTTCTGTCCTTTTTGTTTAAATCTGACAAGTTTTCCGACTCTTTTGACATTGCAGGATAAACACAAAATACGTACATTGTCGTTAAATATAAAATTCATTTGTACTCGCTGCGAAACAGGCCTGAAAAGCTCGCCGAAGACTTGCTATTCTGCCAGTTTCTAAAGCTCGTACAAATAAATTTTATATTTACCCACAATGTACGTATATTGTATATATCAAAGTTATCAATCTATCCACGTGGTACAGACATCAATCTATCCACGTGGTACAGACATCAATCTATCCACGTGGAACAGACATCAATCTATCCACGTGGAACACATCAATCTGTGTGTTTAGTCCATCTCCATGACCTGTTATTGAATTCTTTGTCGATTACGAAATCACATAAAATAAAAAGACTTCGATAAGCTCAATGTCCGATTATTGCATGATTAAATCTTAATGTAGAAATATTTATATTAAGGAAGAAACAAAAGTACGGATTATTGCTATACACCTGTGTCGAACTTACATTTGCATAATAGTCGTCTGCGTTTCCTACAAATGAAAAAAATGAAGAAAAATCAAATAAAAACCGTACAAGTTGACGGTTAGAAACGTACGGTGTCCTAAATTGTAGGATTAATGCGGCCGTTGTACAGTCGGGCAATGATTCACCTGTTAGTTAAGACTGTTATCTGATATGTAATTATCGTATTTGGGTACAATATGATTTCAATGACTGACATATAAACACATATACCTACATGTATTTGTTTACGTTGTGTTTCAAGTAACATAAGTGTCGTAAAACATTTTATGTAGTGTACGATTAATTGTTACACCTCAAGAGACAAAGACATGGAACCCGGAATGGAAGCTCCATTAAATACACAAATACCAATAGACAGAGGATGGGCCTACGTAATACTTCTGGGTAAGTTTATATAGGTTTTCTGTTGTAACTCAAATACAATGTAAAGTATGTAAAATAATAGTCGTAATCGCCAGTCAGTTTTCTGAATTATGGTCTATTTAGAGTTGTATCTGACTCATCTTGCGAATGTGTTGCTGCCCATGTAAATTTAAAACATATCTTTTTAGGTTCCCCAATATACGTACAAGCTAGAGAACTACATTGATATGTAATCTCAACAAGGGTACAACCTACTACAACTTAAGATATCAATTACCTGACATGTGACAATGTTAACTTAACTTATGAACAAAATTGTATTATATTTAAATATATTTTTGATTATATTAAATATTCAAAAAGATTCCTTATCGTATTAGGACTGGAATTGAATTGAGTGAACATGCACTTCATATGAATCAACATCATATGAATTTTATTTTTCCATCCATTTTGTTTGTGAATGGAATTGGTCATGTATTAATATTTTATACTTCTGACGAATTAGTTTTACAAGTCAAATAAAATAGAAATGAAACAATTAAAGGTCAATTACTTTATATGGCATGTAATTGTGAATTTAAAGATACATTTTCAGAACACTATTATCAAACAAGAGCATCTCTACCCCCATACATATTAATGGCAACATTTCCTATGAAGGCATTTTTTAAAGTATTTATCGTGAACCGTGATGTGACCCCTACTCCCACTTATCTGTATATATCAGTTAATGTTTGTAAGCAGACGACACTGGAAATACAGGAACTGACATGCACGAGAGGCACTGTTATGAATTATTTACACGAGACGCCTCTGATATGGACCATCAGCCTGGAGCGTGATATCATGGCTAGTTTACTGGCTTCCGCTCGTTACACATATCCAAAGACTATATTCATATTAATACTTGGTATATGATTTATAATAATTCATGCCTTTTATGCACTTCGTTTATGTAACAAATTGTAATTAGGAGAAGACCTCATAAGTTTGTTTAATTTGTGTCTAATCCATTTTGTGTATTTTTATGTTCTTACTAATTTAATTATAAGTATTAACTGGTTACCTCCATTTCAATTTGGTATAATGGTAAATACTAAATAATAAGGAAACAGATATATGCATATTCATGATATTAATAATACAAGTTTTCGACCTAGTATGTATAGCTATCACTTTGATTGCTTGTTATATACCATATACAGAAAAGATTCCCGATACCTGCTAATCTGGGTCACGGGTCATTGTGAGTGGCATGTGTAGTCACGTGAACAGATACGGTGTTGAAAAAAAACTGTTGGTACTCATAAAATATTGATAAATGCAATACAAGTTTATGTTTGTCTTCAAGAAATATGATAGACAAAACTATGTGTGAAGTTTTATGACGAAATATCTCCGATTTCTATTCTATATATAAATTTATGAATTGAAGTTTTAGAACACAGCTAATTTTAGCGATGTATTTTTATCTTGGACAATAATGAGCGTCCTGATTGGATGGCCGATTTAAAACACTGAATCTGCATGGTTTAGCAAGGTTACTCAGGTCAATAGTTTATAAATATAGAATCTTGACAATGTAAAGGAAAGATGCTATGTTATAGAAGGGGTTTTCAAATTATCCCCCTTAATACTGCACGCCGTCGCTATGTGACATAATTGTTCCGTCCGCCATTAAGGTCGTGAATGTAGATAAACACGCAGATACAACGATCATTACATACTCGTATAATATAAATATAAAAATATTGAATGAGTACAACAATTCAGAGACATAGTCAACATTGCACAAACGACACAGAACGATTAAAACCAAGAACAAAAGAAATAAAAAGAAAAACACACCCAACACAGAAACCTATATACGGATATAGCGAAAATTATAAACTGCCGCTATATACGACAACTGCCTAAGGGTTAGTATAGATATAGTTTATAGAAGTCAGGGGCGGATTCAAGGGGGGGGGGGAGGCGCCCCCCTAAAATTGGAAAAAATATGTTTTTTTTTGCGTAAATCGTGATTTTTCACACGAAATACCCCAAAATTTTTAACGCCTCCCTACGCTCGGCGCGATTTTTTAAAAGTTTTTTTAGCTTGAAATCCTGGATCCGCCCCTGGAAGTAATTACATTTAGTTGTTATACATGTAAATTCCATACCCCTGTTTATTAATTGAAGCACATGAAAACATCCACGCCTTTGATTAGAAGTTGTTTGAAATAGAACTTCCAGTCTTGTTTAAGCGTTGTCACTCGTGAAAACTGTCATGCCTTTCTCCACAATTTACTATAAATAAAAAAGCTGCACGTGAAAACTTCAACGCACACTTGGTTTTGATTAGCCACTCACGAAAACTTCCACACCAGCTTTTATGAGCTGCTACACATGAAAATTTCTACCCCCCCCTGTTCATCAATTATTACACAGGAACCACACCAGCTTTTATGAGCTGTTACACATGAAAATTTCGTTGCCCTTGTTCATCAATTATTACACAAGAAAACCTCCACACCAGCTTTTATGAGCTTTTACACATGAAAACGTTGTGCCCTTGTTCATAAATTACTACACAGGAAAACTTGCTACACATAAAAACTTTCTCTCTCATGATTATCACATGTAGCTTCTAATGCAAATAAACATCCCCCACCGTTTGTTATGAATTGCTACAAATGAAAACATCAATATCGTAGTATGCGACTTGTTATAGACAAAAACGTGCACACCCATGTGTACGAACAAAGTGGTAAACAGAAGTCATCAATCAAAGAAGAGCGGAAAATACATTGTGTGACGACAGGATTGCCAAGTGTGATAAGAGTCAAACGGACATCCTTGCTGGTTGATATAATAGTGAAATTATTATTATTTTTTTTTAATTTTAAACATTTAATTTTAAACATAAATACAAAAGATTATTAACACAAACACAAACAAATTAACAACAAAAGAATTGAAATAAAAACAGTTAATGTCAAATCCACAATTCCATCCACGTCGGACAACAGACAGTAGCCGGTCGGCAACATCAATGACTCCACCAGTACTATGCACACATCACACGTCAAACATCAAACTATAATACAGGACCTTGAACAAAATAAGGACTACTAAATATCTTAAAATGACTAGCATAAATACATATTAACTAAACAAATTCACATAATGCATCATCATAACTATAATGTATAATAACTACACATTAATATTTCAAATTATCTATACAATCTATAATTGTGTAATGTGCGTCAGGTCGATATAATTAAGAAATAATTCATGGAAGCCAGAGTTTGTATACAGTTTTAACATGGGTAACATTATTTTCGTACAAATTTTATCCCGAGGGTTAAAACGTGATACAAACTCTGGCTTCCATGAATTATTTCGATTCTAGTAGGAAAAATCTTAACTTATTTTTTGAAGTGGAAGTCGGTTATGGAAATGCATTTCTTACAAAATTCACTAACCTTCATGTTTTACAGTTTACAGTTGTTTTTCTTTTATGTATACACAGACTGTGATGCTATGAAGTTACTGATATTTTCCAATTTAATGACATTTTGAATTTAGCAACTTAAACAAGTAAAATGCTCACAAAATCTTAAAAATAAATCAGTAACCATGTCTTTCAATGTCATCAGCATTCCTTGTAAACGACTTCCGGAAGATGTTAAATTTCAAAAGTCAAAGTCCATTGATGGTCGTCTTAAGTATTTATTCCGGAAAAATATAGGTAAAAACAATACGGGCATTTTTATGTTTGTTATGCACCACAGTGCTGTATGAATACATAAATTCACTAGGGAATTATGTTTGCAATTTGTTCGTCAATACGCATGAGCGAATTAAAATATATCGCGAGTTTTATCACTGTATTATTTATATAGCCAATGAAGGACGTCATGTTAGAATTGTTTATAATGTATCGTACATTATACGGTATACTACGCGCATGATTTCACTTATTCATAAACATTGTAATATTCAAATAAGTGTATCGGATATTTCAAATGTTTTGTTTATAACGTTGATTAATTATCGTCTGCTGTGCATGGAGTGTGTAGTAATATTTAGGATACAATAATTACAAATCTATCGTTGTCGTTCACCGTGTGAAAATCAATAATTAAAATATTGTGTGACAATAATTTACATTTATGTACGACTGCTTGCAAACGTGCATTTATCTAATAAAATATTCGCTACATGGTGCGATGATTTCTACATCATCAAATGTCCTGTTTAAAATGTCTATACGAAAACCACTAAATGTTTGTGGTGTAAAATTGTACATTATATACTAAACTAATGTTATAATTTACAAACATTTTCTCAAAATTGTATAAATAAAATACCCCCTATACAGAATATGGACGTCAAAATTTAACCATAAAATAACTAATAAGTTTTACTTACCTTTAACAAGACAAGACAACAACCACACACGCTCCACAGTAACTTTACAACGTGTGCTGAATAAATCCCAAAAAACGACAACTTAAATACCCCTAACCTACCCAAGAAGTCCGTGCGACATGATATGTACTTTTAGGAGTTATGAAACCAATAAAAGTACAACTAGCCTTTTTGATCTATTGTATTAATGTTTACTACGATTCCTAACAGAGTATGAGAAAAAGCAATACTTAAATCCTCTAAACTTCAAAAGACTTATTCAAAACGGAAATAAACTAATTACAAGTGGATAAAAATAGCAAAAGCTAACCACCAAAACACAACAGGAATACCTTCATAATTTTAAGATCGTAACACATTGACCAAAAGAAAAAGGACAAAAGGAGAACCAGTGATCTACAAAATACAAAACTAAAGATCGAGCAACACGAACTCCATTAGCAAACGGGTGAACTCAGGTGCTTCACATGAAACTATCCATGTTATGTTTTATGAGGTGACACATGAAAACTCCCAAGGCCTCCTTATGAGTTACTGCACATGTACATTTCCACATCTTTGATATCGAGCTATTAAAGCAAGTGCACACTTCCACTTGGTCTACTGCAAACAAGAGGTCTATTTTAGTAATATTTGGGTAAAAATGACTCAATCAATTCATAAATGTTAACCCATCAGATACAAATAATCTATAGCTCAGATTCAATAACTAAATGAATTTCTACAACATAAGCCGCTCATATTTGTTTTTACAATAATTTTAGGTGAATGTTCTTTCATGTTTACATTCATTCCTCTTTGATTTGTTTTAGCTTGCTTTCTAGAAATGTTTTTATTCATTGGTACTGACAAATCGTTTGGCCTGTTGTTGGTGGAATTCCTGAGAGCATATGATACAACAGTCTCTACGATATCTATAGTATTAGCCATAAAAACGTTTGTCTACAGCATAGCAGGTAGGGCTTTTGTACACGAATTTGTCAATATCGTCAGATTTTATAATAATTTAGTTCGAATCCATATTTCTCAAGAACAACCTGGGAAATTAAATTCTATAAACCATGTAAAATATAAACGATGTACTGCTCAACTACAGGGTAGAGTCCGTTTCACACTCGTTTCCGAATATTAGCTTCGAAGTTATGCTTATTCCTGAAGACTTTACTGTGACTGTGCAATAAAAACGTTGCTATGTTACTTTATTTTGTGTCAAAGTAACTGGATCATCGTCACTATACCAACTGCATTCCCAAATTGCATAGCCATCATTACATACTGCTGGTACTTCCAAATGCTCAACGAAGCCTCTTTTCAAAGTATCAACATCTATCAGCGGTCAAAACCGTGCTGCAGAGTTACAGTGACATTAGCTACTCAAGGGATGGTGTGAATCAGATGAGGATTCTGAAAAAGTCTAAAGATCTATTACAGTATAATATACAATCAAGGTTCCTTTCCTGATTTTAAAATAGCATTTCCTCTACACAGCTATTCCCCACTCAAAACTAAATGACAGATTAAAATAATTAGTCCAACGATGTTTTATAAAAAGAATGGCCAACGTAGAAATAAAAACCTTGTCACCCCTGTTTTTTAGTGGGATTCGTGTTGTTTGATCTTTATTTTAATGTGTAGTGGTTTGTTCATTATTGTTTGTCCTATTAACCATTGTATTGTGTCATTCGTATAGTGGTCGTATAGTAGTCAGATTTACAATTACCTTTGTATTCAGTGCCTATCACCATTAACGTGGTGAGTTCTAATATCGCTCATGGCAATGTGTACTGAATACAACATTATGCGATAAAAGTTTGTCAGAGCCTTGCGGCAGATGATTTTCTCCGGTTTCCTCTACCAATAAAATTAACCGCCATGATATAACTGAAAAATTGTTGAAAGTGGCGTTATACACCGTAGACCCCCTTCTTCGATTTACGGTTTCTGATTACCTCTTTTGCTATCTATTCCATATATTCCAACAGCAACTGTATATGGAGTATATATTTCTCAGTTGATACAATATTCCAAAGCTTGTGTTTCCTATCAGCGGTTACTTGATTGAGGGGTGTTGCTGACAAGAAAGCTACATAACCAATTCATCACGTCGAATGTTTCACCGTCGTCGTCATGAATTGCTCAACAGTTACAGAATAGCTGTCACAGATGATCACGAATATGTTCAGTTTGTCGTTGACAACCCCATGCTTCCCTCGTTCAATGTCTTAATACCGCCATAGTAACATTAGTAACACGAAGGATGCTACTAGTGAAACAGTCGTTTTTAGTGGGGTCCGTGATGCTCATTTTTTAGTTTTCCATGTAGTGCTTTGTGGACAGTTGTTTGCCTTTTCATCTTTTATTCTTTTGGCCATTACATAGTCGACCCCTCTTCGAATTAAAACTTCCGACTACCCCTTTGTTATCTTCAGACCTTTCTTAGCATCCTCACATTTTTGTATCTCTGTTATTTAGACCAATGATTAATAGTTTAATGATCAGCGTTCTCGCCTAGTGTGCAGTAGATCAACATTACTGATCTGAAATCTAAGATAACTAAGATGTACCTACATGATATACGCTTTATAGTAGGTAACTAAGGAATGTGTATACAAATATCCCAGCAAAAAACTGATAAAAAAACTGATTTAACTTACCATCATTTGACAGGTACTTGTTACTCAGATGATACTTGTTTTTTTCTGGTCTTATCTTTTTTTGTAATAATTCATTTCCTATATTTTAGCCATTTTGAGTTTTCCACTTGGTTACCAGATGTAACTAAACATATTTCTATATTTCAGCCATTCTGAGTTTTTAACTTGGTTACCAGAGTAACTCAACATATTTCTATATTTTAGCCATTTTGAGTTTGTCACTTAGCTACAAGATGCAACTAAGCATATTTCTATATTTCAGCCATTTTGAGTTTGTCGCTTGGTTACCAGATGTTTTCAAGTCGTACTCTAGTAATTACCGGAGCAGTACTTACTTTCTTAGGCTATTTTCTGAATGCCTATGCTTCCAACATCATATTATTAATATTAACACAAGGATTACTTGTTGGTAAGTGTAACATATACAACCTTATGTATAATTGTGTGTGCCTTCTTGGAGTAGTGATTATATCACACTCATCACAAGAACGACATTAATACAAACCAGTATCTGTCGGTATAAAGTTGGGTTGGTACATTGCATGGTTGCCAATATTTGAGACGACTGTATATCTATTTTTAGTGACAGTATGATATTAAGATCATCCTATACAATGTAACAGATATTGAGCTAGATTTCTGTCAAATTAATAAAAATACATGTATTGATATTGGATCTTTCTAAGATTATTCTGTTGGATTTTGGAAATGATCCGACAGTGTGATATTGTTTTCTTTTGATTTTACAGTCAAACCTGCCCATGTGGACACCTCTATTAAGCAGTCACCTGTGTTAAAAGGCCATTTTTTTGTCCTAATGATGACCTCTTAATACAGGTTTGACTGTATACCTATGCATATGTCAATTATAATGTCGGCGTTTAGTTCCAACTTAAGTGACAACGTCTCAACTCGGTTAGTGAAAACATAGTTTTATATTTAGTGGATTTGGACGAGGGGCTGAATGGTTTGTCATTCTGCTAAGCGAATATGTATTGCAGTGTGCCAATGGCACCGAATCGAATTTCTCTGAGGGGAGAATAAAAATGCAAAACAGTGTACAACTCAATATCTCTCGGGATTAACTGGGATCGATACATTGTATGGATGTGACTTGATTGAGACCCTTGTCATATTTATTGTCTGTTCGTTTGGTCTTTGTATTGTCTGTCGTTCGATTTACGGCTTCTGATTACCCTTTGAAAAGACTTTGGTATTTTCAACCTTGTCTTATTGTGTAAGTTTTTCTCGTCATGCTCGCCTGACATTAAGCAACAATCAATCGATCAATTCAATAGACAATTCATTTGGTATATACAGGTTTGAGGACATTAACAGTTCCCTGTTTTATGTAATTTTGAGGTTTGGGGCAAACACTGATCTATTATTGTTTGGGGACAACACCGATTCACTATTATTGTGTTTTATTACAGGTTTGGGTACATCAATGATTCATTGCCTCACATTGGTAATGATTAGTGCGTATTTTGATAAAAGGCGAGGATTTGCGAACAGTCTGGCTTATGTAGGTGGTAGCGTTGGTGGTCTTGTATTTCCGGTATTGATAAGAGCGCTTTTGGACAAGTATGATCTTCAAGGTGCACTTATTGTGTTGTCGGGTATAATGTTAAATATGGTGATCGTTGGAGCACTTCTCAGACCTCTTGATTTCTATAAAAACAGAAGAAATAAATGTGAACAGTTAGAACACAATAGCTCTATACAGTGCGATTCTAATGGGAAATTTATTTCAAAATGCGATATAAGCGAAGGAAAAACTTACACTGAGAGAGAAAGTCATGTGGATTGTGTTGATTCTCATGAACAATATTTACAACTGGTTGAACAAAAGGCTAATACAAATGACCGTCTGGCAAAAAAGTCAGTTGAAAGTGATAGAAACCGGTCGGTATACTCTTCTAGAAGTTCAGTCAGTACTGTAATCAAAATTTTGACTAGTAGTAAACTAGATATTTATGGAAGTATGAACAACGGTTTGGGTTCAGTACAGAATGTCCAAATATATAGCATGGATGACGAGGATATAAAGAACCCAACAGCAAACAGTTCTTGTCAGAAACTACAAAAAATATTCCGCTTCAGCGTCGTAAAAAATCACCTATTTCAGATGTGTTTATTGGTTGGCTATTTAGCCGTGTATGGATGTGTCCTCGTGTTGAATTATTTGCCGGATTTTGCAAAAGACGGTGGTGTGTCTGATGACCAAACAGCTTTGTTACTCTCCATTGCAGCTGTATCAGAGTTTTGTGGACGATTGGCTATTGTTTTGATATCTGACTCTGGATATATAGAAAGAAACCATATCATCAGTATAAGTTTATTTATCAGTGGCATATCCTGTATGTTTAATACGTTTTATACTAATTTTACTTCATTTACTATATTTTCAATCATTAATGGGTGCTTTGCTGGAGTTTACCTGTCTTTATTTCCAGTGTTAGTGATCGATGCAGTTGGTGCTGATAATTTACCCAACGCTTTAGCATTTCTTATACCCATACACGGATTTTCAATTACTGTAATGGCGTTAGTGTTAGGTAAGTATGAGTTATGGCTATAGGAATTAGGTCTTCTCCATGACGATCGTAGATTAGAAGTTTAAAATCCTACTTGATTGTACACGAGAATCTTCAAATCCATCCCAATTGAGAAACATCAGATGTAAACATCAATAACACAGTAAAACGACGATACAGCAATAATGACCTTCTTCAATAACACAATAACAAATATCCATAGACAATACTACAGTTTATTACATACTTAGTTGAAATAAAGGCATTTTTGTATGACCAATATGACCGGAAGTAAACTGTCCATATTTTCACACCTCGGGAAAATAAACGGTTATTAGGTGTCCCTCGTGCGCTTCAGACAAAATAAACAACTTCCGGTGTTTACGTCTGCAGATGTCGGAAGTATATAATAAATAGTTTAATACATGTATGGGCATTTCCATATTGGCCTGGTTATCATCCCTCGACCCATATTGGCCCTCGACTTCGTCTCAGGCCAATATGGGTGTCTCGGGATGATAACCAGGCCAATATGGAAATGCCCATGTATTAATCTGTATATATTGCTGATGCCACAAAATAAAATCATTATTTGCAATATGGCGATTCCTTAGAAAATCACCTCTAACATCGTATCAATATTCGAAAAATACATCAGGAAACGAAACAAAAGTTCAAAACACAACATTTACGATGCAATACATTATTTACCATATTCTTGACGTGTTTGGCGCTATAATAACATTTACACGAAGGGAACTAACTGCATAATAATGATGATTTATAACATTTGTAGGACATATGAGAGATACGACAGGTTCCTATCATAGTACCTATTATTGTATGGGTGCAGGAGAAATACTGGCTGCTGGCTGCCTGTTGTTGAAACCCATCATTCAAAAATGGGAAGATAAACGTGTAAACGGACATATATGAGACGGACTATATGTGGTAGAATTTTGGTTGTTATTCCTGTTAAGCGTCCGTATGTACCTGTTTTAGTACTTGTCACTCCTTATCCAACAGGACTAGTTATAGGACAAAGGTAAATTATCAATAGCAAAAACTGACAAACCGGATTACGTACTTAATCTAAAGATATACAAGATGAAGTATGTCCTAGTTATAGGATACCTAAGTTATGACATGACATTACCAGAGGCGGATTTAGAGGGGGGCGTGCGGGGCGTGCGCCCCCCTAAAATTCGCAAAGCATATGTTATACAACGTTAATTAAGCAGTTCAACAAACAACTTTTTGTAACTTCAAGATAAAAAGCTTGTGTTATTTTGACCACAATGAATCCCTATTATTACTGTGGCAGCAATCTTATCTGTTAACTGTTCAAAAGTCAAAATGAATAGTAATGATAATGATATTAGGAGTAAATTTGGGGTATCATTCTAAAAAGCTCTACCCATTGATAAATGATCAGTATACTGTACGTCCGGATGAAGCTTTTCGTTTCGCCGTTGGTTCATTCATTGAAAACGTATGATTCGTTCTTGTTTATAGACAAACAAAGGTGAATATGTTAACATTAATGCTGCATGAAACGATTCTGATCATCTAATTTAGTTACGTTAGCTAATCAGAAATCAACAAGTTCATGTATTGACAATTTCAGGTTTTGTTTGTCTATAAACAAGAGCGGTCGAATCATACGTTTTCAATGAATGAATCAACCGACGAAAAGAACAGCTCCATCCGGACGGGCAGTACTAACTAGAACCACCCGAAAGGACAAGCACCGAAAGTACAGACCAATTAGTGAAATGAGGAATGCTTTAAACTAAACCAATAGTTCTTTATATATCTTTATTCTCATAATCCAATTTACGTATAGAGAAATACACAAATTACATATACAAAAACAAAATGAACAAAAAGTAAGACTGAAGAGCTTTGCAATACAATTCACAAAGCTGCAGACAAGAAATATAAAAAAAAAGAAGAGATAAATAAATAAATAAATAAATAAATAAATAAATATTACACAGGAGAGTCCAACATTTGATTCACTATTCTAATAAATTTGCACAAATTATTCATATCAGACGAGTTATTACTATTCATAAGTGAACTGAATTTTAAATGAGTTTGGTCTATTTCTAATTTTTTTTCCTAATAAGTAGATTGCGGTTGTCATCGAATTTTGAACATGAAAATATGTAGTGAAACTCGTCTCCAATATCACCAGAATTACACAATAAACATTTCCTATTTTCTCTTGTAATGTTTTGCCACCTGCCCGTTTCAATTGGTAATGTATGGTTCGTCGTTCTGAATCTACAAAGTGTTATAATGTTTCTATCGTCTAGCTTCTCAAAATAGTTTTCCATTTCTAATTTTTTATTAAACATGCGATAATTTAGTGCTTTTGGTGAATTTTGTAAATTAGAATGCCAAATTTGCTTGAACTGATCGATAATAATTTGTTTAACAGTATTATAAAGTCAAGTAGCGCTTACAAAATATTGATTATTCCAAACATATGAAAACCACATTTGTCTAATATAGATTTTACACTTTTTAACCAAGGTATGTTAGTTCCATAGTTCAGGAGTGAAAAATTGTACAAAATTGCAGGAATCTTTTCTTGTTTTCCTGTTAGTAATTTAGCCCAATAATTAATAATCCTAAGTTTAACATATATGCCTAATGTAAATCTACCAAGTTCTCCGTATACCATAAAATCAGGGGTACTCTTTTTTACATGTAATATAATTTTACAGAACTTTAAATGAACTCTTTCAACAATGTCGTTATTTCCCACTCCCCATACTTCACATTTATATAATAAAACTGGTTTGACAATTTTATCGAATAGATCGAGCTGGCATTCAATTGATAGGTTATGTAATTTACCTTTCGTGATAATATCATACATAGCACTCGTTGCCTTGTTAACATTAGCTTTTTTTGCTTTTGAAAAACTCCCTGTTCTGGAGATTAAAATACCAAGGTAAGTAAATTCGTTTACAATTTCTAGAACAGTGTTATTATACATAAATACAATGTTTTTAGACATTCTACCTTTAGAGAAGATGACAACTTTACTTTTACCTACATTCACTTTCAATTTCCAAATATTACAATACACATTTAAAGAATCTAGCTGCTTTTGTAAATCTTCTTGTGACTCTGACATTAAGACTGTATCATCAGATATACTTTTCAAACCAATTATATTGTTAACATGAAAAAATTCCTCTAATTCATTTAAATACAATGAAAAAAGGACAGGGACAAATTTTCTCCACCAACATTACAAGGGAAAAATTCTGAATAATCTTCACCATTAAAAACACGAGATTTTACATTGCTGTACATATTTACAATAGTCTTATACATATTTCCGTTGACTGAGTGTCTTCGTAATTTTGACCAAAGTCCAGGCCTCCAAACAGTGTCAAAGGTCTTTGCAAAATCTATGAAGGCACAGAAAAGTTTTTTTCGTTTCAAACGTAAGAGTTTGAAGGGTTAAAATATCGTGATCGATCAGTGATGAGCTGAACAATTCACATCACGGTTGTTCAAAAAAAGTTTTACTTTAGGTTCTTATAATCTGACAAAAACAAGGCTCTGTCCTGGACCCGCTGGGGATCTTAACCGGTCCCGAGAACCATCGCCTACTCACGCCCCCACTAACCACAAATCCTGGATCCGCCCCTGATTACATAATACTACAAATAGAAAAAGAAGTTGTAACTCAAGAGAGGGGATGAAAATAAAGGGGAAAGAAACATAGTAGTAACATTTGTTAAATATGGTGGGTGTGTGATTAAGATTCATTGTGACATGTTGGTTTGTGAGCAAATGCACTTTATGCATTCTTTGCAGAAAATGACCGAGATAGAATAAGATCATGTATATTTCAAAGATATGATAAATACATTCATCTTAGCATTGTTATTACATCGATACCCACCAAATACGGCGGGTCATCTACTCGGACGGAAACCAATAATAACATGAAAAACAAAAAATACCACAGTCGAAACAGTTCCAAAATCCAGTAGAAAAATGGCAGAAAGAGGCAAATCGATACCACTAATATATAAAAACATGACCACTCAATTTCCTGGCGGCTTGGTACAAGCAGGCACTTTAATAAAAGGTGGCGGATTTAGTAATTTTAAAGTAAACATTGATGAACATTTCCTTTATTCTACAAAGTCTGCGTTTATCCAAAATGCAAGATGGTGTGTCATAGCAGGACAATGTTTAAGATAGAGATAGATAGATAGATATAGATATATAAAATCTTGAGAAACTACAAATCTAATTGAAACCAAACTATGAATGAATGAATTTTGGTTGGCCACATAGGAAAATAATGGATTTTATGTAGATCGGAAATATCCAAGCTATATGTAACCAGAGGATAAAGTTACTGCTTTAACACTCGCCGCTGAAACCAGTAACCATTTGAAAGGAAACT
This sequence comes from Gigantidas platifrons, assembly GCA_002080005.1. Lineage (NCBI taxonomy): Eukaryota > Metazoa > Mollusca > Bivalvia > Mytilida > Modiolidae > Gigantidas > Gigantidas platifrons. Next base: position 30,911 of record MJUT01054409.1, on the reverse strand, counting down.
TGGATTAAATTTTCTGTGTATGGTGTTCTACAAATTCTGCATTTTTGGGTTTCTCCTAAAACAATAGAGATTCTCATCACCATAGGACATACACATGATCCTGTAGAAATATGTGTAAAATAAAATTCTGCGAAAAAATATATTGATGGAAACCAAACTGTAAATGAATTATTACTGTTTGGTCCATTACAAAATGTAAAATTTCGTATGTGGGTCAGGAAAACAACTTCAACAACAGTACAAAAATCTCTGATAAAATGTGAACCTGATTTTAAATGTTGTTCTTTACTAATTATAATATATATATGTATTGTGTTTTTAATATTTTGTCATGCAATATTCCAGATTTAGAAAATATTTCTTAGTGTGCAGGGTTAATAGCAAATTAAAATATTTCACGAAATAAGGTGCAATTTCCGAATGTGCATATATATTACACACAATACCCAACTTCTAAAGTGAGGATCCTGACACAAAGCATGTTTACATAACAGCAGTACAAACTTGCAGGTAATACAGATAAAAAACAATCCCTAGTGTTACGCACACATCATTTCTGCATTCATAGCCATGTAAGTTTTAGTGAACTAGGCACCAATTTTGCAGCACTAAATTGACATTCACCTAAGAGTCAACAAAACAAGAGCGCAGTCGTCTGCTAATGTACCAAGATCCCGAATAAGCCAAACAGTGATGTCTACATTCTCTAGTAGTATAATTTCCCAAAGATGTCATTAACTATTTCACACATTCACATACAAACAATTGTATGGCTTTAAGTTAAGAACATATCAAGACAAATATTTGAACCATATCATTCAATGTGAGTCAGCACCAACAGTCAATTATATCTTATATAATGAGTGGAGTTCCCAGGGAACAACATGTTTTAGAATATGACCTAGATTCTTAGCTACTGTGGGTAACCCCCGGACAGGCTGTTCGATGGTTGTCCTAGGACTGAACATATATGAGTGCATCGTATATAGAGAATGTTACAGAAGAGTTTGAAGATACCAAAGGGGCAATCAGAATCCGGATATCGAAGAACAAACAACACAATGACCAAAAGAAGAAGAACAGACAACACAATGACCAAAGGAAGAAGAACAGACAACACAATGACCAAAAGAAAAAGTACAAAAGGACAAACAACGAACAACAAAACACATATAAAACTAAAGATCGAGTAACACGAACCCCACTAATACCAGGGGGTGAACTCACATGCTCCGGAAGGGTAAACAGTTCTTGCTCCACTAGTGACACCCGTCGTGTTAATCTAGTTAAAAACCCGGTGATAACTCATGAATGAGGAAAGGACAGGCAATTGCTTACGACAAGCGGAAGAAGAGTTTGAAGATACCAAAGGGGTAATCAGAATCCGTATATCGAAGAACAGACAAAACAATGGCCAAAAGAAAAAAAAACCAAAAAGACAAACAACGATCTACAAAACACACATAAAACTAAAGATCGAGTAACACGAACTACACTAAAACCCGGGGGTGAACTCTCCTGCTCCACTAGTGACACCCGTCGTGTTAATCTAGACACAAACGCGGTGATAAGTCGTGAATGAGGAAAGGACCGGGAAGTGCTTACGACAAGTGGAACATATCCGTGGTTATTTGTGACACAGATATTCCACAACGGTCAACCAAGTCATTGTGGCGATCGTAAAATTTGCGAAGTGATGACTTCAACTTTACCAAAGGGAACCCTTGGTCCAGCAGCTTCCTTGTTAGCAGCAACCCTCTATCAAGGAAATCCTGATATGAAACACAGGCTCCGGAATTTAGTATCAACTGAGAGATATATACACCATATGCAGGTACTGCTAGAATGTTGCTACATATAAATGGAAAGTTCACAATGGAAAAATTGAAATCATCTCTTTTGTCGTAGAGTTTCGTTCTTAACCGCCCCTCACTGTCAATTTCGAGGTGTATGTCAAGATATAAAGCAGACATATCTGTATCTGTGGTATCCTTTATTTCTAGCTCAATGAGATAGATGCGATCAACGAAATCACAAAACCTAGAATTATGTAGTGAAAGGACATCATCTATATAGCATTACGGGAAATTAAAGGATCGGGCTAGCTTCTATTCGTTTTTCTTGAGAAGCCCCTGCATGAAGTCTGCCTCATACGAATAAAGGAACAAGTTGGCGAGAAGAGGAGCACAGTTTATGCCATAGGAATGCCGACTGTCATTTGAAAAACACATCCACCATAGATAACAAATATGTTGTCAATCAAAAACTCGAGCATGTTGATGATATCAGTTTTTGTAGAATCAGAGTGGTTTTCTTACAAAATAAGATATGTCCCTTCCTAGCACAAGGTATTTGTATCTACGCTGGCCATTCTGTTTTATGAAACACAGTTAGACCAACTCCCTTTTAAAGTTTGTCAATGACTGAAAAACGCATATCTCGCCCAGATATTTAAACTAGAAAACACATATCTATATTGTAACCCAGATATTTGTACAAATAAAAGATAACAATAATTCCAAATCATTGTTAAAATTTGCGTATTTCATTCGTGCTATTCATCTCTAACAGCTATATATCAATTTTATAATGGTGGTCAATTTTATTCTGGGAGGAAACAGGCTTAATGTCGAAAACCATCGATTCCGTAAGTCACATTACAAAATAAATATATCACAAAGTTTATCAAGTACACATCACATAAAGTGTATCAAGCACACCTCAGATAAAGTTTATCAAGTACACATCTCATAAAGTTTATTGAGTACACATCACATAAAGTTTATGAAGTTTATTGAGTACACCTCACATAAGTTTATTGAGTACACCTCACATAATTTTATTGAGTACACCTCACATAAGTTTATTGAGTACACCTCACATAAGTTTATTGAGTACACCTCACATAAGTTTATTGAGTACATCTCGCATAAAGTTTATCAAGTGCACGTCACATAAAATTTATCAAGTGCACATTACATAAAGGTTATCAAGTACACCTCACATAAAGTTTATCAAGTACACATCACATTAATTTAATCAAGTACACTTCACATAAAGTTGATCAAGTACACATCACATAAAGTTTATCAAGTACATCCCACATTAAGTTCATTGAGTACACGTCACATACACTTTATTGAGTACACATTACATACTGTTTATCAAGTGCACAACATCCAGTTTATTGAGTACACCTCACATAAAGTTTATTGAGTACACATCACATAAAGTTTATAAAGTTTATTGAGTACACCTCACATAAGTTTATTGAGTACACCTCACATAAGTTTATTGAGTACACCTCGCATAAGTTTATTGAGTACACCTCACATAAGTTTATTGAGTACACCTCACATAAGTTTATTGAGTACACCTCACATAAGTTTATTGAGTACATCTCACATACAGTTTATCAAGTGCACGTCACATAAAATTTATCAAGTGCACATTACATAAAGGTTATCAAGTACACCTCACATAAAGTTTATCAAGTACACATCACATGAATTTAATCAAGTACACTTCACATAAAGTTGATCAAGTACACATCACATAAAGTTTATCAAGTACATCCCACATTAAGTTCATTGAGTACACATTACATAATGTTTATCAAGTGCACAACATCCAGTTTATTGAGTACACATCACATAAAGTTTATTGAGTACACATCACATAAAGTTTATAAAGTTTATTGAGTACACCTCACATAAGTTTATTGAGTACATCTCGCATAAAGTTTATCAAGTGCACGTCACATAAAATTTATCAAGTGCACATTACATAAAGGTTATCAAGTACACCTCACATAAAGTTTATCAAGTACACATCACATTAATTTAATCAAGTGCACTTCACATAAAGTTGATCAAGTACACATCACATAAAGTTTATCAAGTACATCCCACATTAAGTTCATTGAGTACACGTCACATACACTTTATTGAGTACACATTACATAATGTTTATCAAGTGCACAACATCCAGTTTATTGAGTAAACCTCACATAAAGTTTATTTAGTACACATCACATAAAGTTTATAAAGTTTATTGAGTACACCTCACATAAGTTTATTGAGTACACCTCACAAAAGTTTATTGAGTACACCTCACATAAGTTTATTGAGTACACCTCACATAAGTTTATTGAGTACACCTCACATAAGTTTATTGAGTACATCTCACATACAGTTTATCAAGTGCACGTCACATAAAATTTATCAAGTGCACATTACATAAAGGTTATCAAGTACACCTCACATAAAGTTTATCAAGTACACATCACATGAATTTAATCAAGTACACTTCACATAAAGTTGATCAAGTACACATCACATAAAGTTTATCAAGTACATCCCACATTAAGTTCATTGAGTACACGTCACATACACTTTATTGAGTACACATTACATAATGTTTATCAAGTGCACAACATCCAGTTTATTGAGTACACCTCACATAAAGTTTATCAAGTAAACCTCACATAAAGATTATTGAGTACACCCCACATAAAGTTATGTGTGTACACCTCAAATAAAGTTTATTGTGTACACCTCACATTAAGTTTATCAAGTGCACACATTACGTAAATAAAACCGAGGTCCCGTATTGAGAGATTGCCACCCTCTTCGCACGTTAAAGAACCCAGTGTAACAGCTCATTATGAGCATTATACTCATGATGAGTGGTCCATAGGAGACCTGTTGCACTGGCAAAATTATCCGTCCCTACCCATCACATTTCCTTTTTTCGAGTCCCGTGGCGTTAAAATTATTCTCGTCCTGAATATAGTTGAAAAATTGCTTGCTGGACGTTAAACATCAATCAATCAATCAATCAATCAATCAATCAATCAATCAATCAATCAATCAATCAATCAATCAATCAATCAATCAATACATAAAATTAATTGAGTACACCTCACAAAAAGGTTATTTAGTACACCTCACATAAAGTTTATCAAGTACACATCATGAAAAGTTATTTAAAGTGCCATTCCAGCCCAAAAGTCAAAAGCTATTTTAAGCGTTATATTTATTCTCTATAAAATTATAAACCATAAGAAAAAAACCCAATAAAAAAATTCTATGCATTAACGGAGATCTGAGCTAAGGTGTATTTTCGTATTTTTTTTCACCTGTATAATTTTATCGATTGCGAAATTCCCGGATGTAAAATGTTCGTGACGTAATAATTTGAACACACATGCTACTTCCGGTTAAAGGATGCAATAAATAAACGGACTACTGCAAGCTAAGGTTGCACTTTTTAAAGGATATTGTGTAATTGATCAGAAAATGATATGTTGAAATATAAAATAAATGAATGATATGTTTAAACTTGGTGCATTATGGGGTCTAAACAATAGATAACTTTCAATGGTCTATTATGAACGGTTATGGAAATACAGGCTCATACACACAGGCATTTGACCGATGGACCTTAATTTCCCCGTGTTTGCCACGAGGGTACGTATTTTCAGGGCTAGTAACGATGTAGGGCCTCTATTTAATTGTGGGTCCTGGGTTATTGTTTCATTTGATTTTACTAAACATGGTCAATTAAATTTTGCCTATGGGCAAGGACGTTAATAAGTTCTATATACGTCCTTGCTATGGGACAAGAATATGGAAAATCAAACATTTTAAAAATAGTCTATTGTGAATTTTATGTATCAGATATCTTTATAATTTTCTTCATTGGTTAAAAGAATAGTAAAATTTCATAANCACTATGTTAAATGAAGAATAGTTTAGCTTTTGTGATTTTAAAGAGAAAAAATCAACAATTTTTTCAATTATTTTGAGGCAGCTTGAAAAATGGGAAAATTATAAAAAGATATCTCACCAGAAAGCCCTGGTTAGTGTTGAAAGCAAGTTAGTTCTGATTTGAAAATATGATAAAACAATTGATAAAGTCTTTAGAGGGAAAACAAATTAATAATCACAAGTGATTGTCCCATACGTAAAGATTTTTTGACAGCATTATCTTTAAATATATTTTTTCAATCAAAATGATGGAAACTATCCCTGATTAATTGGAATCTTGTAGGTATGATGTTTGTGTTCAAAAACAATTAAGATTTGGAATGATTAAAGGTGTTTCATTTTTCACCCTAAGTGGCCACTAAAAGTGCAACCTTAGCTTGCAGTCGTCCAAACGCAAAAGATGAAGAAAATAACTGTATTTAACTGTATCAGGATCAGCTAATTTAAGGCAGGATTGAAATATATAAAATAAAATACCTTATTTTAGACTCGGGTTAATTGAACCAGAATTTTTATTTATTTTTTAGGAGGTGTAGGCCAGAATATTTATTTTCAACTTTCACCAGGCCAAGATATTTATTTCCAAAATGTGCCAGCCCCCCCCCCCCCTTTTCTACAGAACCATACAAGGCACCAACCCCATACAAGGCACCAACCATTTGAAAATGGTAACACTTGATTTTTTGTTACATTGTTGAAAACAATTTTTTTCTTTAATTTGGGAAGCAAACTATATTTTTTTTTAAATCCACAGCCCCCCTCCCCCCTGGAAAATCAAATGGTTGCTACCTTAAGAGTATCTGCATGTTTTAGACAGAAATCATAACTTTATACGCCTTTTTTTTAAGACAAGTAATATGGTATGGAGTAGACAATGACGAGAACAACGGTAAACTTTCACATGTGGGAATAAAGATAATTATTATTTTTAAAGACGCCAACTATGAATTTTATTCACCTAAATTTTGTCAATACCAAGAATTATCATATCGTCTATCAATCCTTTCTCCACTAACGTCGTTGTCATCGGACGATGTTGCCTCGGGCTCTGGTAGATACGGCTCAAACTGATATGGGAATATATTCACGTCATTTACAGCCCCCCCTTCTCCTTCAGATGTTGCCTGAACCGATTCACTCTCGCCACTAACCTCAAAAGGAGACGAACCGCAAGACAGATCATCAAGAGTCAAATCAGATCCATCGGAATAGGACTCTTCCCGAATGTTATCCATCATCAAATCGTTCTTTCGGGTGTTAAATAAGTTTATTTGAAATGCACAATTTTACCCCAAGGGGTTGATGGCATACAATTATACAAAACATATATACAAAGCAGACAAAGGACAATCATTAATTAAGTACAAATTAAAAGAATAACAAGACAGTCTTATACAGACAAATTAAATTTGTAAAATCATACAGTTATAGAGTCCACTTTCCTCAGTATTAAAGACTTTTTAATAAATGGAGCAACAAACCGCAAATGATTCGGCAAAGACATTATCTGTATATATTTTTCATTATTGTTTAGTGCACTTAGAAAATTATTCTGTATATTCATTTCTAATTCTTTTCTAATATCATTATATTTTGGACAATGGAAAAAGTAGTGAATTTCATCTTCAATTACATTCATATTGCACATTTGGCAAAGTCTATCATTTCTTTTTGATCTTTTATAACGACCTCTTTCTATTTCTAAAAAGTGGTCACTAACTCGCATTTTACATAAATTTCTTCTGTTTTCAAAATTTGTATGAAGTAAATATTCATTGATTTCATAATCAGATTTTAATTTACTGTATAAGAATAGTTTGCTGTTTTCTGTTAAAGCATGAAGTTTTTCAAAAAATAATGTTTCATAGTTATATTTTAATTTAACTTTTAATCTTTTCTCAAAAGAAACTTTTTCTTTTTCATAGTCAAGATGTTCTATTTCATCTAAGTCTATGTTATTAACATTACATATATTATTTATATAGGTAAACCAAGAATATGAACCTTTGAAATGTAATGACTTTGCTAATAAAAACGCATCATCTAGTAATTCGTTATCAGTATGATGTAATAAACGAGCTAAATATTTTACAGATTGAATTTTAATGAATGTATCCAAAGGATACTGAGCTAGTTCTGCTCTAGCTGCAATATTAACTGAGTGTTTACTTATGCCTAACGTATATTTACAGAATTTTAAATTACATTTTTCAATAAAACTTGTGTCGATTAATGATGTGAAGTCAAAGTTAGGGTTATCTTGTCCTCGCTTTGATGCTTTTATGATTTTTTTCGTAGAAGTCCATATACCAAATTTCAGAATTATACATTAAAATGGGTTTAATTAGAGATTCAAATAATTTTTTGTGAATATTAATAGGTACATTATCTAACGGTCCAAGATATTTAAAGACTGAGAACAGCACTTTACTTCCCTTTTTTGACAATTCTAAATGAGATGAATGAAATTTTCCAGAGGATTCAATTATGTTACCCAAATATTTATATTTTATTACTTTTTCTAGTTTTTCCTTTCCTAAAAAGAACTCGGGTTTTTGATTTAAGATATTTTTGTGTTGAAAAATCATAACTTTAGACTTTTTTGCATTAATTGAAAGTTGCCATTTAGCACAATATTCATGAAGTTTCGAAATGGATTTTTGTAATCCATCTGCTGTTTCTGATAGTAATAGTATATCATCAGCAAACATCAAACAATTAATATACATGTTTTCCAGTAACACTGGTTTACATTCATTGTTAAAAATATCAGGAATGTCATTTATATATATATTAAATAAGAGAGAACTCAAATTATCACCTTGTCTTACCCCTCTAGTTATTCGAATATTTTCAGATATATAATTCTGAGATCAAAGACTACGTTTACAGTCGGGAGTGTTAAAATTATGACGTCAGGCGCTAAAGCGGAAGTTGTGGCTATTTTTATCCGAGAGGTTACCTTTGACAGGTAAAACTGCAAACTTTAAGAGGCTGTCGCGGCTTTAATCGTTCGAATTTTTTGACGCGGTTTTTTTTGCCTGTAAACTGAGATGATATTTTCTCTTATTGTCACCAAAAGGGATTTTTCGAATTTTCATTCTTGAGGCACTTTAATACACCTCACATACAGTTTTACAAGTACACTTCACACAAAGTTTATTAGGTACACCTCACATAAGGTGCATCAACTACACCTCACATAGAGTTTATTAAGTATACCTCACAGAAAGTTTATTGAGTACACTTCACATAAACCTTATTGACTACACCTCAAATACACTTTATCAGGTGAACATCACAAAGTTTATTGAGTACGCCTCATATAAAGTTTATCAATTACAAATCACATAATATTTATCAAGTACACTTTACATAAAGTTCATTCAGTACACCTCGGAAAGGTTTATCGACTGTACGTCGTATGGTAGCTATATATAGTCTAACTCAAAAACGATAGTGGTAATGCCATGAGAATATATTGATGACAAATATTTCACCAAAATGTATGACAAAGAAACAGAAATGAATGATGTTCAAATTGATAAAACCCACTTAATAAATCAAAGGGTACATTAGGATAATAACAAACAATACAAAATACAATGCTTTTGAATTAAAATTAAACAGTTGAATGTACGATTAATAATTCTCAATGCCATTAAACTTAGTCGTGCCAAGAAAATATAATAATTTGAGGGTGATTAAATTAAATAATCTGAAATGAAGGTTAAACAAACATAGCTCTAATCTAAATCATATACAATGCATCATTTATTCAAAGGTCAGCGTTGAACGTTCTACCGTGAAATACGATATTTAAATCTGAATATTGAGCTTCGGGTGTTGAACGCTGACAAAACAACATGTATTTCTGTCACTGAACAATTCTCGATTCGATGATTATTTAAGTATACTACTGATACTCAAATGTCTGCTTCTTACTTTGACCTTCACCCCTGACAACGGAAGAGGATTAAAAAACAATACTCTACGACGAACGCGAGAACTTCACGTTTCCAATAGTCAACTTCCTCTTTATCAGAAGCAGTATTCCAGCATCACTAGCGTATGGAGTATTCATTTCATAACTCATATGTTATTCTAGAGCTTGTGCCCAGTGCAGTAATTATCTGGACAGAGCACATCTGTTGACGTAAAAGCTAGCCCAACAAGGCTATGTTGCTTCTAAAAGGTTTGAAGTCATTGCTACAAAAGTCTACGGTCGTCATCACAATCTTGTTGACCGCTAAGAAATATCAATATCTCAAATGACAAAATATATTTTCCCTTTTACGTAGATTTTTCTCTCTTTATCTATATATAAGTAACACGACGGTTGTCCTATAAGAAGCAGGCACTGGTTACCCTTCTCGAGCACCTGATGTCAACCCCGGTTTTAGATGAGGTTCGTGTTGCTCATCTCTAGTTTTCTTTGTTATGTTTTTTGTCTTGTTTATCTTCGTTCTTTGTCTTGTGTGCTCAGTGTTGCAAAAGACTCTGGATTATCCATTCTTGATTGCCCCTTCGGTTTTCTTTAACGTTTACTTCATTTGAAGGTGACGTGCTACTATATAATTATGGTATTTTTGAACTTCAAAATTCAAGACTGTTTAAATTGTGAAAAGCTGAAAACTATCAATCAAAATTAAGACGAAAAACTTTTTGTCCTTGTGAAGGAACATTTCAGCAAAATTTGTCAGAGATGACATCTATTTAAATTGTTGAAAAGATGTTGTTTTACATGAAACATATAGGGAAGATGGCAAGTAACGTACAATTATGTCCAGTTACTGTATCATGAACATGAGCTCCTTTTGTATTTTGAAAAAACAACAACATACAAACACCACCTTTCCTCCGCTTTTTTTTGGTGGAGTCTGTGTTGATAATCTTTTTAGTTTTTTTATGTTGTTCTATTATGTGTCTATGCGTTCTGAGTTTCGCATTGTGAAGTCCGTTACGATTTCCACATAATAACGATGTTCAGTTCGTCTTTACCTCCAATTGTTTGTCAGAGGGTTCATGTCATATTTACGTTATTTGTGTTTGTTTGCGTATAGTGGTGTCCAACACATATTGTGTTGTGTGATTGGTTTGTTTTTCTTCGTCTTGTGTACACTATGTTGCCAGTGTTTTTGGGTTGTCCATTTTTGATTGCCCCTTTCGTATTCTTGAACGTCTATTTACCCGTCTACGAATGATAACTCTAGTTCGCTTTAATGTACGACTTATAAAGCTAGCAACACTACTATATATCTTTATGTATATATATCTATTAATGCAGATCAAATTAGATATTACTGAAAGGTTTTTAAGAAATGATGTTTTTGAATATTTGCCGGCGTCAATTAGGAACTTGACGTCAAAATGCAGTTACACGTCGCCATGTAAAACTATTAAAATATAATACAGTTATAATTCTATGCCCCTTGATATGGCCTTAAATAGTCACAAAATCATAAAATCAATCGATTCTCAATCATATATTTCGCTTAGTGTCATGTAAGACCTAATGGTTTTGCAACATTACTACATAATGCGAAATGCAACGCAAGTCTGACATTCATGGTTGTAGATTTTACATTAATGACTTATCACCGGGTTTGTTTTAGAGTAAAACAACGAGTGTCACTAGTAGAACAAAAACTGCTTACCCTTCCGGAGCTCCTGGGTTCATCCCGGGTTTCTAGTGAGGTTCGCGTTGCTCTATACCTAGTTTTCTGTGTAGTGTTTTGTTTATCGGTGTCTGTCCTTTTTCTTTTGGCCATTGTGTTGTCTGTCTTTCTTTGATATTACACCTTTGGTATCGTCAAACTCTTATTGTATTATGATGAAAAGTATAAACAATTAGGCTATGAATGCTGTATTAGTAATGTACAAATAAATAGAGTTTTTTTTTCATCCGATTTTGTAGAAGTTCTTGTTTACACTATTTATTGGTTTTGCTTATGGTGTTTAACGCCACTTTCAACAATATTCAGTTATATCGTGGCGGTCTATATTATTGGTGGAGGAAACCGGAGTATCCAGAGAAAAAACCACCGTGAACAATTTCATGAAGATGATGTTTGTCTTCCGGTTCAAATAGAATTGTTGACATGCGGGATATCAATTGTCATTTACATGTACATTCACCGGGTTTATCGAACGATTTAGATCAAATCTCGTCAGTTGTCCTCGGGGAAAGTGAAAGCATTCCCATTAGAGGTTATTTAAAAGCCATGGATATAAATCTGCCGTTTTAATAACGGTGATCAGAGGCGGATTTAGAGGGGGGCGTGTGGGGCGTGCGCCCCCCTAAAATTCGCAAAGCATATGTTATACAACGTTAATTAAGCAGTTCAAAAAACAACTTTTTGTAACTTCAAGATAAAAAGCTTGTGTTATTTTGACCACAATGAATCCCTATTATTACTGTGGCAGCAATCTTATCTGAAACTCTTCAAAAGTCAAAATGAATAGTAATGATATTAGGAGTAAATTTGGGTTATCATTCTAAAAACCTCTAGATCTACCCATTGATAAATGATCAGTATACTGTCCGTCCGGATGAAGCTTTTCGTTTCGCCGTTGGTTCATTCATTGAAAACGTATGATTCGTTCTTGTTTATAGACAAAAAAGGTGAATATGTTAACATTTACAGGGGCGGATTCAAGGGGAACGCACCCGGCGCGCCCCCCCTAAAATTGGAAAAAATATGATTTTTTTGCTTAAAATCGTGATTTTTCACACGAAATACCCCCAAAAATTTTTCGCGCCTTGCTCCGCTCGGCGCCATTATTTTGAATGCGCCCCCTAACTGGACATCCTGGATCCGCCCCTGATTAATGCTACATGAAACGATTCTGATCATCTAATTTATCTACGTTAGCTAATCAGAAATCAACAACAATTTCATGTATTGACAATTTCCGCTTTTGTTTGTCTATAAACAAGAGCGGTCGAATCATACGTTTTCAATGAATGAATCAAACGACGAAAAGAACAGCTCCATCTGGACGAGCAGTACTAACTAGAACCACCCGAAAGGACAAGCACCGAAAGTACAGACCAATTAGTGAAATGAGGAATGCTTTAAAACTAAACCAATAGTTCTTTGAAGGGTTAAAATATCGTGATCGTTCAGTCATGAGTTGAACAATTCGCATCACGGTTGTTAAAAAAAAGTTTTACTTTAGGTTCTTATAATCTGACAAACTGAACATACTGTCAACAATTATCCGACAAAATTAAGACTCAAAGTCAAGTTTTTTTGGTCTGATAAAAATGGTGTGGTTGATACAAAATTGTCGTTCAAATAAATGTCTAATTCCTTAAACCCCCAGAGCTTCTGAGGGGCTTCGCCCCCTGGGCCCCCTACCAAGGCTCTACCCTAGACCCGCTGGGGGCCTTAACCGGTCCCCAGAACCATCGCCTACTCACGCCCCCCCTAACCACAAATCCTGGATCCGCCCCTGGTGATATCTCATGACATGGATGGATGACATTTAAATATATACAAATGTATATATATCTACTGTTTATAACATTTTGTGAAAGTACAATTCTCTTGTATTAAGGAAGGAATGCGGTATAAACTGTAAGTTCCTTTAATTTTATGTTTTTATTTAGATATTACATGTGTGAATTGCCGCACTGTATGACATGCTCCACGAAATTGATTTTTTGTGTACGTGTGAATAGTCGCGCTACAAAATGCAACTAGTGAATCCATGTTTGATCATATGTTTATGTACACATACTGTGTGCATGGGCATGCTACTGTTACGATCAATTGTCCTTTCTATGACCAGATTAACGACCGAATCTTCATTTTTACTGATGTGTTGTATATCCTAAATATATATAAGAGAATGATTAGTTGTGTAGATTGTTAGTCAAAGCGTAAGTACCCTTCGGTATTCTCTATTGTTTATTTACATACAAAAATGTATGTACATTTTAAAGTATAAAAAAATAGTTGTTTTGTCTGAATTTCCATGAGATCAATTGCCAAGCGAGTACTTACAGACTTTAGACATTTAATGGCAAAGTTATCATTATTTTTCAGAAAATATACTTTTGTTGTGTTATATAACAAACTAATTGAAAATTTAATTGTGATAAAACAATAGGAAGAAACAATTTAAATAATTATAATTGATTGAGACATGTTTAACAATAATTTCGTAAGATTAGTAATATTTACATGCACTTTCATTGATTAGAAAAAATTACACAACATTTGTATTCAATTTCATCATCCCGGCGTATTTTGACAGATGATTGATAACAATTTAATTATCAGCTGACCACCGCCATGTGATATTTAGTTTCCTGTTACACCTTTGCCTACTTGTGAATTCTTTGGATTTTGTGTTTTTTTGTAAATTGTGACAATGGTATATATATATATAGGAATTTTCTATAAATAGATATTATAATGTAGGGATATTGATTTGTAAATAAATCTAATTTTATCACGCTCCTTTGTCTAACCTTGATTTAACTACGTCGTGGTTATAATGAAGAGCTATTCAACGCTGTATTGGCCAAATATGCGGGAAGTATAACACCTGAAGTGAACTAACTGGAGCATATGATCGTCTTTTGAAATAGAAAAGGTAAGTGGAAGTTCATTTTGAATGTCAATGTCTGATCGCATGCTTAAGGGGAACGAACTCGAGATTTAAAGACGAAACTATAGGATGTTCACAAGTTCCAAAGGTGAATGTTTTGTAGAAAACGATAAAACTTCCAAAGTGAAAAAATAATAATTCATTGAGTGCATTATTATAAAATTATGTGAAAAACAAATTCCAACAGGCAATAGAAATACACAACTTTTATTTATCACAGGAGTTTCTACTAATACGTGTTTTGTATATCAAACAAAAATGCACTGTTAAGTAATTATTATATCAACACTACAAAGATTGTTTGAACAACATACACATAATAATTTAAATAAAATAGAAAATGCAAAATTGATTATTTTCCAGATGTCTTTAACCAGGACATTACACTACTAGGATTATATGTCATGTATGTAGGCAGGATCTGGGTCGGGACATTGTTCTCTATGGTTTCTATTTAGACAGGAACTACATGAGGACATTGGTCTGTTCGGTATTGACGTCAACTTAATTAACAATACTAATTAAGACAATAATTAGCAAAAAAAAAACACTGTTAGCTATAGGGTTTTTTCTGTAGTACTAACTGGGGTTTTGCCATATAGGTTTGTTTGTAGAAGTTAGACAGTAGGGGTTTTGCCATATAGGTTTGTTTGTAGAAGTTAGTCTGTAGGAGTTTTGCCATGGAGGGTTTGTTTGTAGAAGTTAGTCTGTAGGAGTTTTGCCATGGAGGGTTTGTCTGTAGGAGTTTTGCCATGGAGGGTTTGTTTGTAGAAGTTAGTCTGTAGGAGTTTTGCCATGGAGGGTTTGTTTATAGAAGTTAGTCTGTAGGGGTTTTGCCATATAGGTTTGTTTGTAGAAGTTAGTCTGTAGGGGTTTTGCCATATAGGTTTGTTTGTAGAAGTTAGTCTGTAGGAGTTTTGCCATATAGGTTTGTTTGTAGAAGTTAGTCTGTAGGAGTTTTGCCATGGAGGGTTTGTTTGTAGAAGTTAGTCTGTAGGAGTTTTGCCATGGATGGTTTGTTTGTAGAAGTTAGTCTGTAGGAGTTTTGCCATATAGGTTTGTTTGTAGAAGTTAGTCTGTAGGAGTTTTGCCAT
>MJUT01054409.1:0-11294 GCA_002080005.1 Gigantidas platifrons | reverse complement strand
GCAACCTTTAGCTGTGTTTGGTTGTAGGAGCTTTGCAATAGCTGCTGTTGGCTGCAGGGTTTTGACCTTTGCTTTTTTTGGGTTTTGGTTTAGCCGGAATTTGCTGTTAGGGCTTTGCCGTTGCTGGATTTAGATGTAAGGATTCTGTCTTAGCTGAGCATAGCTGTAGGGTATTTGTTTGCTGGCTTTTGCTGTATGGGATTACCATAGTTCAATTTAGCTATAGAAGTTTTGGCTTGACTTTGTTAAGTTCCAGAGGAAGTGCATGTTGGAATATACCATAGGGTAATCAGAAGCCATACATCGAAGGACAGACATAAAATGGTCAAAAGAAAACAAACAAATAAACACTACACAGAACAAAATATGAGTAACAATACCCTACTAAAAGGGGTGAACCCCTGTGCTCCGGAAGGGTAAGAAGTTCCTGCTAAGGGAGGTAGGACTATATGGACTACTAGATGTATAATATGCTTTGTCACCAGGAACGAGAACATGCTAATATATGTATAAAATTCCACCCTTATTAATTTTTCATTTCTTTTCAGGTCTACAGATATGTGCTTGTGACGTGAAATTAATTATTAACATCCCAGGACCGAGAGGAGGTGATTGATATCACACACATTAACTATGGCTGAAGAAGATAACACGATGTTAAAACAGACGGGAAAATCTAAATCAAACCTGCCTCTTGACAGAGGATGGGCGTGGATAATCCTGCTGGGTAATATAAGATTTTGTTGGAAGGTATAGTTATCCGTTTAAGGGCAACATGTTTAGGTTATAATAATTATTGATGATGTATATTAAAGGATACTTTTGATGCATTTATACACTTTTACAGTTAATTTTTTAATTGTTGATTATTTTTCATCACATCCACATGTTAGGACAAATAGCCACATATCTCCCTATAAAACCAAGATTTTAATACATCTAAGGTATAAGAGGTCTAAATTTATTAACGTTAAGATTTAAAATGTACTTTAACACTCTATAAAATAGAAAGCTTTGTAAATTATTGCTCTTCATGTACATAAAATACAATAAATATGGCTTAAATTTTTTGCAATTGGCAGATGTCCACATTAATATAATACAATGATTGGCATTGTCTGAAAATCTGGGACGTTATTTATTATGCGATACAAATCACATAATAATTTGTGTTTTTGTTGTTCCTTTAGTCACCCCATATTAACAAGACAACACATGGCGACAATTGTACTTGTTGAAACAAGCGAAAGTGAAATGAAATGTCAACGATCTAAGATTGATGACAAACCTATGAATACTAAATTTAACATTCATCAGTGAAAACATACACAAGAACAATATTTATAGAAACCGATAAAGAAAATGAATATTTAATTAGTGTTGGGATTGATACGGATGACGTGAAATGTTAACGTTCAAATAAAGGACAAAAGGTGCTGACCATTTTACTATAAACTATGAAGAATTTGTACTCGATGAAAGATAAATTTGAAGATATCAAAAGAGATAATCAGAAGCCGTAAATCAAAGAGGGAAATGCAATACAATGGCCAACTGTTAGAAGATACCAAAAGGGATAATCAGAAGTCGTAAATCAAAGAGGGAAATGCAATACAATGGCCAACTGTTAGAAGATACCAAAAGGGGTAATCAGAAGCCGTAAATCAAAGAGGGAAATGCAATACAATGGCCAACTGTTAGAAGATACCAAAAGGGGTAATCAGAAGCCATAAAGCAAAGAAAGACTGACAATACAATGGCCAAGCAGACGACAAATGATAAACAAAACTCGGCATAGAAAACTAAAAGTGAGCAACACAAACCCCACAAATTTCCGGGGATGAGTTCAGGTACTTCGGACTGGAAAGCAGTAGCACCCGTCGTTTTACAATTGCCATTCTGAAGATAAGTCATGAATGCGGAAAGGACTGGTGTGTTATCGACAAATGTAACAAATCTGTGGTCATCTATTCCGTAACGGTTAACCAATTCATGGTGGCGATCATAAAACTTTCTAATTGAAGACTTAGCCACTTTGAACTTCTGTAGCTTCCTTGTAGCAGCAACCCGTTATCAAGGAAAACATTGTTAAGTTTTCTCTAGAATATTCCAGTAACAACATGACCAGGAAAAGTAACTGATTATTAAATAAACTTTATAGATGTTGAAAGGAAATTTGTACAGGACATAAAATATATTTGTACGATGTTGCATTTATTTGATGACCTATGATTGGATAAAATCATTCCTAAAAATAACGACGGAGAGCCATATATGGAAATCTAGAGAATAAGAATAATACGCTTTACCTGGCCAGGAGGAAATTCCATTCATAAAAATAACGATGCAGACGGAAAATTACAGAAGGTCAGTGGGCGGTGCTTAATTTTGTCTCGTGACCATTACGTATTTAGCCTGAAAACTTCCAAGAAAGTCCGTCTAACATAGTTCGTGGAAAAAACTCAGTTACTGTTTCAAGTTATAGATCAGCAACATCGGACAAATTTGTTCTAAGCTCTCGTGACCGACTATGATTATTTGGACGGTCTGTAAATAGTTGAAGGTTTGCGATAAGGCGCTCACCCTTCAACAATTTACTGACCGTCCAAATAACGATAGATGATCACTAGGGAGCTTAGAACTTATAATGTATTAACTATTATGATCTTAATTTACAATTATGCAACAGTTTTAAAACTCTTTATGATAAACTTCGTACATCATGCTGTTATTGTTACTGTGAGGTCTATAGTTTATAACATTATCAACTTTATTTTGACAATGAGGTCAATAGGATCCGACCTCTTACCTTTATTGTCACTATGAGGTCTATAGATTCTACCATCAACAACTTTATTGTGACAATGAGGTCAATAGGATCCGACCTCTTACCTTTATTGTCACTATGAGGTCTATAGTTTCTACCATCATCAATTTTATCGTGACAATGAGATCAATAGGATCCGACCTTCTACCTGTATTGTCACTATGAGGTCTATAGTTTCTACCATCATCAATTTTATTGTGACAATGAGGTAAATGAGATCTGACCTCTTACTTTTTATGTCACCATGAGTTCTATAATTTCTAACATCATCAACTTTACTGTGACAATGAGGGCTATCAGATCTGACCTCTTACCTTTATTGTCACAATGAGGTCTAGAATGATTGAATATTTAGGGTTTTATTTGCTTAGATTATTTTTTAGATGTTTTCATTGTATAAGGCAATTCACAAATAATGTGTAAATAATGATTTAACCCTTGTGTGAGAGTCTATAGCTATTTCATTATAATTTTCAACCTTACCAAAATGTATTGTTTAACATATCATGCCAATCATATCTGAGCGTAACTATGAATGGTGGTAATGTTGATTGTTTATTGATTAGAAATGATGGTATGTAAATATGATAAGGTAACAGTGTTTACATATGGTTTAAAACATCAGTAGGACCTACTGGATATCAGATATTAATTATGGTAAACCTTGTGGTCCTGTTAACATTTGAGGACGGTAGAAAAAAACAAATTAAGATTATGTATTTATTTATTATCTACCAAGTTCATAAAATAGAACCTACATTGTATAAATAGTCATTGTTCTGATTGGTTATAGCTGTGTAATGTGGTATTTATATCACAATATAACAAGGGGTCACTTTCTATACACGTGTTTATACAGACGTGCTGCTGGAATGGGTCAATTGTTTCAGTTAAAATTGGTGGGGATTTGTTAATCTATGATACACCAAAAATGGTCATATTTTCACAAGCCCCAAGCTACATTACTGGTAAGACTGTGTTAAAACCCAAGGGGTACTTTTCCCCAAAATTTGGGCTTTAATAAATTATTAAGACTACTGAAAGGTGCAAGGAAAGTTGGCAAATACCACTGGGGTATTCAGAAGCAGTAAATTGGAGGACAGGCAATACAGTGGCCAATAGAAAAAGGACAAACAATTATATACGAAACATTTCACAGAAATAGAAAGATTGTACAACACGAATCCCACTAAAAACCAAGGGTGAACTCAAATGCTCCCGAAGAGTAGACAGTTCCTACTCTAATAGAAGAAATTATTTTCAGATATTAAACTTATAAATTGATATAAGATGATACTGATCCACAACAACACAATTTATATTGTTAACTATTCAACCACTCACTGATTAGAAATATTCTTTTCATTGGGAACTTTGCTCTGAACTTTGTAACTCTCTTATGTCTGATAAAATCACAAATTCACAATGTTTAGATATACAGTGAGATATATTATAACAGACCAGTACCCAAGACATTGACCATTGATTATAATACGAAAAGTCTTAAGATACCAAAGTGGTAATTAGAAGTCGTAAGTCAAAGAAAGTAATATGTCATGAATAAGGAAAGGACCGAATTGTGATTACATATCCATGGTCATTTGTGACACAGATATTGCTTAACGGTTAACTAGGTCACGGTGGCGAACGCAAGACTTTCGAAGTGATGACGTCAATAAGTTAAAGTTTCAAATAAGAAAATGTATTTGTCATCTTAGCAAACTGTTACACAATATCAATAAATCGTACATAATACATGTCTATCTTAACATCTAGTTATCTGAATCATGTAAAATTAATTTTTATTGAGTATTTATTTTGAATTTTATTAAAACATATCAACGAGTTACCATAACTGCATGGGTATTGTTTTCGTACTGCGAATATATGAATGGGCATTGTTTTCATGCTGAGGGAATATATTAATAGAATGTGTTTTTCAAACCGCAGCTTCACTCATGTACCCAATATTACCAAAATGACCCTCGTGTAATACAATTAAGTACCGTTATTTGACAGTAATATCCAGCATTTGAAGAAAAAAAATGAAAAGGGAAGGCATTAACCAAAATTGAAACCAAATTTAGAATTGCAACCAATAACACCAATGAGTTTGTAATGTGGGATCCAATCACGGGGTTTGTGTCCTGTGATTTATCACGTGGGTTTGCACTGTGGAATCCATCACGAGGTTTGTGCCCTGTGATATATCACGTGGGATTGTGCTATGTGATCCACTACGGGGGTTTGTGCTCTGTGGTCCATCACTAGTGTTTGTGCTATGGAATCCATCACGGGGGTTTGGGCTCTATGATCCATCACGGGGATTTGTACTTTGAGTTTGAATAATTATGAATGATTTTAGCTTTCCTATTACGGCCGTCGTGATCGTATGATTGATGGATATACAACTACCTGTGCAATCAGTTGCCATTACCACTAAAGTTGTGAGTTCGAACACGGCTTATGGCGAGGTGTACTGATACAACATTATGTGATGAAAGTTTGTTAGGTGACTTGCGGAAAGTCTGTGGTTTTCTCCGGGTACTCCGGTTTCCTCCATCAATAAAACTGACCACCAGGATATAGCTGAAATATTGTTGAAAGTGGTGCTAAACACCATAACCCCTAACCCTTAGCCCTCCTATCTTTATCCATGTGTACGTTGATGATGATATACATGTTATCTACATAGGAATCACGTTATAAATTCACTATTGTAGTACATGTTTTACATTCTAGTGGTAAATGGAAATCCGTAACAATGAAAATATATGTAATAGCGTCATATCCTAATGGATCTCATCCTAAAATAACAACCAAAAGACATAGCTAAGCTGAATTAATCAAATTAATTCTTGTGACAGCAAGAAACACCCGATAGCCCCTTAAAATATCTTAAATTACAATGTCATAGCAAAGGGGATGACGTATTGGGTTACCGTTCTCTTTGTCAAAGTGAATACGTACAAATTAACCAATTGTATTACACAACATTGTAGTTACTATACAAGTTATTTGTAATAAATATGTTTTTTTTATTTCTTTTCCAGCATGTTTTTTTAAATTGTTCTTGGTGGTTGGTACATTAAAATCCTTTGGATTGTTCTTTGTGGAGTTTTTAGAGGTCTACGATTCAACAGCCTCTATGGTATCTCTTGTACTCTCTATACAAACTGCCGTCTTTAGTTTTTCAGGTAAGTCATGATACATTTCACTTCTAACGACATTCATGAATATGGTTGATAGTAAGATCATTATATAAAAATATTAAATAAGTAGCTGTTAGGTTAAATGACTGAAAGCTGTGATAATTCCAAATAACACTAGAACTTACATATAACTTTGATGGTTAAATGGCATTTGGACGACAACAGTAAGTTATGATGCTTGCTGATAGCTATGGTGCGGACAACAACATAATATCTATATCCTTCTCTTGTTGCTCAATATTTCTTTTGCTGTGAAGTGTTTTATGGACCATTGTTTGTTTTTCCTCTCTCATTATTTCTTTTACTGTGAAGTGTTTTATGGACCATTGTTTGTTTTTCCTCTCTCATTATTTCTTTTGCTGTGAAGTGTTTTATGGACCATTGTTTGTTTTTCCTCTCTCATTATTTCTTTTGCTGTGAAGTGTTTTATGGACCATTGTTTGTTTTTCCTCTCTCATTATTTCTTTTGCTGTGAAGTGTTTTATGGACCATTGTTTGTTGTTCCTCTCTCATTTTGTCGTTGTGTTGTTTATCCTTCAACTCACGACTTCATCAAAACGTTAACGATAAATTTGCAGATACCATACAATATGACAATTAAATGATATATATGACATTAAAGATGTATAATGGACATGCTGGTATCATTTGTATCGAATTAACGAAGTACAAAGCAATCTTCTGGTATCCGTTGTGTCCCATTAAAGAAGTATAAAGCTGATTTGCTGATATCGGGTGTATTCCATTAAAAAAAACGTATAAGGTGGACATACTGGTAAAGAAGTTTAATGCGGATCTACTGGTATCCGTTGTATCACATTAAAGAAGTATAACTTGGACAAGTATTAATCGGATATATGTTGTGTCTTTAATTTCAACGTATTGTTATATGCAAGAAGCAAGTGACTTTAAGGCCAATGACGTTAGGAGTGTTCAGTGGTAAGATGCCATCTCTATATATATCTATAATTTAAATTCATAAATGATGTATAATTCACATCTTCTTATCTATTGGAATGTCGGTAGCATGCTGAAGACCAATTCAATTGCCGCCAATTTACCTATACGTTTTATTATTTGTAAATTTGTCATCAATATTGATAAGATACTGTTTATAAGATGGCTGACGACAATTTACCTATACGTTTTATTATTTGTAAATTCGTCATCAATATTGATAAGATACTGTTTATAAGATGGCTGACGACAATTTACCTATACGTTTTATTATTTGTAAATTCGTCATCAATATTGATAAGATACTGTTTATAAGATGGCTGACGACAATTTACCTATAGTTTTATTATTTGTAAATTCGTCATCAATATTGATAAGATACTGTTTATAAGATGGCTGACGACAATTTACCTATACGTTTTATTATTTGTAAATTCGTCATCAATATTGATATGATACTGTTTATAAGATGGCTGACGACAATTTACCTATACGTTTTATTATTTGTAAATTCGTCATCAATATTGATAAGATACTGTTTATAAGATGGCAAACAACAATTTACCTATACGTTTTATTATTTGTAAATTCGTTATCAATATTGATAAGATACTGTTTATAAGATGGCAAACATGAAAATCATTTGAGGTGAAAGACAAACAAAGAAACCAGCCGAGTCTTAAGTTAACTGTTTACATCACAACTATTTGTAAGCATCATAGCATCTATAAGCATCAATAAACCACAACATAGTACACATAAAACTGCACTAAAGATTGAGCAACACGAACCTCAGTTCTCCTCCACTAGTTGCACCCGTCGTGCTACACGAAGATGTTATTATACGGAAGTCGTATTAAAAACAAGTATTCGTAAATAAAAAGTAATAGCATAAATAAAATATGAATCTCCTACAAAACAAATGGGAGTAAAACATAAACCGAACATCGTTTTTATGGTGAAATCATTACGGACATGACAACACGGAACTAAACACAGGTAAATGGACGATATGACATAGCACCAACTCGACTAATAACAGCGGAGAAACTTAGTTTCTCCGGAAGGATAATCAGTTCCTGCTCTACGACATTCGTCGTCTTACTCTTGTCAACAATCCTGTGATAAGTTAGTCATATGCTATATAATTTTCACATAATCCTTTGTTATTTAGATTACGAAATAACGTTTGCCTTTATTTTGACAGCATTTTTTATTTTGACATTGGGTAGCAGATACTTCAGCGCTAGACAAATGATTATGACAGGAGGATTTATAGCTGCACTCGGCTTTTTTCTCAATGGATATGCTCCTACTGTTACATTCCTGTTTTTCTCTCAAGGAATTCTATATGGTAGGTCTTTTGTCATATACATTTTTTGTACCTCACTGAATTGTATACGACATGCCTTTAGACATTCCACTTAAGGAATTAATATACAACAGTTCTTAAGCCATGCATCTTAAATATATGTCTCGTACTCTCAATGAATTATATACAGCAGATATGAAGTAATGCATGACAAGTGTATAAGTCAAAGACTTATATACGGTAGGTATCTAGTATTACCTCTAATGGAGTTCTATACGGTAGGTATCTAGTATTACCTCTATTAGAGTTCTATACGGTAGGTATCTAGTATTACCTCTAATGGAGTTCTATACGGTAGGTCTTCAGTCACACTTCAAGGTATTCTATGCAGCGTGCCTTTTTCATTCTTATACATAGTCACATCTCAAGTGATTTTATCTGGCATTCCTTTAGTCATGTCTCTTGTGAATTCCACATATTACAACTGGCTATTAATGTTGCTTGGACTACACACATCAAATAAACGTACAAGTAAAGTTCACAATTAAGATGTATCTTTACAAAATTATGTACAGATATACAAATGTAGTTTTTGAAACTTTGTAAATATACCAACAATGATATCAACCAGTATGTACCGGTTTTTTTGGTTGTTTTTTTGGCACACCTACTTTTTACAAAAAATGATATATGTTGACGACAGTAAAACAACTGTACAGTGATGAAAAAATATATAGGTATCAGAGGGCTTTAGAGATCACTATTTGGTTCTCATTTTTAGCTTTTATCCTGCAATTCTGTGATTTTTGAGTAATGATAAAGAGGTCAAATAAACTTCAGTGTTACTTAGTAGTGGACATATAATAAAGCTTTCATTGTATCTGAATCATGTAGAGCAAACGGTACCAATATACCCTTGGATGTGATAGAGGACACCAGTGAAAATGATTAGAACCACACATGTTTCTCCTTTTGTTAGTAAAATTTGGCAGTTGATTCCTTCTTTCTGACATTCAAGGATAAATATAGATACCTTTTTAGTAAAGATAGAATTTATTTGGACTTGATGCGATACAAACCAGAAAAGCACACCAAATGCTCGCTTTTCTACGTGTTTCTAAAGCGCGTACGAATACATTATATATTTTATTTTATACTATGCATACATTGTATATATATATTGAAAGGTCAGACTTATAATTGATTGACATGTAATATACAGAAAATGAGTTCAAAACGATTGGATGTAATAATGATAATGATAAACTTTAAGCTACATTGCAGATAATACACACATATAAACCATACATGACTGTTATTATAGAGAATGTGTTATCTAAATACAATATCTTATTTTGATAAAGAATACATAAAGGTTGTTAATACAGATTTGTATACCACATTTTGACCATTAAAAATAATCAATGTAAAAACAAAACAAACAAACACAAAAACGCACACAAACAAAACACAACTGAATATGCAAAATAAGCAAAAACCTGTAAAGATCGTTTTCGGGAAAAATAAACGATCCGAACACAAAGATGACACGAACATCTCTCTCTAAGACATGATATCTAATTAAGTATTGTCAGTTACGAATGTCAGATTTCACACTGAAAACCTTTTCGGAATGTATGCTAAGACAACATTTATCTTAATAAGAGTACTCATTTGTATAGCTAAATATCTCACATATGTCTGTTTTCAAACATTAATAAGTAATGTGCCGTTGATTTCAGCTACTGGATGTGCGGCGTCGTATGGACCAGCTTTAGTAGTGTTAAGTTCTTACTTTGACAAGAGGAAAGGTCTAGCAAATAGTCTGGCTAACGTTGGAGGAAGTATAGGCAGTCTTGTACTCCCGTTACTCATACGTTATCTGTTGGATACATATGGTCTCCGAGGAGCCCTAATGATAGTATCCGGCTTGTTACTAAATTTAATGGCAACAGGTGCTTTAATGAGACCTTTTCCTGTCACAGAAGATGATGATTCGAATGTTATTATAAATGAACAAGATATCTGTGTTGAGGAAATCAAGGATTGTGCATTGGGTAATGAATCGATGAAAACGTATACGCATAATGGAATGGGAGAGGAAGAAAAATCAACAAAATTTGTGCATTTACAGAATCAAATTAGCGTGCAATCAAATCAATCAGTACAAAGCAAATATTTAGGGTCGACAAAATCAATTGACAAAGGTTTAAGAGGTCTAACTAGAAGTACACTTGACCTGTATGGAAGTATGGGTAATTTAGCATCACCTATGCCAGTAGTTACTATAGGCCATTCGGAGATTTCCTCTCCAGAAAGCCTGTCTCGCCATAGTAGTTCAGAACATTTGTGTAGATCAAATTGCTGTTCAGAATTATTTGCGTTTAGTTTAGTTAAAAACTACAAATTTAAACTTTTAATGTTGACAGGTTTTTTGTGTATTTTTGGTAGTGCTTTGACTATAACATTTATTCCACCATACGCTAAAGATTACAATATACCAGACGATAAAATAGCACTCCTAATAACCATCAGTGCTATTTGTGATTTTATTGGCCGATTCTCTGTAGCATGTGTAGCTGACTCTGGAGTTATACGACGTAATCATCTAGTGGGTATATGTATAGCTATAAGTGGTGTAGCAGCAATGTTAAACTTTTTGTATACAGATTTCCCTAGTTTTGCAGCATATTCAGCCATATATGGACTTGTCGGTGGAGTTTATTTTTCTTTGTACCCTCTACTCATTGTAGAAGCTGTAGGACAAGACAATTTAGCTAACGGACTAGCCATCTTATTCCAAGTCCATGGCGTGAGTCTGATGCTGAATTCCTTCTTAATAGGTATGATATTTCATTTTTAGCTCTTTTGTATTTAATAGGTATATATGACAGATATTTTGCATTACATTTTACTGTCAAGATATATAGTACAACTTTAAGCGTTCTGCTGGTGGACTATTAGTCTACGATGGTATTACCCGCTC
>MJUT01054408.1:476648-490775 GCA_002080005.1 Gigantidas platifrons | reverse complement strand
AAACACCCAACAGAATACTACCAAACTTGGCACATTTGTTAATTTTATGTGTGTTTACAAGTGTCCTGTGCGGAGTCAATAAAGAAGTGAAGGAAAATAACAACAACAAAAATCCAAATCCAATCTTGACCTTTTATATACAAACCCGGGGAGCACAGACAACAATCTAAAGGGAAAAAAACACATACCGGTACAAAATTACGAGCCCAAATGAGTTCGACCGAATGCGAGTGAAGCAATTTCTGTCTGAAACTGTTGCAATGCACCCGCAGTATTGGTCGCGGGTAGTATGGGTCTCTTCAACAAACCCAATTCCGTACGCATCTGATGCAATGGTAGGTAGGTGTCGCTCAACTAAGAGACGACTTGATAACTTGAAAAGTATAGGCCATGTATTTTTGCTACCCTGAATTATGAGGAAAATATGACGGGAATCGAAGAAACAAACTAATCAGAGAAAGCATTTTCATTAGATCTAAATTAAATAATATTTTCTATTTAAAAAAATATGTTGTGCCGCACTGAAAAGCTTTAAAAACAATAGTGCTGCATACGAAAAAAACTTCAGACTCCGGGATAAAAACCATGTCCCTTTCAAGTTAAATGGACAGTCCCGTACTGCATTTGGATTGCTACAAGCGCCAGAATTGCAAAGACTATCGGTCACTGTCGAAGTATTAAGAGTCGGAGTAATAAGTGTTGGAGTAATGACTGTCGGAGTATTGAGTGTTGGAGTAATGACATTATCCCCAAAATCCAACAACATACAAGGAAACAACCATTTCACAAAGGAACAGCACATTAATTGCTGCTTTTCTTCTGGAATCTTCAACAACAAACCAATCTATACCTAACAACATCATCTACTCTCCCCATCCCCCCTTTTCCAAAAAAAAATGGTCTTCAACAGAGTCCTAGATTTAATCTGACGTGTACTTCTCGTGCTTGTTCCTTGAAAGTTTTGCCAAAATAATAGTATTTTTGTTGAAACTTGATATTTTCACCCAATGACATTGTCAGTTAGAAATATATTCAATCCAAGACTGAAACGTAAATCTGAAAATAGATTTAGTCCACTGAAACCTAAACCAACAGAAAATTATATATCAGAGTACAGATTGATAAATATCCGTTTTCCTGAATGTAAAAATATTCTACAGTGGAAACTTGGTAGCTCGAACTAGAAGGGATCATCCATATGTTCTAGAAATGTATGCTGTTCGAGTTATTGCTGGCAAATTATATGGAATGATTTCACATGCAGGACTAAAAAAGTGAATTGAGAAATGGGTAGTGTTCGAACCATTCGCGTTCGAGAAATCAAGATTTAACTGTAGTTGAATTTGAACATATGTCCATTTGCATTCAGTAAAGGTAATAAGATTTGATTTTGATTTCAGTTTTGGTGTTTTAACGCCACTTTCAACAATATTTCCAGCTATATCATGGCGACCAGTTTTAGTGGTGGAGGAAGCCGGAGTACCCGGAGAGAACTCCGACCATGTGCAAGCAACTGGTAAACTTTGCAGCTGCGAGTTGAGTGCACCCTTTTTTGTTATTTACAAAGCCGGGTGCGAACCCACGCCATATTTCATGGATTTTTCAGACTCATAAAAGTTGTTTGAAGTACTAGAAATGCACACCCTCATGTTTTACTTATTTTAACTGTTTAAATCAAAACTGGGCATCAGAAATTGCATTAAGAGGTTTTTTTTGGGGGGGGGTGTCATTAATTATTTGTGATGAGCCTAGGTACAAAAATGTTGATTTTTTTTGCTTTATGATATAAACTAGTGTCCCTTTCTCTATGATCATTTCAGTGATCAAATGGTCGTCCGTCAAACTTTCTGTTTGAAGTGCATTTTTCCATTTCAAACAATATTCTTACCATGCCACTAGGTTTGTCTTTTTTTTTCTGGTGCATTTATAACACACTGGTTGAAAAGGTTTACTTTCCACTTTTTTTTGCGGTTTAAATCTCCTGCTTATTAGGCCTCTCGATACTAAATGGATTGGCCGTGCGTAGCGAAGAACAAACTAAAAAGTTCCGAAAATCTTTCTGACCAATGAAATAACTCGAAACAAAATATACAATACAATATAATACAAATCTTTATTAGAAAAACCAACACTAATATCGGTGTCATCCCCACAGTTAACATGACATTAAATTCAATGTACCTACATGTAATACAATGCATATAAAGAAAAGAATATCACATTAAAAGCAAATGAATTATCTGTTTTCAAAACATGTTGAAATAAATTGCATATGTAAATGGTATCATCCTTACAAGTAGGATTCAACAGTTTATTCAATACAGAAGTAGAATATGCTCGGTAAACCTCCTGAAACAGCATGAGTGGAGGAAAGTTGGATGTGTCGTCGAGAATAAACTTGAATTTCATCAATAAATATGTGTTGTTCGTACGTATCAACTAGATAGGAATGAAGGGAAATCCTTTTGGAGACGAGGACAAGCGAAGGTCCTTTTGAAAACTGGCGAGTTATTGTAAAATATCGAGTCGAAGCGAGGATTCCCTCTTCGTATTTTGACGATTGTTTCTTACCTTTATGTTTATTTAAGTAAAACGGCAGGTGGACCTAGAAACAAAAGTTAGTATCTAACGAGAGAGTTGTAACACTAAATGTTGTAAAATATGGATAAATGACTCAAAGATGTACTTCCAGACAAAGATCCATACCATAATCGCGGGAGGGACCAATTGAGGAAAAAGGGGGGGAGGTCCGGAATTCGAATGCATGTGAAATATTCATTACATTTTAGTTTCTCATAACATTTTATGGACCGTCATAGGTGTGATCGTATGGTAGTTGGATTTACAACTACCTATGCAATCAGTGCCTATCACCACTTATGTTGTGAGTTTGAATACCACTCATGGGTGTACTCGATACAACATTATGTGATCAAGTTTGTCAGTGACTTGTTGCAGGTTGGTGGTTTTCTCCATTTTCCTCCACCAATAAAACCTACCGCTGCAATATAACTGTGAAATATGTTGAAAGTGGAGTTAAACACCATAACATTTTATAAAGGAACATTTGAACAGAATGGCAACAGATCACAAAATATTTTCTTCTTCTTCAAATAATAATAACTAGAGACTCAGTGGGCTGAGCCTGTGTCGCTCACCTTTCATTCTGCTTTGAGGAACCTTAATACAGAACCTTCCATATGTTTTAGAAATCAACTAACCAGAAACAAGAATTGCCTGTGGCAGCCATTTTTGTTAACAGATCGGGATGAAATTAGCAATCTTTATAGAGGACCTTCCATAGATGCTTCCTACCAAGTTTCGGTTCAATTGGCTAATTGTATAAGCAGTTTCATGGAAAAAGATTTTAAGAAATCGACCAATCAGAAACAAGAATTGCCTGTGGTGGCCATATTGTTACCAGATCAGGATGAAATGAGCAATCTTTATAGAAGACCTTCCATAGATGCTTTCTACCAAGTTTCGGTTAAATTGGCTAAGCAGTTACAGGGAAGTCGAAGATTTTTAAAAACTGACCAATCAGAAACAAGAAATGTTTGTGGTGGCCATGTTTGTCAACGAATCGGGACGAAATGAGCAATCTTTATAGAGAACCTTCCATAGATGCTTTCTACCAATTTTCAGTTCATTTGGGGAAGTGGTTTCAGAGGAGAAAAATTTTTAAAATCAGCCAATCAGAAACAAGAATTGCCTGTGGTGGCCATGTTTGTTAATGGATCAGGACAAATGAGCAATCTTTATAGAGGACCTTCCATAGATGCTTCCTACCAAATTTTTTGGCAAGGTGAGCTAAAAACTGCAACACACTACATGCATACATAATAAAATGTTAAAATCTTAATCTTATACACACAAAAATATGAACATGGGTCTTGAATAAAGATAGTGTATTTTTCATATTCCAGAACAAGTAGTTGAAGAAGTCTTACCTTGCCATCGTTATCATTTCAGGTTTATGAAAATGACTTAGAGATTCTTGGACAGCAGATATTAATTGGATTATCTCCCCTTTTGTACTAACATGATCCGGTAATTCTGTGTCATCACATGTACAACCTGCGTCGTGTACTAACAGAAAGTTTGGCATGCCATCTGTACCTATCACAGCATCTCTTAGTCTGAGTATTAAATCCTTCCTGTTTTAGTATCAAATATAATATGGTGGTCATTATTTAGTTAAAGTAGAAGAAAAGAAGAGGATTAAAAGAGTGAAGTTATTTCCCTTTTCGATATTGACAACTTTAATTTTTATCTGATTCCACATGTGGTCATGATGGTATGGTAGTTGGATTTACAAGTTCAATTGCCTATTCCCATTAAAGTTGTGAGTTTGAATCCAGCTCATGGCAAGGTGTACTTGATACAACATTATGTGATAAAGTTTATCGGTGACTTGCAGCAGGTTGGTGGTATTCTCCAGATACTCCGGTTTCATCCACCAATAAAACTCGATATAACTGGATATTGTGGAAAGTTGCACCATAACCCTTAACCCATGTGATTATTATTACCTTACAGTTACAGTGATTGTGAGATTCAAGAACAGCAATAAAACTTGATTCTTAGTTTATGATTTTTACCTCAATTTCAGGTTGATATAAAATCTTAATTCACAAATAACAGTTTAATATCTGGTATGTCCTAAGGTACCAATTAGGAAGAAAACTGCCACATCCCTCCATAAATACTATCTCCCCTCATAAATACTACCTCCCCTCATAAATACTATCTCCCTTCATAAATATTACCTCCCCTCAAATACTACTACCCCCCCTCATAAATACTACATCACCTAATAAATACATCTTCCCTCAAAAACTACAACCTCCCCTCATAAATACACTACCTTGGATGTTCAAACTCAGCACTAGTATCCTGATGGAGTTTGCTAAAAATCTCCTTCAGTTCTGATAACTGTTCCTCCCTCTTTGTATTACATTTGACTATAGCTTCATCAGATATGTCCTCTGGTTTGTCAAATACATACAGTTCTTTTATAATGTTATATATTTCTGCTGAATACAAACGTTTGAATGGATTCTGTGTTGAAAAGAAATCAAGATCGATGTCCAAAATAAAATGTTTGTCTTTAAAAGATTTGTATAAATTCTGTAAGTTAGTTGTCAATATCTTAGGAATGGAAGAGCTATCTTCTGACACAATGTTGTTAGATTCATCTGAAGTTAAATCACATGATGAATTTTTTTGAAGTTTCCTTTTCTTAGATTTTTCATCACAATAATTTATTTCAACAACTTGATCTGTGTGATCAACATCACAAGAACGTTTGCTCTTATGGAGTGTGTCTCCAGTTGTATTACAGTTTAATTCAAGGTCCATTTTCTTTTCCAGGGTCTGATTATTCACACTAATATCTGACAGATTTTCCCAGTCTTTCGGTTCAATTGTGATAATATGGAGTACAACCTCTTTTTTGTTTTCTAACTTATCGGCAGGGCTGTATAATGCTTCACTAATAAAATAATTCTCTTTGCAAGTTGCTCTAAAATAATAAAGGTAAAAATGTATGTTTCAAAGAATGCAAATTAAAAGGGCAGTAATAAAAAACTAGTCCTGCTGGGGAAAAGATGATGATTTGATTTGATTATTGGTGTTTAACGCCACTTTCAACAATATTTCAGCTATATCATGGCGACCAGTTTTAGTGGTGAAGGAAGACGGAGTACCCGGAGAGAACCACCGACCATGGGCAAGCAACTGGTAAACTTTATCACTTGCGGCTGTGAGTCGAGTGCACCCTTTTTTGTAATTTACATAGCCGGGCACGAACCCACGCCGTATTGGTGATAGGCTTGTATGAGTTGTTAGATCCAGCGACCTAACTCATTGAGCCACCCGGGACCCTCTGGGGAAAAGAGAGAGAATTCAAAATCAAATACAATACAATACAAAAAGAAACATTATAACTTGGAAAAACACTAGTATTTTGCATTCAATTGAAGAAAATATTTAAATATTATAAATCAACATCATTCATTTATTAATTTTGAAAATCATTTACTAAATAAAACAAGGGAAATAACCTTATGCACTACAGAAAATATCAAATCATACTTTGTTGCATTTTTAAGAATAATTTCACATTTAGTAAGATTTGATTTTGAAAATATATGATAACTTTCTTCTAACTATAAAATTTAAACACTTTTAGAACAATGGATTATAACACCTGTAAATAAAGATCATTATCTAGATCATCCAATGTGCTGACAGAAAGTGTCAACTGTCCGTATCATTAACTTAAAGGTGTGAGAGCAATTAATTTTACTCTGAAAACATTTATTTAAACACATGAAGAATTAATTAGAGAAATTGACTTAAAGGGTATTGGTATCAATTTATGAGAGTCTCCCGCATAAAACAGGAAAGATCACATCCATGTCTTTCTACAATCTTTTTTATTTATTTTGGAACTGTTCCAACCGTCTGGTATTTTTTATTTTGCATTTTAATTGTCAAACAC
Source organism: Gigantidas platifrons (assembly GCA_002080005.1). NCBI lineage: Eukaryota > Metazoa > Mollusca > Bivalvia > Mytilida > Modiolidae > Gigantidas > Gigantidas platifrons. The sequence continues at coordinate 484,270 of MJUT01054408.1, read as the reverse complement.
TAAAACCATGGTTAAATACTTTTAAGTTATGAATTAAAACTATAAGAGGTGTACTCAATACAACATTATGTGATAAAGTTTGTCAGTGACTTGCAGCAGGTTGGTGGTTTTCTCCAGGTTTCCTCCACCAATAAAGCTGACTGCCACGATATAACTGAAATATTGTTGAAAGTGGCTTTAAACACCATAACTCTAACGCTAACCCTTAAAGCATAAAGTTTCCACTTGTCCATTATAATTCATACTATATACCTTATATATCCAGTGGAGGAACATTTTCCAACATAAAACTGTATTTGTTTGTCCTTAATTTGATCACACCATGGTGGTTTAAACCATACAATACAACTGATATGTCCAGCATAAACTAATGGTAAGATCCAATTCTCTATACTGATCTTCCTGGAGAATAAATCAATCATAAAATATTATACATGGCGACATTGTTTAAACAGAAAAATATCAGCAAAATGAACAACTACCTTGACCTCTTGACCTCAAATCAAAGAACACAAACAACTATGACACAAGGCATTATGTGAACAACAAAATGTCTATTATCTGTATTTCTGCATTATCCAATCAATATTGTGAATTATAATGTAATTATTACATAACTGGTTTACCTTTTCTCAATGGCAGATGTTTGCTGTCAAATCCACAGTTACTAGACATGAAGTAGCTAAGGGTTTTAGTCTGAATAAACTGCCATATTGAATTCTTGAATTTTAACACATCAATTATAACCATGATAGAAAATAAATCTCAAGCTAGGACCTGGATTTCCAACCTGAAGTTGAGGTCTTTTTTTGTGTTCATGAAGTGAAGATTACAGGTGATTGTTCATTTTGTTGATACAGATACTGGTAGAATAGTTGACCATTATTTTTTAACTTTCTTTTCACAATTGCCTAACTTTAAAATAATTTATTGTAAAATTTTGTCAGAATTTAAGCTTTCACATTTTGCCCTGAAAGTTTTTAAACAATGTGAGGATATTCTATGAGGTTTATGGGCTAAAGTCATTGAAAATATTTCATGGCATTTTGTGTTCTGTAATTTGTAAACCCAATCTTAATCTAAATCAAAATATTTTTGTCTTGTTTTAGAACCAAGGCATACTTTACTCATATAATATATCTTTCTTGAAGACATCGTCTGCTTTTAAGTCACTTGGTATAAGTAGATCTGGATGAGAATCAAAATGGACAAACACAATGTCATTTAGGGGGAGATGTTTACTGCCAATACCTCTGTGGATAAATGGTACAACCTGAAATGGACAAACACAATGTTATCTCAGAAGAGGCCATAACATTTTTGGAAAAAAAGGTAGAAACAACACCAAGTTGGACAAATCCTGTAATGTTGAGATGGTCTGTGGACAATTCCATATAATGGACAAACACTATAGTACCTTGGGGGAACCTAACTACTGCCAATGCATCTGTAAATAGGACTATTGAATAGATAAAATTTTATTAAATCAAACATGTTATTCATCATATTGTTTCGAGTTTTTAGTGTCACTGGTGTAAAGCTAATGACCGTAACTGCAATTACGGTCATCCCAAGATGGCGGACATGGAATCAGGTAAGAATCTTTTTTGTCGATTAAATTGTTTCTGTAATGTATTTTAAATGGCACATGCATTGGTACGATAGTAATCTATGAACTTTTCACAAGGAAATCACAAATTACGACTGAAAAATGTATATGAAAGAGAAAATCTGATTTAAAAAAATCGTTAAGATGACCGTAACTGAAAACTGAGATGACTGTAATTGCAGTGAGTGTGGTTCATGTTGCTTGATCTTTAGTTTTCTGTGCTTTGCAGATCATTGTGTGTTCATTTATCTTTTTTTCTAATTTGACAATTTTATAGTCTGTACTTTTGCAATCAACATTAAGTAGGTTAGCATTCCCGTTACAAGTGTAACAGAAATGTTCCCCTACCTAAGGTTATAGGAACCGTAGTAGGCTCATAACCATCACTGCTAACTGCGCTAGTGGAGAACTCCTTCAGCTCAGTTGGTATAGCGGTGGCTTACAATGCGAGAGGTCCTGGGATCAAATCCCATCGGGGACAATGCATTTACTGTTACACAAGATAAACACTGTCATCTAATTGAACAAACAAATAATTAATATGTCTGATAACTATTGCAGGGGTTAGTGTTATGATGGATAACACCAATTTTAACAATATTTCAGTTATATTGTGGCGGTCATTTTATTGGTGGTCAGGCAACCCGAGTACCCAGAGAAATCACCGACCTGTACAAGTCACTGACAAACTTTATCACATACAGACCCTGGATCGTATAAGTTTACACTATGCATGAAACGCAAACGAAACGAACGGAAAACGAATGAACGCTTCACACGAACGACACGAAAAACGCACGATATACGAAACGAACGCACGATACACGAAACAAACGCACGATACACGAAACAAACGAACAATACACAAAACGAACGCACGATACACAAATAGTATCGTGTTATTATTTGAATGACTTTTGTCCAAATTGATGTGATTAACTTCTGTAATCTTATATTTTATAAGCAAGTTATTTATATAAATGATAAATTAGTTGGTAAAGTAATAGGATAATACAATTTATATTAAATAGTTTATATTACCAATGTGTTTAATAATTATATTTATGATTAAATTTTAAATCTCATATATTTGACTTCCAAATATGACTTTCTATTTACATAATTAAACAAAATTTATATTTATTTAATTATATAATTATACAGAATTTATATTTATATAATTATACAGAATTAATATTTATAATTATTCGGATTCTGAACTGACAATTCCAACCAGACATAGGTGTATCAGTTATTTTCTCGGTTAAGCTGTCCGAGAGGCGTGTGGCTTCAAAAGATTATATAATTGTTAATTACAATGACATTACAAATGTAAGAGTTGAAATTTCACATCTGCAGTGCATGTATTTCCCAGGTGAAACTGCCAGAGGCATTTGTTTACATACACGTAGATGATTTCTTGTTTATTTGTCCTAGAGTAAATTATAGAAAAAATGCATTTATTAAATATGTTTTTCCCTTATTGTACAAAATTACTGGTACATGTAAATAAAGGAAATACATGTTTGTATTTGTAAAATTTTGTTTACACTTTAATTAAAAAAAATTTAATAATAGTAAGATTGAAATTGTAGTAATTATTTTAAACTGGAAATCGTAGCCTGGGTTCGTTTCGTGTATCGTTCTTTTCGTGCATCGTTTGTTTCGTGTATCGTTCGTTCGTATTTCGTTTCGTGTATTAGTCTAATTAAACTGGCGAACAATACACGAAACGAAAGAATAAATTACACGCACGAAACGCAAACGAACGGAAAACGAACGAACGATACACGCAAACGAAACGAACGAAACACGCAAACGATACGAAATATCTGTTAAACTAAACGATTCAGGGTCTGTAATGTTGTATCTAGTACACATGATATCAGGACATCTCGGGACCTGGACATCTCGGTACTGAACACATGCGACATTTCGGTACTCGGTACTGGACATATCGGTACTGAATAATAATAATAATTTGATTGAATTTAAAAACTTGTTTTTATAATTTTTTTTACATTTAGACGTTGTTTATACAAATGTTTATGTGTTTTTTTAATCATCATTAACAAAATATAATCAAATGTTTATGATAATAGAAATTATTGAAGAATCGTTAGGGTGGCAAACTTTCATACCTCATACCGGGGATATCAGATAATCTGAAGCAAAGGTCAAAATAATGAAAATAAAAATCAATACAAAAACAACAATCTCCGGGATCGATCTACACTGGAACTATCAAAAACACATATCCATCCACTTTTGGGTCATACATGTATATTAAAGAACTACTAGTACCAAAATATTGACAATATTGATAAGTACCAAACAATTGTGGTCAGTACCGAATTGTCTCATCCAAGTCCCGAGATGTCCAAGTCAGTACCGAAATGTCTCAGATTCGTACACATTGCCTGAGCGGGATTCGAACTCACAACGTTAGTGGTGATAGGCACTGATTGCATAGGTAGTTGTAAATCTAACTACCATACAATCACTACCATGACAGCCCTTGATGCAGTGATGGCTAAGTAGTCTGATATCTCCTCACATCTATCTTGACTCGATACAGACAGAAAATGAATGCGGAAGTTTATATATCGTGTCGTGACATCTGCTCGGTCATGCAATAAAGTCGGTCATTTGTTTTGATTTACCATTCTCACGCAGCACGAGGCCAATGACGTCATTCTGTATATTTATAACGTATATAGACGCCGAAGCAGTGTTTTAAAACTTGAAGATTATAAAATGCGATTAAAACAAGTAAGATTGAATTGAACAAATTCCATGTAAGTAAAAAAGCACCTTTTTACTAATGTCCATTTTACCTGGTCTTTCTGCCTGTGAAATTTATTTTAAGCGATGGTATTCCCCAAACATTTTTATATTTCCGGTTTGTTGACATAATTCTCATCACAGTTTCATGACCGTTTCTGGAATGTAGGCCATGCAAATTGTATTTTAAAATACAATGTACTTTGAAAATATGATGATTGATCATTCACATTCTACCAAAAATGGCTGATTGTTCTTTGTGAGTGAGTGATGTATTCTGGGATATTAATGTGATTAAAATAATGAAATCAGTCATTAATTGTTTTACAAAAGTAAGACAGAATGTAGTCAGTCTAATAGATTGTATTGACAAATGCAAAAACACCAAATTCACTGGATTAAATACTTTATTTTATGGGTAAGCAAGTTAATATTTGCATCATGAATTATTTTTTAATGCTTCAATTTCAAACTATTTAAAAAGACATCTTTTGAAATTTTTCAGACAAAACAATTTACACCGAAAAAGCTAAAATACTGTACTTTCTTAATCTGGTTTACTTTTTAAGTTTAGTTGGCCTATGACAAAAACAGGTGCTTTGTTGACCTTTGACCGGCCTTATGTGACGTATTTGGACGCCATTTGGAAAAAGGAGAGTAAAATCTGCGTAATGCATATCGCGCTGCAGATCAACAGTATAGAAGTAGAAGTAGAAACAAATATGGGTCAGTGTGTTATTATTATCGTCTATATCGATCTTTTTTCCATGGAACTTTACACATGTGAGCAAGAATAGATGAGGAACATAATTGCAAAGACAAAAATGTTTACTTTTCAAACATGAAAAAAATAACTAAACATTATCCAATGACTGACCGACTTATTGTCACACGGGGATATAGCTAATCTCAACGAGATACTGATACCGAGAGGCGAATGGATTCTTTCTGTTGAAAATCTTACGTCATTATGATCTTCAACAATGTAAAGTGAAGTTGCTGGAAGCTTCTTCAATTTCTTATTTGCCATTTTGATTTTTTGGTTTTTTTTTTAGACTTTGTAATGCGTTAAACATTCAACAAAGTCAAAGTTTCATAACTGCATAATGAAAATATCATTCAACATGGAGGCTGACATATTGTAGCGCCGAGGTAAATAATTAAATACATAACATGATTAATTTCAAAACTATATTTGTTTGTGACAAAGGTTGTACTATAATCAAAATTTATCATTTAATGGCAATAATTTAAGCTGTGATTGACACGAAATAAGTAATTTACGGCAGAGTATTGTTATATTCCGTATTTTATTGCGCATCCTTTCCGAATTTGTTTTCTAATCAGCATGCCGGTTGTGAAAATGATGGCACGTGTTTCTTGTGGCAGAGATTATCATTGCTGTCCTAATATAAACAACACGTTAGACCAGGCTTGTAAATCAGGGTATACTTTCACTTTTCTATTAAAGTTTGAAGAGGAAATTTTTAATTGCCATCACAGATATTGTCACATCCCCTCCTTACTTGGTCTTCCCTTGCTCTTGCCTTGGTCGCCTTGGACCTTAAAAATCCTTACATTCCATGTAATTTAGCATTTCACAGATATTCAGAGAGGCCAAACCTAACTGAATGATTTGCTATTTATTAAGTGTGTGACTTTGGGGAAGGGAAGTTGCCGCCACAAGTTATTTTTTTATAAAATGAAATTGATGACTTGGTGAATTCTAACTTCTAAGCCTGAAAGGCTAATACCTGGATCTGTGCGACTGTAAATTTAAGTCTGTAGACTTCTTTTGTTGCCTCGCATTTATATGAATAAATATGACTTATACTACCCTTGCGTAAATTAACTTTCGAAAATTTATAACAAAAAAATAATAGCAATTATATCAAGCTCTAATTTACTATGTTCTGAATTTTTTTTTTATAAATTTGGAAACATTTTACCAGGCATGCGCCAGAAAGTAAACATCAGTACGTTGATGGTTTTCTGTAACAGAAGAAGAAACATAAAATGTTCCTTGTAAGATGAAAAGCTTAGTAAATTATGAATCAATGTCAAATAGAATGACAAAAGTTCCTAGATATGGATATATATAAAACGTTATAAAATGCTATTTATAGACGGATATTCCATCGGTTGTCCACTAATTGATGTAGATGACTGGATAACAATGTCATTGTCTCATTTCCTCTTTCAATCTACTTTTGAATATATTTATAGAATTGGCAGTGACAGTGTCTTCTGACAAATTATTCCAATGATCAACGATTCGCATGGAGAAAGTATTCAAACGTTGAGTTGTGTTACATCTCTTTTTAACAAGTTTCAAATGATGCCCCCTACTTTGGTTAGCTGATAGAGTAAACATATTTTTCCACTTTATATCTTCAATGTCATGAAGAGCTTTATAAACTTGAATCATGTCATAACGGTCACGTCTGTATTCAAGAGTAGGAAGGCCAAGTGTTTTCAGTCTATTTTCATAACTAAGATCTTTGACTATCGGAACCAGTTTAGTTGTACGATGTTGAATACTTTCGATTTTACGTAATCTTTTTTTAAATAAGGTGACCAAACAGGTGTACAGTATTCAAGCAAAGGACGGACTATAGACTTATATGAAATTAAAAACATCTTTATCCATGTGATCAAAAGATCTACGAATCATCGCTAGAATACGCTGAGCTTTATTGACACAGTTACTGATATGTTTATTGAATTTTAAATTTGGCTCAAAAGTTACTCCCAAATCTTTCTCCTCAATAACTGGCGATACTTGAGTCATCCGAATGATCCAACATTGTATATCTAGAACGGTTGTTATTTGTACCAAAGTGCATCACTTTACATTTTGTGGCATTAAAAGAAAGCTTCCATTTCCTAGACCAGTCACATAGTCTATTTGAGTCATTTTGTAAAACCAGTTGTTGTTGCTCATTCTCAACTGAAGAGTAAATTAGAGTCATCAACCTGATACGGTATCGGGCAAGTCATTAATAAAAGTAATGAATAATACGGGACCAAGGACGCTGCCTTACGGCACTCCACTGATGACCTCTGCCAAATACGAATAATTGTCATTAAGTTTTACGCATTGAGATCTGCCTGTTAAGAAACAGTGTATCCAATCCAACAATTTCCCTTGAAAACCAAGACTGTAAAGTTTTGTTATCAAACGCTCATGTGGTACTGAATCAAAAGCACGACTAAAGTCTAAATATAT
>MJUT01054408.1:430818-444037 GCA_002080005.1 Gigantidas platifrons | reverse complement strand
ATGTAGCATTCAGTGAATGTATTGTCCTATGTTGTATACCTCATATGTAGCATTCAGTGAATGTATTGTCCTATGTTGCATACCTCATATGTAGCATTTAGTGAATGTACATGTATTGTCCTATGTTGTATACCTCGTATATGAGCAAGAATTCTATATCGGGGAATTTAAAAAAAAAAATCATGTCAACGGTCTTTTCTGGGCTTAAGAGAGGTCAAAGTTTCAGATTTATGCATATCTATGTTCTTAACTAAAAAATTATTTTAATTTTGTAAATAAATAAAGATTTAAAATGATTCTGGTTTTTTTTCTTACTAAGTTGTACAGTTTCAAAATGTCACAACTGCCGTAAATTTGGTAACACAAAGCGTGACATTTAACACCCTGCTTACTTTGTTGTGTGTTCACTCTGTAAATCTAAATTGCTAAACTGACTTTTTATGCGTCAAACTTCCATTTAGACATGTAAGTTTTCCATCATTATAAAGATATTTGTGTGCGGGCTTTATTGTTTTCTAAATACTGCAGTGAAAAAAGGACTATGTATGTAACACGTTCCCGTCAAAACAGTGTTACATGCAATAAACGGATGCCTCGGGATACATATTTTGCAGAATATGATTGGACATGTCGTAATCAAGTCGGTTATTTATACGGTTCAGTTTGCGATTTAAAGTTTTTCTGTATAGCGGCAAGTAAAAAATACTTACAGCTATGAGTAAACCTATTGAATTTTCTGTCAAATTCGTGTTACATACACTAGTGTTTTCTTTTAAGATTTAGCTGTTTTTACTTTGTTTAATATAAACTCATAAATTGACTTGTATTGTATTTTTATTTTGTTATTAATACTGAAAGAAGCAGAACAATTCAAAGAATCAATGTTACATACATAACATGTCACAGTAATCAAAATGGTATGAAAGTTCCAGTGAGTATTTGTTTCTGAAAATAGTACTTAAAAGAATAAGCAATGTTTTAATAAATAAATACTTTGAAAAATATATATAGAAATATTGATAAATAGTATTTAAATATATGTTTGTAACATTGACAATTTTATTTTTTTGCAGACCATATGTGCCTAAAGGTTAAAACTTTGTGTGATAAAATTAAGTGAAATTAAAAGAGTTTAACACTGCCAACTTGTTCAACTATTGAACCTTTAAAGAATTTGTTTGTGAGCTATGGTCCTAGGTTGTTTATAAAAACATTGTGTCAACAGTTGCATACTAGAAATTTAGTATGGAAACTTTCTGCACAGATACAGCTGTCGAAATTGGCATCGGTCCGATGGACCGCGACCGATAAATCTTGTGTTGGACCGGTAAATTTCTCAATGACACTGATCCGAATGTCCGGTATTTTTCGTGTTGTTGATGAACAATATCATGTGCAAAAAACGTGATCGGTCTCTACTGGTATGGATTGGGTGTCATGCATAAAATCATCAGGGAACCAGTAATCAATAATCCTTCGGAAGTAATTTCTTGAACTTCTCTGGGGTTTTCGATTTCATAATTATCCAATATGGAGCTGCAGTTTTCAGATTATTTTGTCGGACCATTAAATCTTAGGCATTCACTGGTCCGACTGTCCTGTGATTTCAGTTTCCTAATTTCTTTGACTGCAGATACAAGAAAGCATGTTGAGAAACTACTAATATTTTCAGAAACTACATTGAATTTGCTATCTTTTCAGGTTGTAACTTAATGATAGTTTACCCTTTTAATTTTTATTGCTGATGTCACACTTTTAGGTACCGATAGCAAATTCTTGCCCATATAGCATTCAGTGAATGTATTATCCTATGTTGTATACCTCATATGTAGCATTCAGTGAATGTATTATCCTACATTTGTATGTTGTATACCTCGTATATAGCATTCAGTGAATGTATTATCCTATGTTGTATACCACATATGTAGAATTCAGTGAATGAAATATCCAATGTTGTATACCTCGTATATAGCATTCAGTGAATGTATTATCTATGTTGTATACCTCATATGTAGCATTCAGTGAATGAAATATCCTATGTTGTATACCTCGTATATAGCATTCAGTGAATGAACTATCCTACGTTGTATACTGTGAATTCATTTTTATTTGTGGTATACCATTTTCGTGGGTGCCAGCAAACCACGAATTTAAATGTTCAACGAAAAATGACCATTTGATTTCCGTTTGGCAGTAAGCAAGGTTTTGACAACACAAACGTTTGTAGCCATGTAGGTAATTCAACATTGTTACGTGATGTAATTGTAATGCATGTCTTATGAATCTAAAATAAATGTGTCATTTTGTGATTGATAAACATGTAAACTCTTGGAATAAATTGTTTATTGTTGTGACATTTATGAAAACATTTTGCAGTAATAACTTCCAGTATTTTTATATTTTTTAATGAAGTGTTGATACAAATAAATACAAAATATTTTTGGTAAAATTTCAATCGATAATACTAACATTATTGTCGCCTTTTATAATTGCTGTGTAAATATTTTGATTGACAATCATAAAGTTTATTGGTGATAATAATCGGATTAACGGTCGGTATACTGGTATCATATACGACCAACGATCGGTATACTGGTATCATATATGACCGGAGGTCAGGATTTTAATTTGTTGACACGTGATGTTTAACTGCTGTGACATAAAATTTCACACCTTTTTTCTTTACCGTTTAATGCAGCTTTTTTATATGTATCATTTATGGCATGTCATGTTCCCGTAGAGTACAAAGAATTATAATTTAAGTTTTTACTCCTAGTGTGAAGTTTAGCAAAAAACATACCCTTTTTGTGAAATATTAATTAAGAAACAAATGTAAATGGTACTGTCAAAATTATGCAATCAAATAATTATCAAAATTGTAACAAGCTGATAATGTACAACAATGATCCATATTTGTTTGGCGTACTTGTAAATTTACTAAGATGAACACTTTATCGTAGAATTGTGACACGCAAAATCTAAGTGAAAATCCACGAATTTAAGTATTTGAAAACCTTTTTTTTTTTTTTTTTTTTTTTTTTTTTGTAATCGCCAATCCCACGATATGCCTTTTGTTCCCAATCCACGAAAATTGGTACCAATGAAATTAAATGAATTCACAGTACCGCATATGTTACATCATTCTTTTATGTTCTCATTGAAGGTGGAATAAGTTCAGAACTTTATGTGATTCACACAAAAGAGTTAATGTTTGTTTGGAGCTCACACCAGATCTGCCTTCCATTAAAGATCAAGAACGATGGCTGTCAGAGCCTGTCAAGTCATGTTCCATTTCAACCAATCTATTCTTGACCAACAAGAAAGGTTATCCAGTTTTATCTAGAGCTCACCAGTCATTCATTATAATGCTGTTTAAGGTAGGATTAGTAGATTTAGGGGTTTAGTATGTATGTAGATCGAAGATTTTAAGTTGAATATTTTGTGCTGTGAACCAGAATCAGTTAATAAATGATTGTGTGTCCATAAAAACTAATTCTAATATTGAACCAATTGACAAATATTGTATAAACCTGTTCTTGGGAATAGCCAGGCTAGACTCATCCATTGAGAAGCAAATAATGTTATTATATTTTCTGAAGTGTAAAAATATGACTGGGGTGAGTACAAATAACAGACTGTACCATGTGACATAGTACATTTAAATATTAATGGACATCAATAACAATTGACAATCACCTTAATGGTCAGTTGATGAGTAGCCTTTTAATATTTAAATATCCTACGTCACATGGTGTAATGAAATATACATTGATAGCACATGTCTGTTATTTTGTTTTGATGGTTGGGCTCTTACACTATGTGTACTCACTCCATGCAAATTTTTATACTTCAGAAAATATAATTAACATAGAGATCTAATGGGTAACTTTTTTAATAATGGACCAAAATTTTTGAAATAGAAATCAAATGGACTATACTAAAAAACATTGTGAGATGTCGTCAGGTCAAGCTTCTTCACGTAAAATGTCCAGTTTCTTTGCCCCTAAAAACGAAATGAATGAATCTGGCAGTGCTGTAATGAATGCAGAGACCCTCTAAAATTTTTATAATAAACCCAAAATCGATTTAAAAAGTTAACATTATGTGGTTATATCATGTGCCATTCACAATGTGTGTAGTTTCTGTGCTTAAAATTGCATTTTGTAACAAAAAAAAAGAGCCTTACTATTTTTTATCTCAACTTTTTATTTTTTTTCAAGCATCTTACTATTTTTAACAAAAAGGGGTAGGCAAGTCTGGGTATAAGATAGCAATCATATCTTCTGTTTTGCGATTCATTGATAGCTACTACAGTATTCTAATAGATTTTCAGATTTTCAGCTGCAGGGCTTTCAATAGAAGCCGGTAGCCGGCGATTTTCGCCGTTTATTTAGAGAAAGACCGCCGGCTATTTTGTTGGGGGAAAAAATGAAATTTTATTTCAATCATGTCAATTGTTGTCATGTTTCGATAATAAATCTATATTTACGGCGCTTTATTTATATATTTCTTTTGCTTCCTTGAATATAACAGTTACTGTTTAATATGCGTTTTTTTCATTGGTCGAGAGATTAGTTCAGGACTAGTACTGTATCCCAGAGATTCCCAAACAAATTCGGTAAAAATAAATTCTGACCGGAAAACATTGGTTTCCACCGGACCGACTATCCGGTATAAAATACAGGGTTTATTGTATAATAGAGCCCTGTTTTATCTCCAATTTGTCCATAATTTATTTTGATTAAAACTAAAGTGAAATGCCAGAGCAGATCAAAACTCTTTTCTTGTATCATTTCTCTATGCTTTGATGAAGTGCAAGGACATTGACAAAATTAAAGTCGCAATCTCAGAAACGCTTTAATTAACGAAAATATCAATATTTGAAATTATAAGTACAATGCCTTCCCGGGAAAGACGTTTGAAAGAAAATGCAAAGGAAAACAAAAATTTGACATCGTATTTTTCAACTTCATAAGTTGATATAAAAAATGAGTTATTTCCCTTTATTATATATATATACTTGAAACAAACCAAAATTAACAAAATCTAAATATGCCATTTACAATATTTTATTATCAAACACAATAAAACCACTTAAGTTTAATCTGAAATAAAAACCTGTCTACTTAAACTGAAACAAAGACAATATTTAGCAACAACCAGTTCTATACATTACCTGTAGTAATAACACACATGCGTAAATAGACATCCATCAGGTTTGGACCAACAAGTATACAACTTGTACTTATATTAGAGTTGCACTATATGCACCTTATTTACACCCACAATCTCGAATAATTAAAAATTTCAGATAAATGGTAAAAATAAACCAGTATGGCTGTATCCCATATTCTATACAGATATTTTGAAAAATTTTAGTTATACCAGTGTTGTGGACAATACTGCTATAAATTGATCCATAATTTGCATAAGATCAGTTATATCAAATTTTGTTCAAATGAACCACAGATTAACAGTTATATCATGGTACTTTATACAGCAACTCATGAAATATTTTAAGTAAAAATGTCAGTGCATTTCTCCACCTACTTTTTGGAAATAGCCTGCTACTTCAAAATTTATTGAAAGCCCTGCAGCTGACCTTGCCAAAGGCAATGTGAGCTTTTGCCATCACTTGGCATCTGTCGTCTGTCGTCCATTAACTTTTCACATTTTAATCTTCTCCTCTGAAACCCCTTGGCCAACTGAACTGAAACTTGGTAGGAAGCATCTATGGAAAGTCCTCTGTAGAGTTTGCTCATTTTGTCCCGATCCATCAACAAACATGGCCACCACAGTTAATTCTTGTTTCTGATTGGTCGATTTCTTTAAAAAAATCTTCTTCTCTGAAACCGCTGAGCCAAATGAACCAAAACTTGGGAGGAAGAATCTATGGAAGGTCCTCTACAAAAAATTGCACATTTTGTCCCGATCTGTTTACAAACATGGCCAGCATAGGCAATTCTTCTGCTCTGAAACCGCTTGGCCAAATGAATCGAAACTTGATAGGAAGTATCTATGGAAGGTTCTTTATTAAAATTGCTCATATCATCCTGATTCGCTAACAAACAAGGCCACCACAGGAAAATCTTGTTTCTGATTGGTTGATTAAACAAAATCTTCTCTTCTGAAACCTCTTAGCCAAATGAACTGAAACTTGGTGGGAAGCATCTATGGAAGATCCTCTATAAAGATTGCACATTTTGTCTCGATTCATTAACAAACATGGCCGCCAAAGGCAATTCTGTTTCTGATTGGTCAATTTCTAAAAATCTTCTTCTCTGAAACCACTTGGCCAAATGAACCAAAACTTGGTAGGAAGCATCTGTGGAAGTTCTCTATAAAGATTTATCATTTCGTCCCCATCTTTTAACAAAAACATGGCCACCATAGGCAATTCTTTTTTCTGGTTATTTCTAAATAATCTTCTCCTCTGAAACTGAGTAGCCAAATGAACCAAAATTTTGTAGGAAGCACCTATGGAAGGTTCAGTATAAAGTTTTCTTAAAGCAGAATGAAAGATGAGTGACACAGGCTCATCTCACTGAGCCTCTAGTTTAATGTCTGTTGTATTTATTGGGTCACTGCATCGGTGGTGTAATGGTTAGCGTGCTTGCCTCAAGTGCGGTAAATCAGGGGTTTGCGCCACGATCGGGTCAAACCAAAGACTTATGCAATTGGTATTTGTTGCTTCTCCACTAAGCATTTACCATTAAGGAGAAAGAGCAAAGACTGGTTGGCTCGGAATCAGGATAATGTGTCCGAGTGGGGCGATATGTCTATCCACAGAATGTTGTTTCAATGAGCTAGCACTATAAAAATTCAAGCTCAAAATCATTTTATTTGTTCTTGCCATGATATAGTTGAAAAATTGCTGAGTTGGCATTAAACAATAATCACTCTGCTGGAATTGATAGTTATATCAACTTATATTCTTATGGAAATGTATGGCCACAGATAATTCTAACACGTCACTATTTTTTATATTTTGACAGCTAGAGGTACAGATAATTCTAACATTCACTATTTTTTATATTTTGACAGCTAGAGGTACAGATAATTCTAACATTTACTATATTTTGACAACTAGAGGTACAGATGATTCTAACATTCACTATTTTTTATATTTTGACAGCTAGAGGTACAGATAATTCTAACATGTCACTATTTTTTATATTTTGACAGCTAGAGGTACAGATAATTCTAACATGTCACTATTTTTTTATATTTTGACAGCTAGAGGTACAGATAATTCTAACACATCACTATTTTTTATATTTTGACAGCTAGAGGTACAGATAATTCTAACAGGTACAAACAGACATGCAGACAAAGGTATCCATGCTTATCAGCAGTATCTAGATCACCTGTGGCAGGTAAATTGATTGATAGATATTTTACTATATGGTACACTGTAGTTTTTTTTTTTTATTGTGGAATGAAAGAAAAGGGAAAACACATTATATTGAAATAGTTTAACATAGATGAAGAATTATGACATTTTAACATGATCTTGCAAATAAATGTTGGTCTTACATAGGAGAAATATTTCAAGACTAGATTAAGGGTTGTCGTGGACGTGGTCGTATGGTAGTTGGATTTAAAACTACCTGTGCAATCAGTGGCAATCACCACTAATGTTTTGAGTTCGAATCTCGATCATGGCGAGGTGTACAACATTATGTAATTAAGTTTGTCAGTGATTTGCGACAGGTTGGTGGCTTTCTCCAGGTCCTCTGGTTTCCTCCAGGTCCTCTGGTTTCCTCCATCAATAAAACTTACCACCACGATATAACTGAAATATTGCTGAAAGTAGCGTTAAACACCAAAAAATCAAGACTAGATTTAGTATATTTAGTTTTTAAATTGCCTGTATTTGATGTTATAAAAAGATAGAACACTTGTCTATTTCATTTTTTTCTGTTAGACACAACCTCCACCAGACCCAGTAGCACAGTTTGCTAAAGGATATGAAGATTATTTACAGAGTCCACTACAGGTTTGTAACATATACTCCATAGCATTCAGGACGTCTACCCATGTTCTATAAATAACCAAACGACAATAACATGAAAAACAAATGCAGCCTTGTGTATCAATTATACAGAATCCGGTAGCCATTCTTGTGTTCCTGACATCTGCATAAAATCTCAAAATTAGAGAAGAGAGATTCTATGCTGAATATGAATCTTAGATTAATTTCCTGGTCCATGCTTAGTAAATACCGTTGTTGACATATTATTGTGATTTTCGTTGCCCTCTTAGTGTTAACAGCATCCTTTGGGTCTGACAATGTTGCAATTTCATCGTCGTAAGACGAAGCGGTCCACTATACTCATCATTTTTAGCTCGACTTCGAAGAAATAAAGTCGAGCTATTGTCGTCACGTCAGCGTCTGGGTCGGTTAAGTTTTTTATTAAGTTTTTTGTCAGAGTCCATTTCTCAAAAACTATCAAAGGTATCCATTTGAAACTTGGAATACTTGTTCACTATCAAAAGAGGAACCAATTACAACAAGGCAGATGACCCTGTGATTTGTATATCCAGAGTTATCTGCCCTTGTTTCGACATAGTACATAGAAATTAGGGATATTTTTTTAGTGTAATTAAAATTTCTCAATAACTATCAAAGCTATTAACTTGAAACTCAATACACTTGTAGAAAGTGTTGACCTAAATTTGTTGACAAGAGAAGACAACTCCATCCAGCATTTTATGTGAGTTATTCTCCCTTTTTGACTTAGAATTTCTTAAAAAATGCAATTTCTCAATAATTAAGTAAATTGCTTGCAGTTTAATATCAGATACGAAAAAGTCGAGCGTCCAGCACCGGTGGGCGGTGCTCTTGTTATTAGATGACATTGATATCCAGCACCGGTGGGCGGTGCTCTTGTTATTAAATTAGATGACATTGATAAAGATGCACTATGACGTCACTTAATGAGGCTCCATTGACATTAGAGAGGATGTCGAGGGTGACAATACTAAGAATTACATCATTATTTGTCTACGGTCATGTGACTATGATCCAATAGAAACCATTACAGTTAGGTATAATAATAGCCATTACTCCTGATTCATTTTATTACATTCATCTAATATTTAACACTATGACCTTCACTTAGTTTTTAAGGAATATAATGTATGGCAACTTGGCTAATGCGCTTCTTTTACTTTTAAGATTTTCATCAATTAATTTTCAGCCACTCATGGACAACTTAGAATCACAGACATATGAGATATTTGAAAAGGATCCGGTCAAGTACTCACAGTATCAAAAGGTAGGTCATAGGCAGCATTTAATATACAATTTTACCTACAAGACGACAATATCAGCAGCTCTGTGTTCTTCTAGGATATTCAGTATATTGACACCAAAAACAGAAGTGCTGGCATGGTTGTGATCGTGTGGTAGTTGGATTTATAACTACCTGTACAATCAGTGCCTATCACCACTAAAATTGTGAGTTTGAACCCTGTTCATGGCGAGTGTACTTGGTAGAACACTATGTGATAAAGTTTGTCAGTGACTTGCGACAGGTTGGTGGTTTTATCCAGGTTCTCTGGTTTACCTCCACCAATAAAACTGACCGCAATGATAAAACTGAAATATTGTTGAAAGTGGCATTAATTACCATTAACCAAACCAAATACGTAAACCGGAAGGTTCATTCCGATTCAGTATAAGGTTGTGAAATTTAACCAAGTCCTTATGGACACTCAGGTAACTTTCTCGACCTCTTAACCTGGCTGCTCTAACAAACATGGAATAACTTAATAAGACAGCAATTACAGTATAACATCTAAAAAAAAGTAATAATTTGTAATGAAGTTTACACTCTGCATTTGTTTTTAGAACGGTCAGCTGGCGTATGCATCGTATGCTGGTGTGCGCTGTAGCAACTCTATTCTTTGATGAATTTTCACTAAATTTATATAGCATCTTTATTTTAACAATATTTCAGTTAAGTTTGTAAAATGAGTGATACTGGAATACTTTCTGAGGTAAAATGAGTGATACTGGAATACTTTCTGAGGTAAAATGAGTGATACTGGAATACTTTCTGAGGTAAAATGATTGATACTGGAATACTTTCTGAGGTAAAATCTTTGTTTTTGATGAGTTTTTTTTTTTTTTTTTTTACATTTAGGTGAATAAATCCTACATATTATTACGTTCATGGCGAGGTGTACTCGTTACAACATTATGTGATAGTTTGTCAGTAACTTGCGACAGGTCAGTGGTTTCCTCCAGGTACTACCAGTGTTTTCATTTGATGCCGGTTCACCGGCTATTGCTATAAAATCCCCGGCTATGAATATTTCAAGCATGGGTTTAATGTTAAAAAATTCATCGAGTTGTCTTTTTTATTTTAATTGTGTAAGTTTGTCATTTGCTGGTATGTACTCTCGGAGTGAACATGAGATTATATAATTCGGGGATTGAAAACAAATCTGGCATTATTTTGATTTTCTGTTTGAGAACATGGGATATACATGTATGCCACGTGTTATATGCATTAACATGAAAAAGTATCTAGTCTGTCAAGCTATAGACTATGAATATAAGGAACTGTCTATCCCCTTCTGAAGCACATGCTTGAGTTCTCCCTTAAAATATTTTATGGAGGTTTGGTCATTTGTGATTGTATATTTTCAAAATAAAAGTTTATTGAAATGTATGAGACTTTGACAACTTTCATTCTTCATTTTGTATATTGATACTGGTTTGTGGTTACATTAACAATCAGATTCTTGAATATTATCATCCTTGCTATATCTTCCTGCTGACCCCATAAGCAAAACTTGTATCAAAGTCCAAGTGAGCTGAGCAGGACTTATCAACAGTCAGCAGGAGTTATCACCAAATTCTCCCAACATTTAGACCATAATTACCATGAAGATTACAAAAGTAAATAAAATTCATCAACACGATTAGCTAGTTAACATTTCATTTTTTAAACATAAATCAAATTAGTAACTGTCGTGTCAGCAATATCAACAAACATCATCTTACAAAAATATACTTGACCCAATTCTTGATAACCTCTCCTGGGACTACTTTTTTACGTCATTATTGAGGTCATGACCTTTGTGCTTTCTAAACCAGAATGGAATTGGTAAACAAAACCGCAAATGAAAATGGGTGAATCCTGTTGCCGACTTTTGATTGTAATAAAAAAAAACAATGAATATCACCATTAAAGGGAAAAATCAACATTCTTAACATTTATTTATACCAAATACAAACAAATTCACAAATTTTACAAACATTAATTTAAAACTATTGTCAAGAAAACAACATGACCCCCCTTTTTTCAAGCTGGTCCAAATCAATAATTTCGTCTGCTAATTAAACAAAACAAAACAAACAAAATGACCTCTGATAATTTTGAAGCACAAACAAGGAAAAAATTTTAATATTACAGGACATATTATTTGTCTACAGATTTCAAAATCTCATATATTCAGCCATCAAACTAGGTTAGGATTTGAACCTAAGACCTTCTCTTACGCGTGTACAGATGTACTTAATTGACGCAAGAGATGCTCTAACCTCTGAGCTACCTAGTATTGTCTTATTTTGACAGTAAATAAACTGACATAATGAAATCCATGGCATAAATATGTCCTTTTGTAATATCATGGGTCATAATTTTTCTAAAAAAAAAACCCAGACATTTCACAGAGTAGACCGCTATGTCATTATTTGTGACTATACGAGCAACTGTAAACACCCAAGGTGATTCATCTACATAGTTTTCAGCAGTTTGATAAACAAAACCTCGTGTATATGTATAATGTAAGAGTTGTCAAACGATCCTGACACTACAAATCTTACCTGAAGCGACCAACAAATCAACATTGGAAGAAAGCACCATCTTGTAACTTGTAAGGAGTTGAACTTGCCACTGTGCTTGAATATGATTTCATTTAAATTTTCATTATTTTAAATCATTGTCTGTGAACTATAATTTTTTTGTTAAATGTTCATCAAGTTACGTTATAAAATCCACCATTCACTGTAATAAAGAATGGTATCTTTGCAAACTAACTTAGGAACTATGTTTTGAAGCGTATTTTGCCCAAAGTAGTGAGTGCGGATGCATATTTTGAATCATGTGATTTTTCCCGCGATAATACAAATATCGAAACCTATAGAAGTACAATATATCCGTGTTTATGTTTGATTTGATGATGATAAACATGTCATCTGAATGTGAATATGATTGATACTAAAAATATCAGCCTGCTCGACAGAATATGAAGTTTTTGACTCGTTCGCTTCGCTCACTCGCCAACAAACTTCATATTCTGGCTCGACAGGCTGATATTTTCGGTATCAATCAACTCACATCCAGATAACATATACTTACTTACTTTGAAAGTTCTTTTCTGTTTAATTAAAAAAAGTTAAATGCATACTTTATTTCAAAATCTTAAGAGAGAAATTACAATAATGATATAGAAAAGGCTAGCAAATTAACAAATATATTCTTTAAATGTGCATTTAATATGATGATATAAGCTTTAAGATAAGAAATTCATAATGATATGCTATTTTAATTATTCAAAAACTGCAAAGAATCTGAATACTGATATAACTTCATACTACGTCCAGGAAATGAAGCAAACACCAATATTATCAAATTTGCAATAGTACATAATCATAGGGGAAGTTCATATTTCTTTTCTGAATGATCAAGTTTATTTCTACTGCCTACCAAACTTGTACATTTATCTTTGACCTGAACAATTGCAGAACCATGTGACATCTTTCTCAGAAATAACAATGGAAAATGACTGATGGTTGTTAATCTTGAGAAATCATTCCTAATGGAAAATTGTTCAATGGTCAAGAAGATTTTTTAAAGTTAGTAAACACTCTCAAAAGCAAGTCAAAATTCACCAAATCAAAATTTAGCTGGTGTGCTTCCACCTTCTGACTCTCGGCCGAATTTTCTCTCCGTCTATAATTCTAAAATCTCCCCCTATCAAAATTTGTAGTGAAAACACTGACTACGGGTTCCTCCACCAATAAAACTGACCACCATATAACTGAAATATTGTTGAAAGTGGTGTTAAACACCATATTATTAACTTTAATATTCTACATTCCAGGCTGTGTATTATGCTTTGTTAGACAAAGTTAAATTTAATTTTCTATATTACAGGCAGTGTATCATGCTTTGTTAGACAAAGTTAAATTTAATTTTCT
>MJUT01054408.1:404664-430086 GCA_002080005.1 Gigantidas platifrons | reverse complement strand
AGGCTGTGTATTATGCTTTGTTAGACAAAGTTCAATTTAATTTTCTATATTTCAGGCTGTGTATTATGCTTTGTTAGACAAAGTTAAACCAGAAGAAAAGGAAACTAAAGAGATGTAGGTAAAGTTAATGATGATTTATATGTTGTCTCTTTGATCTCTACACATGATAATATATATTATCGCTATTTTGCGGTGTTTTCCTTTGATCTTGCTATCTGAGAATTTCCCATCTCACGCTAGTAGAGTGAGATGGAAAATTATCGCCAGTAACTAAGCGTTGTCAAGGATGCACGTGCGTAATATTATTGCTGTTTTCTAATATGACGTTATAACTTCTGCTTAATGACGTCGCATTACCAAATCCTTGATAATAAGTCATTAACGATATAAAATAGTAATTGTGTTTAAAAAAATGACAGTATCTCAACAAAAATTATTTAATTATGAATACAAAATAGCGATAAAATAATTAACGATTTTTTTAAAACTCGAGGATGTTTCTCAGTCATCTCTCATCTCAGGGCTTCGCCCTTCGATGAGAGATGACTGAGAAAAGTCCTCTCGTTTTAAAAAACATCGTTAATCACTTATTATCAAGATATGAACATACTATCGCTGTTTTTTATGTGACGTTATGATGACATCACTGATGTTATCTCACCAAATCACTAACAGGTCTGTGGTTTTCCCCGGGTACTCCATTTTCCTTCATCAATAAAACTGAACGCCACGATATAGCTGAAATATTGTTGAAAGTGGTGTTAAACACCATAAACCACCAACCAAGATTTGTGTGCACTATATATAGAATAACGGCAGTTCTGAAAGTTGAGACAGACATTATCGCTAGTATTGCATAGAGTCCTGTAGGATTAGTTATGATACTAGTGATAATGTATGTCAAGATCTTCATTACTGACATTATTTTTTATCGGTATTAAACATCATAATGTGCCGTCACACTGACGGCTATTTTCAAGTATCAGAGGAAACATGTCCTATTTTAATTTAACAATAAACATGTATATGATATGTGTTTCTAAGAGGATACTGTATCATAACTTTGTGCTTGATCTTCATCATTAGTGGATGTTTAAGAAATAATTCATGGTAGTCCAAATTTATATTATTTTTACCACGGGTAGACAATTTATGCTAATTATTTTACCCCGAGCGTTAGCGAGGGGTAAAATATAGGCATAAAGTGCCTACCTGTAGTAAAAATAATATAAATTTGGGCTACCATGAATTATTTCATTCTAATATGTAAAAAATTGTAAAATATCGTTATAAATTGTCGATGACGTCATAAATTACAATGGGTGTAGGTATATATTAATTTTACCACGGGTTTGGACTCAAAGCGTTTGAAGGACGTCATATTAGAAACCTGTATTAATCATGGCACTGAATGTTATTCTTCAATAAATATATTTATATTGTAGTGTTTTAATGGTAGTTGGAGCAGGAAGAGGACCATTAGTCAGAGTGGCCATTGCAGCCGCCCAACAAGCAGGCAGGACTATAAAGAAAATCTATGCTGTAGAGAAAAATCCTAATGCTGTTGTAACGTATGTATTTGATATCATGTGTTGTATAAATGTTTTAATGTACAGGGTTAGAAATTAACTTATGTAGTTACTAGCCCAAAGGGCTAGTAGAAGATATCAATCACTAGTCCTTAGAAATCCAAGCTAGTCCTGTAGATGTGGCGAGCACCCTAGAGGGTGCGAGTTGGTTTATACAATATTTATTATCAAAAACATAAATAGTCAAATACAACATACATAAAAGGTTGCGAGTTGGCTAAGGGGGTCTGGGGGAATCTCTTCCCCCCCCACCCCCGAAAAATGTTGAAAATCTAGATGCAAAATCCTGTAATCTGAGGGTTTTTTGGAGTGTAAATGTCTTTCCCAAAAAGACAGTTTTGAGGGTGATTTTTTTTTCTTCAAATATGAAAATAATGAAATTTGATATTATTGCCAAAATGAGATAGCTACCAAAGAACACAGGACAATGATTTCACAGTTTAGCCCTTCAATGATTATCAAAACCCATAATACATGAAGCAAATGGCATACCCTTCCAAAGCACTTAAATTGTAGTTTTTATTTCAAGTGAAAAATTTGTTATTTAAATAGTTTGGATCAATAAACACATTTATCAATACATCAATTTTACATAGTTTTAATTGTTACCTATATGAAAATCTGGATTTAATCATCATTTTCAGTACTTAATTACAAAAATTTGTATATTTAAAACGATATATTTCAGCAAAATTATCCTTGTTCTTCTTTTCTCAATCGTGGCAATTTGCAGATCGACATGAAGAAAAAGAAGCCATAATCTACGTTTTACATAGTTTTAAGTGTTACCAATATGAAAATCTAGATTTAATAGGCCTAATCATTTTCAGTACTTTATTACAAAAAAAAATATTTAAAACGATATATTTTAGCAAATATTGTCATTGTTCTGCTTTTCCCAATCGCGGAGGAAATGAAATTGTATTTGTCAATGTAAAATTTGCACTTGAATATTTGGAAAACAATTAATTATTTCAAACGTTTGTGTGATCTGTCCTCCAAGCGCTTTAAACAACGTAGTTTTATAAGTAATTGTCAAGCGCATGTTTGACACAGTTGTAAATGGCATAACCTAAAGGAAAGAAACGAACAGGGACAATAACAGCTTTCCAACTCGTCGCGATACATACCGGTCTCTTTTTTTTTTACTAGCCCAAGCGGACAAATACCTAGGAGATATGTGTTGTCCGTGGGGAAAATTACTAGTCTCGGACTAGCGGACAATCGTTAATGTCGAACCCTGATGTATGCATTTGTCAAATATGACATGATGGAGAGAGACATAGATATCAAGCATAGTGGTTGGGATCCCATTAAGAAGTTTAATCCTGCCACATTATTATGCCTGTCCCAAGTCAGGGACAAGATTAACATATTGCTTTCAATTTCTGTTTTAACTTTATATTTTCAAAAGAAAATTTGGAAGACATGTACAGTCATAACGTGCAAATGTAGATACAGTGGAACTTGTGCAATCCGACACCTGAATTTTCCGACATCCTGTGTCATCAGACAAAAATGTATGGTCCCAAGGTATTTCTGTCAACTAAGTTAAACCAGTCGTGGCGAAATTCGTCAGACCTTTGTTGCTGGTCCGACTAAAATCATATTTTTTCCGGACCAGATGTCCGACATCGATTTCAGAGTTTACTTTTTTACACATGAGCGGAAGTGACTTTCATTAAAATAATTTCCGGTTTGAAAAAAGAAACATGCTTCGAATGATTGAAAATGTGTGCCCATGAGAGAAAAGCTCTAAAGCGTAAAATATTGGCAGAGGTAATAAGAAATCGTCAAAGTAGCTACGAAGCCAAAAGAAAAGACTGTAAGCTTAACCCATCATGGCAAAAAGATCAACGCTACCGGATGTTTCATCCCATAACAAAAACGGACTATTGAAATAAAAAAATTAATTTGTTTAATGTGTTTTAACTATAAACATATGTTTGTTTGCACATAAATTTGCAAAAAAAAACAAAACAAAAAAAAACAATTGCAAGCACATTTCTAAATATTTAGTATGTTGGGAAGATCTTTCTTTTCCGTCATGATGGATGGGTCGACAGATACAAATGTACCTTTGGGATCTGGTGATGAGCAGGAAGCCATTTACATTCGTTTTTCACAGTAGAGATAATTGAAAGATTTCTGGGAATAGGAACACCAAACAGTACTTGTTCAAAAGACCTAGAGGAATTTGTCCTTAAAATGTTTGAAAGTTAATAAATTAGATAAAGGTCATTGGTTAGATTTTGATTTTTGGTGCTTAATGCCACTTTCAGCAATATTTCAGCTACATCATGGCGACCAGTTTTAGTGCTGGAAGAAGACGGAGTACCCGGAGAGGACCATGGGCAAGCAACTGGTAAACCTTATTACTTGCGGCTGCGAGTCGAGTGCACCCTTTTTTGTAATTTATTAAGCTAGGCGAGAACCCATGCCGTATTGGTGATAGCACAGTCGCTTGAATTTCAATAATTTGAATAAAGAAAGAGTAAAAAAGTATTGTATATATATATAGTATATTTTTTTTACTCTTTCTTTATTTAAATCATTGAAATTCAAGCGACTGTGGTGATAGGCTTGTATGAGTTGTTAGGTAATCCAAATACCTAACTCATTGAGCCACCAGGGCCATATTGGTTTGAAATATCCTTTATTAAATCAGTTTTGATAAAGTATTGATTTTTGCAGAAAAATTATCCGGTCAGACAAACTTGAGTTCGGTCATTTCAGCTTGTCTGACCGAATGTCAGACAAGAGTCTCAGGAATTTCGCCAGGTCTGTTAAACCTGAGTATTCCAACATCATGTACACTGACACATTTCCCTGGTCCCTTGGTGTGTTGGATTAGACAAGTTCCACTGTATCTTTATATACAATAAAGGATAACTAAAAAAAAATGTACTATATGATTTCTCATTATGCTATTTTTTGTATTGCATGGTTGGTTTTAGTTCATTACATTTTGAAATAATGTGGGTTTTCTATCTTCTGAAAGTAATAGTAAATTGATTCATCCGGAAATCATTTAAAAATATTTTTTGAAATGATCCCTGAGAATCAGTTTTTATTATCAAGGATGATTTTAACTGATTTCAGCTATATTCCTTTGAAAAAATCCAAAAGTTTAAGAACGTGTCAGAACAGGTAAAAATGGGCATTATTAAAAAGGGGTGTAGGTGGTTTCAGCTTTTAATAATTGATTCTCAGTTACATTATTGTCTTACTAGAATCATTCCTTTGTTATTAGTTTAGAAAACATGAAAGACGAGATGTGGGGAGAACAAGTAGAAGTAATATCATGTGACATGAGAAAATGGGAGGCACCACAAAAGGCAGACATCTTGGTCAGTGAATTACTGGGTTCATTTGGAGATAATGAATTGTCACCAGAATGTCTCGACGGAGCACAGAGATTCCTGAAGGATGATGGGATTAGTATTCCGTCAGAATATACCTCATTCCTAGCACCATTACAGTCTGAAAAACTACACAATGAAGTCAGAAACTGTAAGGATAGAGATAAGCCAGCAGATGTAAGTATTAGATGTTTTATATTTGGTTTATGGTGTTTAATGCCACTTTCAACAATATTTCAGTTATATCGTGGTGGTCAGTTTTATTGATCTGAATACCCGGAGAAACCCACCGACCTGTCCCAAGCTACTACTGACAAACTTAATCACATAATGTTGTATCGCCCGAGTGGGATTCAAACTGGCAACATTAGTGGTGATAGGTACTGATTGCATAAGTAGTTGTTAATCCAACCACAATACGATCACGACAACAACGGCCACGATTGATGATATCAGTAGATTAATGTTCCATGACTGAAACATATAGATTGAATGTATCGTAAGTTGGAAGTTTGATGTAATACAGAAAAAAACAGGGATGTTTTTAATTTCAAAAGCTTGATAGTTAAATGATAAAAATTTGAGGTTAAAAAAACCTGCACAGATTCACTTCTACTCAAAAAAACCACATACTATCACAAAAATGAATGGCTACATAAACATGGACAGTACAACAGTAGGGTCAACAAATGCTCGTAATTAACAGACTACTAACTATGACATTTTCTACTTTAAGATGTTTTTTGGTCATTATTTACAATTTTTTTCTTCTTTGATACCTCTTTTTGTATGTAAACCTGTTTATAGTCACTGGCGTCAATGTGATGTTCGTAACTGCAGTTACGGACATCCCATGATGGAGGATGCGGATTCAGGTAAGAATTAATATTATCGTTTTTGTGGAAAAATGGATTATTGATCAGTATTTCATGTTTTAATTGACGTATCATAAAATATGGAACTAAAATACAAAGAAGCTCTTTCATACTATAATCGATAAATGAAGAAATCAGCCGTTAAAAAAAAACGGGGTGATGTGGGTAACTGTAAAAAAGGATATCCGTAACTGGTCTGAAAGTCTAAATAATGATGTCCGTAACTGTTGAATTATGCTTTTTCTGCATCTTATTATTAAGCTGTTATATACATGCATCTGACAAAACACTGGGAATAATTGTAGACAGAATACATACATAAAATTATATGTTACAAAATTAAGTACTGGGAAATGAACACGCTGAGAAATATAAGGTGACGTGGTTAAAATGGAAACCAGAGGGATATACAGGGAATCAGAAACGGGAGAGTAGTTTTAAAAAGTTTTGTTAATAGGTAAATAATGACAAAAATAAAAATAAAAGTCTGGAGATCGGAAAACACTGACACCTAAAAAGTCCTGAGAGAGAATTGATAAAGATCTTTTAAAAGTACATTCTACACATTTTCATTCCTATGTATCAGCTTTCGTGCTTATCATCTCGATATAACAAATATCTGTTTGTGGAACGTCAAACTATATATAGTATAAAGGTAGTTTAATGTCGAGACAGCAATTATCACTGTTTTGCAGTGTGCCCCATGATAGAGTTGTCATACAAGTGATTTCTGTTTTAACAAAACCAACAGCCTGAAATTTGACAACCGAACAAGAAGAAAAATTCTAGATAGTACATCTTGCAATTCGTATCTTAGAAAACAACAAGGAAAAATATTCAAGAATCAAACTAATAATCCATTTTAATTGTATATAAAGTATGAGTTGCTATAAAGAACTGTTTCTTGAATGTCAGCAAAATAACATAAAATCAACAACATGCAATGTTAAACAAAATTCGAATCTTAGCATCAGAAAACAAAAATACAGATAAAGCAATTGCAAACTCGTTTCATAAGTGTGTCACGTTCAATTTTTATATGCCCGTCTTTAAGACGTGACGTATTATGGTATACCAATGTCCAACTGTCCGTCCATCCGTTTCACATGTCGCACTCTAACTTAAGAACCCCTTGGCCAATTCACTTCAAATTTCACAGTTGATGGTCTTACGGTCTGTATACTTTAAGGAGAAATTTCGAATTTTCATTCCAGAGTTATGGGACTTTATTCATCTAATTGTACATCATTTTAAGGCAATTTTTCATATGTCACTCTGTAAATTGAGAACCTCTTGGCCAATTCACTTCAAACTTCGCATAGTTATTGGAATTGATAGTCTTATACTTTTTTGTGAAATTTCAATTTTTCATTCAAGAGATATGGGAAAGAAAGTCTTTACAAATATTGTATGAATGTTGACGACGGGCGTATCATGTGCTCTTGGCGCAGCTGTTTATTTATAGTTGTATGTGCATGAAGATTTTCCCTTAAAAAGAATGGCAACATATATCTCCCATTTTGCTGAGAACTGTTTTTGACTTCAACAATTTCAATTTTCAATGACTGATTTATTACTGTTCCCTCAGTATGCAGTAACATTAAATTCAGAGCTAAATGAATCTTTGATCGTCTCAAAATCTATTTAGAAATATTTAACCTTACTGTAGATCTACCAAAGGATAAATTTATATAATTGCAAACATATTTCATTATCACAATGAAAAATTCGCTGGAGTCAAACCCGGTCTTCAGAAATGTGAGTCAATTTCAAATACTTTTGGTACTTACCACAACCAAGGTTTCATCTATTTGTCCACTAGACATACTTCTGGCTATATAGAAAAAAGAATTGGTAACCTGATGAACTCGACAATTAACCGAGGGTCCAGTGGTCGAGTGCATGTTGATATTGACTAATCTCGACTATTTATAAAGACTTTCAAGAATATTCTAGCTTCCAATTTACAAGTATCACGATAAATAGACTCTTATTTCATTAAAAAGTGAATTTCAAAACCTGCTGAACTATTGTCTCGTTTAGGAATAATACCAATTATGGACATCAATGTTTCAAGTTACGGACATCAGTGATAAATTATCTTCTTCAGTTACCCACATCACCCCGTTTTTTTCAACGAGTGATTTCTTCATTTAGTGATTAAACTATGAAAGAGCTTCATTGTATTTTAGTTTCATATTTTATGATACGTCAATTAAAACATGAAATACTGATGAATAATCCATTATTTTTCACAAAAACGATAATATTAATTCTTACCTGAATCTGCATCCTCCATCTTGGGATGTCTGTAGCTGCAGTTACGGACATCACATTGACGTCAGTGCTAGTGTAAATTCTGCTCAACAACAGGTGTGTGATATGTAATACTGATTGTTATCTTTGTTTTATTTTTAAGCATTATTTTGAGATGCCATATGTTGTCAGATTACATAATTGTCAAGTTTTGTCACCACCACAGAAAGTGTTTGTCTTCCACCATCCAAACAAAGGTAACTATGGCAACTAATTATGTCTCCCCTTCGAACGAAGGGAGACATATTGTTTTAGTCTGATTTTTTCTTCCGCTTCTTCTCAGCAAAGCTTGTCCGGACCATAACTTTTTTTGTCATCCGAGATAGGTCAACGATATTTGGTGTGTGGGTGCATGACACTAAGGCAGTGTGTCGTGTACCGTAATAACCTTCGTGGGACCTGGACCTTTGACCACAAGGTCAAATAATTGTTTCTTTCGAGATAGGACAATGATATTTGGTATGTGGGTGCATGACTATAAGGTGGTGTGTCGCATACCGTAATGACCTTCGTTTGACCTTTGACCTCAAGGTTAAATTTTTGTTTTTTAAACAGTATTTTCTTGTCCGGACCATAACATTTTTGTCTTTCGAGCTAGGTCAATGATATTTGGTATGTGGGTGCATGACCATAAGGCGATGTGTCACGTGCCGTAATGACCTTCGTGGTACCTTGACCTTTGACCTCAAGGTCAAATAATTGTTTTTTAAATAGTATTTTCTTGTTCGGGCCATAACATTTTTGTCTTTCGAGATAGGTCAATGATATTTGGTATGTGAGTGCATGACCATAAGGCGGTGTGTCACATACCGTAATGACCTTCGTTGGACCTTGACCTTTGACCTCAAGGTCAAATAATGGTTTTTCAAATAGTATTTTCTTGTCTGGGCCATACCATATTTGTCTTTCGAGATAGGTCAACGATATTTGGTATGTGGGTGAATGACCATAAGGTGGTGTGTCACGTACCATAGTGACCTTCGTGGGACCTTGACCTTTGACTTCAAGGTCAAATAATGGTTTTTTTAAATAATATTTTCTTGTCCGGGCCATAACATTTTTGTCTTTCGAGATAGGTTGTTGTACAGATGGCCGCATTAAGGGGAGACATCAGTTTTAGGTAGCTAAAACAGTTCTTCTTAGTTATTTATAAAACAAATGTGCTGCTGTGTTTTTAAGGAACTTGCATGTATGCAATATCAACCTGCAATACAGTATGATAACAAGCTGAAAAAATGCTGGTCTAGACAACAGGTTAGCAAACATACAGCCAAGCTTGTTTTATGGTCACCTGCTGTAAACTGCCAGTTTAAAATCCTCCCGACTGGATATACATGTTATTCTAACTCAATAACTGGTGATCGATAATCAGAAGTTATCCCATTGTATCAGTTTACCAATATTTTACTGTCACTTCTCATCTTAGACTATAAAAAATCATGATGTTTTCAATACACAATTATACAAATTAAGCTGTGAAATTATTGAATAAATTATCTGTAAACTGTTTGTTTTTTTAAACGTCATAGCATAACGAAGCGACCAAAACACTGAAACATTGCAAAGCGACTGTCATGTTTTCTAGTAAATGACCTTCCAGTAAGTCATATATGAATTATTACGGACCAGAACTGAAAATCCTTATTGATCAATGTTAAATAAACAATCTTTTGTCTTATCCTGTAATTGTTCTAATGATGATTGTTGAATACAACTTTAACTGTACAGGTATTACTTTTAAGTGTTTATTTTATCCATGTCGACAAAGCCACATTATTCTATGACATTGAAAATAAGATGTAATCATTTCAGGGAATTCCACTCATTTTCAAGTAGGAAGTGATAATTCTAAAGTAGAAAGTAGCACAACCAATATGCAAAACAAAGCCATATTTTACTTTCACTTTGATATTTTCATTTTTGTAAACAAAGTAGCAAGGTAAATATGCAATTAGATGGGCAATTTACCCAAGTGCCCGGCTGCTGTGGAATGCCCTGCGTTTGCAATACAATCAACCACAATGACATGAACCGCTAGCCTCTTACATAAAATGATAAATTTAGTTATTATTATACGATGTCTATTTCAGATGCTGTAATAGACAACACACGACATATCTGTATGCAGTTTGATATAGACCAGGATGCCTTGCTGCACGGTTTCTCAGGATATTTTGAAACAGTTTTATATGGAGATATTAACCTCAGTAAGTTGAAAAAAATCTAATTTGTGTTAATTAGTCATTAAATTCAGCTGTGGCTTGATTATTAACCGTTAATTAGGAATAATAAAGAACGATTATTGAACCTGAGGCACATGTCGCTGATTGTACCAAGCCGAGCCTACAATAATTAAAACAATCAATTGTGTACAATAGTAATAAAAAATTTAAAACAATATTAAAAATTGTTATTGCATGAATTAGTATTATTGAGTGTTTTTTTGTTTGTTTTGTTTTTATTTATAGTTGTTGGAATCGAATAATATCAAATTGCGTGATCTCAAGGTTCATCTAAATACCCAAATAATAGAAATGTACTAGTAGTGAAATTCCGATTAACCTGAGTTTTTAGATCGATATAATACCAAAAGAAACAAATATAATTGCTTCAAATTAATATAAAAAGAAAAAAAGAAAATGATCATTGGCTAAAATTTGAAAATTGGACATTAGAAATATATATCCGAATTATCAAACATTATACCGATATCGATCCAACTGTTAATACCTGATCTTGTATTTCCTGTATATAAAATAGATCGTGAACAAACGTTTGAAGATACCAAAGAGGTATTCAGAAGCCATAGTCTTTGAGAACTTTCTAAAGGATTAAATATTTTTTACGACAAAGGTCCATGGTACTGTGCATCAGTTATCATAGCGTAATGTAACTGTCTCAGGTCAGA
This sequence comes from Gigantidas platifrons, assembly GCA_002080005.1. Taxonomy (NCBI): domain Eukaryota; kingdom Metazoa; phylum Mollusca; class Bivalvia; order Mytilida; family Modiolidae; genus Gigantidas; species Gigantidas platifrons. The sequence continues at coordinate 419,036 of MJUT01054408.1, read as the reverse complement.
ACCAGATTATTTTCTCTCTGTAATTACGGAACCTAAGTGGTTTGAACTTCTGATCACTCGAACACATTTTGACAGTCCCTTCAAGTTTGAGCAAGTGAAGTTCTACTGTAAAATAAAATTTCTTCTTTAGAGGTACACAATTGACATCAATTTGTAATTATAATCGCTTGTTTTGACAATGTGTGTCCTTATGTAGACAGGTTTTATTATATTCATTTTATTGTCCCCCCACCTCCCAAGCGGAGCGGGGGATATAGAAATGCCGGGCGTCCATCCGTCCGTCCGGATATATTGTAAGCGTTCTCAGATTTGTATTTGTTGACCAATTGATTTCAAACTTACACACAGGTATTATATTCAGAATCTCTAGCTTAAGTTTGAAACTGGGCAAAATTCGAAAATAAAATTCTTGTAAAATCATGTTTTTTTATAGAAAAAGTACATATTTTGAGAATTACATTGTAAGCACTCTCAGATTTGTATTTGTTGACCAATTGATTTCAAACTTACACACAGGCATTATATTAAGAATCTCTAGCTTAAGTTCGAAACTGGGCAAAATTCGAATATAAAATTCTTGTAAAATCATGTTTTTTTTATAGAAAAAGTACATATTTTGAGAATTACACATTTCTCTGAAACTACAAAAGATAGGAACTTAATATTTGGTATGGGTGGAGATGCCAATGTGAAGTTGAGGATGCAACATTCCCCCCTCCCCCCAGCTCAGCCCCACCCCTCTGGGGAATCTGTATAAAGAAATGTGACTGAAATCCCCACCCTAAACCATATATATTTATGATCAGGGTGACTAGGCAAATCAAATGTCTTATAGCTAAGGCCCCAGGGGTCATACCCCACCCCCTACCTGAAGTGAACTTTTTAATGGTTGAGATCCCCACCCCTAAACCATATATATTTATGATCAGGGTGACTAGGCAAATTAGATGCCTTATATCTCAGGCCCTGTGGGGTCATACCCCACCCCCTACCTGAAGTGAACTTTTTAATGGTTGAGATCCCCACCCCTAAACCATATATATTTATGATCAGGGTGACTAGGCAAATCAAATGTCTTATAGCTAAGGCCCCAGGGGTCATACCCTACCTGAAGTGAACTTTTTAATGGTTGAGATCCCCACCCCTAAACCATATATATTTATGATCCGGGTGACCAAGCAAATTAGATGCCTTATATCTCAGGCCCTGTGGGGTCATACCCCACCCCCTACCTGAAGTGAACTTTTTAATGGTTTGAGATCCCCACCCCTAAACCATATATATTTATGATCAGGGTGACTAGGCAAATTAAATACCTTATAGCTCAGACCCCAGGGGTAATACCCCACCCCCTACCTGAAGTGAACTTTTTAATGGTTGAGATACCCACCCCTAAACCATATATATTTATGATCAGGGTGACTAGGCAAATTAAAGGCCTTATATCTCAGGCCCTGGGGGTCATACCCCACCCCCTACCTGAAGTGAACTTTTCAATGGTTGAGATCCCCACCTCTAAATCATATATATTTATGATCAGGGTGAATAGACTAATTAAATGCCCCAAGATTTTGACTTGCAACTTGGCTGTTGCATCTCGGATGCTTTCTCCATTTTATAAATATATCACATGGATAACATTACACTCACATTACACCTCTTTCTATTGCGGCGGGGGACACATGGCTACGTGTTGCAATCTTTTTTATTTTATTTTGTTGGTACATGTAGTATAAAAACCATTCTGTATGATTTGCCATATTGTCTTTTTTCCAGGTATTTTACCATCGACACATTCACAAGGAATGTTCAGTTGGTTTCCTATTTACTTCCCTATTAAGGTAAGTTCATACTTGTCTTCCCATTTTCTTTTTTTGTCTTTGTAGGGGGTGGGTTATGGTCTTTAATGCCACTTTCAACAATTGTCTTTTGTTTTCTTTCTTATCTAAATGTTTGGTGTTATCTTTAAGAAAGTTTGGAAATAGATATATTCTGCAATTTATAATAAAATAATATCTAATAATAGATTGACCTCTATAAATCTACAGAAAAAAAAGAGATTTAAAATCCATTTACAAATCAACGTTTTTCTTTTCTAGATGTATGTGGAGTTATGATATAATTAATGTTCTGACATTAAATGTCATTATTTTTGTCAATTATTAGAAAATCTACCTACAAGTATTAGGTCTCTATGTTAATTCTATGTTCTGAATTTAAGAAAACTGTATGTAGCCGAGTACAAATAGTGTAAAATAAAATTATTGACAAAATCTGATTTAAAACTACCGGTAGTTAAAAAAAACAGTTTACATTCAGAATCTTTCAATTGACTTGTCAGTTCAATATAATTTCATGCCAAAGACTACAATTTTAATATTTTGATTGTAGGAAGAAGTCTGCAATGTAATAAAAAATTTCTTTGGGTCCATAAAACTGGTTTAACCAGCCACTTTTTATTGAAGTACCTGTACCAAGTGAGGACAGTGAACCAGTCATGTATATATGTGTTAGGGGTATCAATTTTGCCTTTGTTTTTACGATTCTTTTAATTCGATTTTGGACCTGTGTATTTTTTGTGTTCTGACAGTGGTATTTTTTGTTTTTCATTTTATTAAAGGTGTCCAGTCTTAACTTACTACATGGAAATAGTTAAAATTCACCTATTTTTTTCTTCTTCTTTTTTTCAGACTCCACTTTATGTTAAAAAAGGTGACACAGTAACTTTGGACATGTGGAGATGTGTTAGTGAGAAAAATGTGTGGTATGAATGGGCGGTGACCACACCACAAGTTCTACCAATACACAATCCTAAAGGCAGAGCTTATACTATTGGTTTATAGACTTTGACATTGAAACAAACATATTTAGAAAGCAGATCAATTGTAGACGCAAGCAATCTCATATGACAGTTATCAAGTAGATCTTCTGTATTGTAAACTAAATTTCTACCCTACCTGTACATTTACTTACCTGGAATCAATCCTAATTGTGAACTGCTGTACATGTTGACTATTAATCAATTGTTGGTCAGATTTTGTTACATTCAGTTCAAAGACATTTTAATCAAAGTTAAAAGAGGCTGTCGTGGTGGTATGGTAGTTGGATTTACAACTACCTGTGCAATCAGTGCCTATCACCACTAACGCTGTGAGTTCCAACCCCGTTCATGGTGAGGTGTACTCGATACAACATTACGTGATAAAATTTGTCAGTGACTTGCGACAGGCCGGTGGTTTTCTGCTGGTGCTCCGGTTTCCTCCACCCATAAAACTGACCGCCCCGATATAACTGAAATATTGTTGAAAGTAGCGTTAAATACCATAAACCTAAACCTATATATTAAATTGATTCTAATTATATATTATTGTCCATCCATTAGAACTCCTTGTTTCTTGATACTAAGAAGTATCACAGTCATTCCAAAGGTACCTTGGATTATACTGGACCAAAAAAAATTTACACAATTTTAAGTGCAATATTTTATTCTCTTGTATATTCATATATGTAAGCCCAGTTTTCAACTTCATCATGCCAATCTTAACAAAAGTCATAACTGCATGTGCATTCCTGAATAATCTAGCCTTTTCAGCAGTTTTCAATCCATCAATGCTTCTCCTGCATCCGTTGCCCTAATGTCTGAAGCTGATGCTAAAGCTGACTTGGATGAGTCAATTGCTATAGCATTTCTGTGCATAGCACTTGTTTCATGGTCCTCAATTGTTGATATTATAAAGTTCGTACAGCCTGTGAGAACTTGTTTGTATTTGTAAGATTACTACTGGTTTGGCGAGAACTATGCTTTTTGCATATTTTGCATGTCATGATGTCATTACTGTCATCGTAATCCAGCCATTCGCGATTGGTCAACCACTTCACGTTGAATTTACGTGCCTTTCTATTTTCCTCATACTTCTTCGTTTTGTCCCGCTTGTCATCACTTTCCGTGGTTTTCCTTTTCAGACTCTTTCCAGGAATAGCCCCAGCTACATATCGGAGCCCCAACATTTTGATTGCAACAAAATATCGGTGACAAATTATTGTTTGAAATTACACCATGCATGATTCGTTATTTAAAGCGTAGTAAAGATAAGGATTTAAAATGCCCTTTCGACAATTACTGAAGTCCTCATATCAATATTTTAAAAATAGAAATGGGATTTTCCGCGAACTCAAGCTGAACTTATGATGAGAGCAATGATCAAATATTTTGATTTGACAATTGTTTGAAAACTTGCCAAAAATAAAATACTTCCTGGCATAAGTTAACCGGTCAATTGGTCCAACGATTAAGATTATTTAATCGGTCCATGACAATTTTTGTCTGACTTTTGCCACTGTCCGACGAACCTTCGGAATGACTGGTATCATATAGTTATTAATTGTCTTCAATGGCATTATTTTCCTTTGTTCAAAAATCCTTTCTTTCCATTTAAAATGCATATTAAAAAATTTCCCTGTTGAAATTGTATTAAAAAAAATAGCAAAAAAAGACAACTCTTTCAAAGATATGAAAAGGAAGATAACATTTTTGTAATCTGCAAATAAGGAATTTTTTTTCTTAAACAACCACTAAGTCTGTATTATTTGTGTACTAAAGGTATATGTATCTAAGGCTTTTATTTATATGATTACCGTCATCTATATTTTTTAAGGTCATTTGAATTATAGTCCGTTTGACTTCTATAAAACCTGCAGAAAAAAATTCTTAAAAATCCAGTTTTCAAATCAACAATTTTATTTCTAGATGTATATTAATATATGATACAATTAATTTCAAAATTTTTGCTCAATTATTAAAAAAGTTATCCATTAGGTCTCTATGTTAATTATATTTTCTGAAGTGTAAAAATCTGACTGGAGTGAGTACAAATAACTGACTGTACCATGTGACATAGGACATTTAAATACTAATGGACATCAATAACAATTGACAATCATCTTAATGGTCAGTTGATGAGTAGCCTTTTAATATTTATGACCCTATGTCACATGGTGTAATGAAATATACATTGAAAGCACATGTCTGTTATTTTGTTTTGATGGTTGGGCTCTTACACTATTTGTACTCACTCCATGCAAATTTTTATACTTCAGAAAATAGAATTAACATAGAGACCTAATGGGTAACTTTTTTAATAATGGACCAAAAAAATTGAAATTAAGTGTCAGAGTTCGTACATATCATATATTAATATACATCTAGAAAAAAAAATTGTTGATTTGAAAACTGGATTTTTAAGAATTTTTTTCTGTAGGTTTTATAGAAATCAAACGGACTAGAGTAAAGTTGGTGGACATATTTCTGATAAGAAATTACAGCCTCAATAGTATACATATATACAGTACATGTCATGTTCTTGTTGGTTTATACCAACATTTCAATGGTGGGTTTTTTGTGATTATGTATCAACATGTCTAGTTAATTTTGTTTTAATTTGATTTTTATTGTTACCACAAAGATGTACCGGTAATGTTATTTTGTATTATGAGGCATTAAAGACAAGGTATTTTTATATAAGTATTTGCTTTTTATACGCCGGTCTCAAGACGGGGGGCAGTATTATGTGATTGGGTATGGCGGGCAGCGGGCGGGCATCCACACAGGTTTCTGCACGATAACTTTAGTTCTGTATATTGGATCTTTACCAAACTTGGCAACATGATTCCCCTGTGGAAGGGAAAAAACCCTATTTATGTTGGGGTCATTGGGTCAAAGGTCAAGGTCACCATTACTATAAATATAATTTTTGACAACAGGTCCGTTTCCACACAATAACTTTAGTTCTGTATATTGGATATTTACCAAACTTGGCCACATGATTCCCCTGTAGAAGGGGAAGAACCCTATTTATTGTGGGGTCATTAGGTCAAAGGTCAAGGTCACTGTTACTATAAATAGAATTTTTGACAACAGGATCGTTTCCGCACGATAACTTTAGTTCTGTATATTGGATCTTTACCAAGCTTGGCCACATGATTCCCCTGTGGAAGGGGAAGAACCCTATTTATTTTGGGGTCATTAGGTCAAAGGTCACTTACTATAAATATAATTTTTGAAAACAGGATCGTTTCCGCACAATAACTTTAGTTCTGTATATTGGATCTTTACCAAACTTGGCCACATGATTCCCCTGTGGAAGGGGAAGAACCTTACTTATTTCGGGGTCATTAGGTCAAAGGTCAACATCACCATTACTATAAATAGAGTTTTTGACAACAGGATCGTTTCTGCACGATAACTTTAGTTCTGTATATTGGATCTTTACCAAACTTGGGCACATGATTCCCCTATGGAAGGGGAAGAACCTTATTTATTTTGGGGTCATTAGGTCAAAGGTCAAGGTCACCGTTACTATAAATATAATTTTTGAAAACAGGATCATTTCTGCACGGTAACTTTAGTTCTGTATATTGGATCTTTACCAAACGTGGCCACATGATTCCCCTGTGGAAGGGGAAGAACCTTATTTATTTTGGGGTCATTAGGTCAAAGGTCAAGGTCACCATTACTATGAATAGAATTTTTGATAACAGGATCGTTTCTGCACGATAACTTTAGTTCTGTATATTGGATCCTTACCAAACTTGACCACATGATTCCCCTATGGAAGGGGAAGAACCCTATTTATTTTGGGGTCATTACCATTATACCGTTTGATAATTTATATAGACGGGCGTATTTTGTGATGCACACATTTCTTGTTTCTTTTTGTCAACAATCACATAAAACATACATATCACAACATTTTGAACTGCATCAGTGGTGTAATGGTTAGCGTACTCCTCTCATATGTGGTAGATCGTGGGTTTGAGCCCAGGCCCCGATGCCACAAAACTTTTTCTTTGCTGAGCAAACTTTTTTTGCTCAAATCTGTGTTCTCAACCAATCAAATTTGAGTATTTCCTTATTTTCTCAGACTTAAGTAAATTCTCAAGTTTTGTGGCACCGGGGCCAGATTGGGTAAAACCGAAGACTATGAAATTGGTATTTGTTGCTTCTCCGCCAAGCACACAGCATTAAGGAGAAAGAGGAAAGACTGGTTGGCTCAGAATCAGGATATTGTGTCTGAGTGGAGTGACATGTCTATCCGCGGACTGTTGTTTCAGTGAGCTAGCACTATAAAATCTTAGCGTGTTTGTCTAGTACAAAACGAGCCTCATCATCATCTCATTGAAAATTAACTTGTTCTCGCCATGATATCGCTGAAAAATTGCTGCGTTGGCGTTAAACAGCAATGACTTACTGCAAAGGAAATTATTTGATTCTTCCTCTTTCTGTTCCTAACTTGGCAGATAAGATAACTGAGCAATGTTTATCATTTTCTCTATTTACCATCTTTCGACAGCTGATGGGTTACGATCGACCACTACTTTACCCTTCTTATGTTAGTTATATTTTCGTAATTCCCGTCTGCTAGATTTTGTCTGTTTCGTCCGATATCGTTTTCAACCAATCGGCAGAAGGAATTTATTATACGTCATGACAAAATATGTGTCCTCAAAAATTATTCTGTTCATTTGTGGTGGCTATTCATGTGTCCATTTTAAGTTAACACATATGATTTTGTAACGTGCATTCAGATTGGTTGCAGATATCGGTAGCTGCAAGCTGTTAAAACCATTACGATGCAAGGAAGGGAGACAGATTGTAACTCTTGTCTAGCGAAGATGTCTATTTACCTGTGAAGTTGTTTTTTTTCCATATGGTCAGGATTTTATAATCCCCCTACATCACCTCCTGACTAGGGTGTGAAGTTTATTTGTACATATGAAATGTGCATAATTTTGTTTATTGTCGAAAGATATAAAATTTATGTGTACAGGGCTTTAGAAAAAGGTATTGAAGCAAGCTTCTTATAAGATTTTCTTACCTTTTTTGCAGGGAGTATTTTTATTTTTTGTTGTGTTTACCCTACAATGTCAATCTCAATGAAGCATCAGAAACAAGTGTCATTGAAGGTCATTCCTGTTTTCAATGATTTTTCTTGATCAAGTCTGTGTTATACTGGAACATGTATTTTTACTATTTTTGCAGCCTATGTTCTAATTGGAATCAGGGTACCAGGAGACTTAAGTCTTGTAAAGCTAAAATGTATTTGTCTACCTCTTGTTTCTTTAAATGTCTATTGATTACATGATAAATGGGTTATGGTGTTATGGTGTTGAATGCCACTTTCAACAATATTTCAGTTATATCATGGTGGTCAGTTTTATTGCTGGAAAAAACTAGAGTACCCGAAGATGGAAAAAACTAGAGTACCCGAAGAAAATAACAGACCTGTAACAAGTCACTGTCAAACTTTATCACATAATGTTGTATTGGTTACACCTAGCCATGAGTGGGATTCACTCACAACTTTAGTGGTAATAGGCAGTGATTGCAACATGATAAATGATGTAATCTCATAAAGGTAAACAATGCACGTGTTTTGTCCCGTTCCAACCTTGAGTTCATTATACTGTATTGTACTATAGCTATTATTATCTTTGTTGGTGGGACCGTTGTGGCTGTGATCGTATGGTAGTTGGATTTACAACTACCTATGCAATCAGTGCCTATCACCACTGATGTGAGTTCAAATCTTGATCAGGGCGAAGTGTATAACATTATGTGATAAAGTTTGTCAGTGACTTGCAATAGGTCGTTTGTTTCTCTGAGTGCTCTGGTTACCTCCACCAATAAAACTGACTGCCACGATATAACTAAAATATTGTTGAAATTGGCATTAAACACCATAAAACAAACAAATATCTTTGTTGATAAATCTATGATATTAGAGAAATAATACACACTATAAGTCAATCCAAGTTACATAATACAAAAACACTGCCATCCTGTTGTTTGAAATGATTTACATGTTACATTGTTTAAGCTGTAGCATAGCCAGGAATGTTGACTGATCTGACAGGAATTTTTAATGTTTGATAAAAGATCGTTGATGGCCAAGTGATCTCTATGCAGGGAGTGTTGACTGTTCCCATTACTGTAAATTTAAGCTACATGTTATATTTCATGTGTATGATGTTTTATACATATATATACATGTATATCTTATCTGCTCTGTAAATGAAGTTGTATCATAGTTGATTTGGCAGAGAATGGTGCAGGGGGTAAATCATCATTGTGGATTTGGATGATGGGGTAAATGGTTAGTAATTGAGAAATTGGCAGAAGGTGATAAATGATTCACCATTATGCTATAGTGGGGCTGGTGCAAGGAGCATGATAGCAAATTGGTGCTGCAATGTTCCACAATGATTTGGGTTCAAATCCCATGGAGGGGAGAACAAATATAAAAATGTGTCAGCTAAAATATCTAATATCTAATTCTGGTTGAATTTTCAGACATACAATGTATATATAAGATATTTGATGTAACCCAGTATATATTTCCTGTATTCAGTGAGAGGAGATATATTATATGGTTGACTGCTTGCCTGAGACAATTATAAATAAATCTGGAGAAAAATAGTATTAATGTTATAAAAGATTAATTGAAATATTTAAAATACTATCCACAGAAATAAATTTATTTTCAAAACTCGTAAGCTCATAGATTTCTTCTGATTAATGTTATAAGGTAGTCATAAAATATATATATATATGAAATTTTGTAACAATATGTATAATTTTATTAAACTTAAACAAAATTGGTAACAACAATTAAGATACTAATTTATGCATTGATAGTGTTAAATATAGCACAACAGTAATAACATGGAATTAAAAGGGGGGGTTGTAAAATAACAGACAAGGTATGATATATAGTAATGCAGTCTTTGCCAAAATTTTGTTCACCTACTTGCCCAAAAGCCGAATTTAGAAAAATTACCTACCGGTATTTATTCAAACAAATTCATTCATAATTTTCACTTGTCCGAATCCAGTTTTACTTGTCCCAAGCTTCGGGCAAGTGGGTTAGCGTGAAGACTGGTAATGTAGTTAAAATGCCCTTATAATCCTGACACACAACATAAACACATCTGTACTATAGAGCACCAATGATAAACAACAGAGAGATAACTTTATTTATATACTTTATAGCAGTTAAGTACCTTAATCTTTTTTGCCTGAAAGCCAAATTTAGAAAACATTTCTGTTTATTCAAACAAATTCTTTCATAATTTTCACTTGTCCGAATCCAGTTTTACTTGTCCCGGGCTTCGAGCAAGTGGGATAGCGTGAAGACTGGAAAATAACCCTTTCTTGGGGAAAGTTAATGTTGGTGTGAATAACCATCTGTTCCTTAAAACTGGTCTTACTAATGTTTTACTTAATATTTTGGCTTACTTAGTGTATAAAACTTGGGTCAAAATGCCTTCTTTTATTTTAAATCAACGTGTCATTCCAATTCTTCTATAATAATGAAAATTAATCAGTGTTCTATTGGAGACTTAATATTATATTTTTTATTAATTTGGTATAAGAAGCGTATACTTTTATACTGAAAACTTGACCAGAAAGTTATCTGATATAGAATACCCTCAAACTAAATGTTAACAATAGAATTTAATTTGTTTGACAATTTGAGTTGTCTCCCTTTATTGTATTTTTCTGCAAATATTTCTCCTTTTGACAATATTTTACTAATGTCAACCAGATTCCATACTTTAATTAAACACGGTTCCCCTTATAATGAGATGGAAACATCATATCAAGCAACAGAAAAGTCTAGGTTAATCTAATACATAAATAACACATGACATTCATCTTCCACATATTTTGGTGTAGTTTTGTATAACATGGCATACATGCAGTTTGTGTCGTAAATTTTAGCAAAGTACGTAGCACTGTTTTGACATATTTAGGATGGTCACTGGTTATACTACTGTAGCATCTGAAAAAAAAGACAAAAATTTATAGCTTAATACACCTGCAGTGGAATAACAAAAAATTGAGATTCTAAAATCGACTTATTTAAAAACCGTAACGGTCATCAATATAATCAACCACAACAATAAAAGAACAATCCTATTACACATTGTCTCTTCATTTTTTTTTAGCTGTTTGGCCAAGTTCAGGACACATTTCATTCCAAATATTTTACACAAAAAAGAGGAAATCTGTTGATCAGAAGATGTATGCAGTATTGCTAAATCTACAAAGAATATAACAATTTAATTTACAACTACCTGTGCCTATCACCACTAAAGTGAGTTAAAATCACGTTAATGACCAGATGTACTAGATATAACATTACATGATCAAGTTTGTCAATGACTAGCGACAGGTCAGTGGTTTTCTTTGGGTACTCCGGTTTCATCCACCAATAAAATAACCGCCACGATATAACTGAAATATTGTTGAAAGTGGCATTAAACACCATAAACCCTAAACCTCCAAATATTTTACACAAAAAAGAGGAAATCTGTAGATCAGAAAATGTATTCATTATACCTAAATCACCAAACATTATAACAAGTTAATTGTACGTACTTTTCATCAGTGATGGTCATGTATTGATTTTTGTCATCTAATTTATTTATTTACATAATTGTTTTTTGTAAATGTATTGATTTATATCTGTTGGGTACCAATATATTACGACTGATGAATCTTCAATATACAACAACAAGTCCTTGAAACCTTAGTATGTTTTATGATTAAGTAAGATTTGTAAATCAATAATTTTCACAAGCAGTTCTAAAAATAAAACTAATGAACATTTTACAGTCAAGTTACCTGTCTTAAGAGACCATCCATGTGACATAGAAAGTGTCCTTTTAATACAGGTTGTCTTTTAACTAACGGTACATATAATGTAGTAAAATGGTAATCGAAAATGGGTTAAGGTAAGGATCATGGTGTTTAACGTCACTTTCAACAGTATTTCAGTTATGTTGTGGCCGTGTAAAGGAAACTAAATGCAGTCCTTAGCTTAATCTAGGTGTCTTTAATGTAAGTGCTGCCTTATATACTTGGATGAATTTCATTTCTGCTTTTATAAGTCCTGGTCAACTTAATGTTGTACATAAATCGCTTCCACGCCTCACTGGATGAATCAATATGGTGCGGAGGGTGAAAACACAACTGTTCTTACAGCAGAATGCCTAAAACAATTTGCTTTTAAGCATGCAGTTTAGTCAACCAATCAAAAACGTTTGTTAACAATAACAACAAAATTAATATAAAGCGTTCAAACATACTTTAGATGATATAGTCTGTATCTCAACTATTTTTGAGCCAATTAGTCGTTATTATACCCCCCGCAAACAAAGTTTTGGGGGTATATAGGAATCATCCTGTCCATGTACCTTGTAAGCGCAACTCCTCCTAAATGGCTTATTGGATTTTTGTGAAACTTTATACAGTTGTAGTACACTACCTGCAGATGTGCATGAAGAAATATGGTCGCTGTCCAAAATTTGGAAGGGGATATAATTCAACTTATACTTTCACGAAAAAGGGGGGGGGGAGGCATGTACCTTGTAAGCGCAACTCCTTCTAAACGGCTGATTGGATTTTTATGATACTTCACACACTTGTAGTACACTACCTGCAGATGTGCATGAAGGAATATGGTTGCTGTCCAAAGTTTAAAAGGGGAGATAATTCAATTTATACTTTCACGAAAAAGGGGGGTGCCTGTACCTTGTCAGCGCAACTCCTCCTAAACGGCTTATTGGATTTTTATGAAACTTTACACACTTGTAGTACACTACCTGCAGATGTGCATGAAGGAATATGGTTGCTGTCCAAAATTTAAAAGAGGAGATAATTCAACTTATACTTTCACAAAAAGGGGGAGGGGCATGTACCTTGTAAGTGCAACTCCTACTAAACTGCAAGCGGGGGGTATCACTCAGTGAGGTCACTCACAGTTCTAGTTAATTATTAGTATGTATGGAGAATTTTGCTATCTCACACTTAAATAAGTTGACGTGAAAGATCCTTTTGAAGTATAGTCAAACCTGCCCATGTGGTCAACTCTATTAAGCAGTCACCTGTATTAAAAGGTCATGAATTGAACCTCTTTCAAGGGGTCACCTGTCTTAAAAGGTCAACTTTTTCTTTGTATCAAAGATGACCTCTTAATACAAGTTTGTCTGTAGTAATACACCCCTTTAACATCAGATAGCTTGAATAGTCTGTTAATGGTTTAGTGCCTTTAACATGTTTAAGAGAACAAAGTTCCTACTTATTACCTTGACATTTTTATGACTGGTTTTCTCCATTTACTACTGGTTCCTTCTCCTTGTTGTCTTCACTACATGTGCTCTCAGTATGTTGTCTACCTTGTGTAGCAAGCTGTAAATAAATAAACACATTAGATCTTTCTAAGGCATTAGCTGAGCATATAAATTCTACAATGAAACCTGTCTAAACCAAACCTTCTTGGGACCAACTTTTTTGTTCAGAATAGACAGGTGTTTGGTTTATATAGGTTATTTTAACAAATATTTCCTACACTTAGAACTTTATTTGAAGTTCAGATTACATAGGATTCTGTCTTATTTTTCAGGGTTTGGTTTATATAGGTTTATATAGGTTTTACTGTATTATACAAATTTTAAGCAGATTGTTGTTTCAGTGAACTAGCACAACAAACATCCAACTAAGCATGTTGGTCTAGTGCAAAGTAGACATCATCATCAACTCATCAAATATAATTTGCTCTCTCCATGATATAACTGATAAATTGCACATTTGGCATTAAACAAACCCTCACTCACTTCATTGGGAGGTACCAAGGGGAGAAATTCAATAAATTAACAAAAGATTTTACTATGGTGATTGATACTGGCCCATGTAAGCCTCTGGTGTAATTATTATTATTAGTAATGTAATGTCATTAAACTAGTCAGTATAATAAGTTTTCATTAAAGAGTTTTTTTGTCTGCTATGCACTTCCCATTGTGCTAGTAGTAAATAATTGGTTTTGATTGTATGTAAATAATTCTTACCAATTAAGAATTTCTAAGCAATTGATAAGAGTATTATAAAGTACTGATAATTGTGATTAGGTCCATCATTAGTGGATTGGATGTACAGCAGGTGCTCTATACAAACATAGTTAATTAATTATAGTCTACCTCACTGTGTTTGTCTCAATAAACATGTAAATCAATTGGAATTGTTCTGACAGTGTGGTATTTTTTGTTTTTCATTTTTATTGTATTAATAGCTGAGATAAACTAGACAAATATGTAGGTGAATGGTACTAGACAAACATGTAGGGGAATGGTACTAGACAAACATGTAGGGGAATGGTACTAGACAAACATGTAGGGGAATGGTACTAGACAAACATGTAGGGGAATGGTACTAGACATGTAGGGGAATGGTACTAGACATGTAGGGGAATGGTACTAGATAAACATGTAGGGGAATGGTACTAGACAAACATGTAGGGGAATGGTACTAGACA
>MJUT01054408.1:380934-400956 GCA_002080005.1 Gigantidas platifrons | reverse complement strand
GCCTAAATACAAAGCACACTTTCCAGTATAATCATCGGCTATATTTAGCTTTTGTGATATGGGGAAAAGTCTGCTGTTGTGATTTTGTTGAAACATAATGTGTTCAGATTTTGCAAACAAAGTGTCTGATATAAACGAAAGGTCATCCATTGATTGCTGAAAGACAGCTTTTGACCAATCAGCATTCATTTTCATGAGAACATCAGAAAATATGTGATAACTGAAAGCCTATTATTATATTTGGGTGCAGTTTTAAGATTAAGGATATTTATATAGTATTTGAGGATTACCTTAGGCTTTGGTTGTAAGCAGGGATCCAAAATTATTTTGCCAACGTTCTTTCTATCATGAAGTTTCTGCATGGCCTCACCAACCTACAAAATATGTCTGAAAATTATGCATATTTATATATATAAATAATTAAACTGGATTTATTTTTGATACTTTTTTGGCTTCAGTAAATATATGATGTGTTATAATGTATCAGATCATGTAGTTAATCCTAGGATTTAGACCGTCGTGATCGTATGGTACCTGTGCAATCAGTGCTTATCACCACTAATATTGTGAGTTCGAACCCCGTTCAGGCAAGGTGTACTTGATACAACATTATGAGATAAAGTTTGTCAGTGACTTGCGACAGGTCGGTGGTTTTCTCTGGGTACTACGGTTTTCTCCACCAATAAAACTGACCGCCACGTGTACGATATAACTGAAATATTGTTAAAAGTGGCTCATCCCCACCCATCCCTCATCCTAGGATTATTATTTATAGGTATACAGAATTAGGGTCTTGTTTACAATGGGTTGATTTAGATTCAGTTTACCAGATTAATATTGTATTTCACCTCAACTGATAGACTTTTCTATACACCTACCCGTGACAAGATTTTAACGTTTGTTATCACTCTCTGGACTTTCCTCCCAATAGTATTGTAGTCATGGTATAGCTAGACAAAATTCTGATGACTATTTGATATAAACCAATATTAAAGTTCAGATACTGCATGAATGGTACAATTGTTATGGTGCTTTTCTGAAAGCGCTGGAGACCATGACATTTGAATTTCCTATTCATCACAATACCTGCATTATTAAGGCTTAGGAGCAAACACTGATGAATTGCTGTTTCAGTGAGAGCTTCCATTATAAAACTCGAGATAAACATTTTGTTTCAGTACAAAAAAGATCTCCAGATCATATCCTCAAATATAACTTGTTCTTCTAATGAGCTGCCAAACAGTTCCCTTGACGTTAAACAACAATAGCCACTCATTCATTGTATAATATGTAATGGAGTAAGAAGAATATTAATTGTTACTTGACGTTAAACAACAATAGCCACTCATTCATTGTATAATATGTAATGGAGTAAGAAGAATATTCATTGTATAATATGTAATGGAGTAAGAAGAATATTCATTGTTACTTGACGTTAAACAACAATAGCCACTCATTCATTGTATAATATGTAATGGAGTAAGAAGAATATTAATTGTTACTTGACGTTAAACAACAATAGCCACTCATTCATTGTATAATATATAATGGAGTAAGAAGAATATTCATTGTATAATATGTAATGGAGTAAGAAGAATATTCATTGTATAATATGTAATGGAGTAAGAAGAA
Source organism: Gigantidas platifrons (assembly GCA_002080005.1). Lineage (NCBI taxonomy): Eukaryota > Metazoa > Mollusca > Bivalvia > Mytilida > Modiolidae > Gigantidas > Gigantidas platifrons. The sequence goes on along the minus strand of MJUT01054408.1, from coordinate 399,324 downwards.
TATGCATTGTATAATATGTAATGGAGTAAGAATAATATTCATTGTATAATATGTAATGGAGTAAGAAGAATATTAATTGTTACTTGCATCTTCTAAAGCCCATGCTGAATCTATAACAGGTCTGATTTTACCCTCATTATACAAGGTAAAGAGTTTCTCTACTACTCCTTTCACATACTGATGTTGGCCCTGTTTGAACACCAGATGACGAAGTTGGAAGCCAGCAATACATTTGTTCTCATCGTACAATTTTATTGGACTAATCTTATCTACTTGCCACCACTGTAATAGAATTAGAATCAAATATTATGCCTTCTTCAGCGGTCACCTCTATTCAGCAACTAAAAACAACTTCTTCTGTAATAGTAATAGAGCCTGGTGAGGTGTACTCGATACAACATTATGTGATAAAGTTTGTGATTGACTTCCGACAGGTCGGTGGTTTTCCAACAGGCACTTGCTTCTATCAATGGGGGTCCCTTCCTCTCTTTTCCTTTAACAAGTGTCTGTGGGTTTTCCACAGGTACTCCGGTTTCCTCCACCAATACAAGTTACCGCTACGATATAACTGAAATATTGTTGAAGTGGCGTTAACCACTCTAACCCTAACGCTTTCTTTAACGTTTTATATTTTTAATTCTATAAGACACTTTTTACCTGTTAGCTACGGAGTATTTTATAAGAGTATATTTCGTCTCGCATTAATCCTCGTTTTGAAATATGCAATTAGATTTCTAAATGACTTAATTTGCTCAAAATGACAGTCCCGTGTTACAATCCAGAACCCATAACTTTTTTTTTCTTTTGGACTATGACTGAATCAAATTGACTCAATAATAGCACTATAGTAAGTAGTGTTTGAGGATGACAGGTTGTGGAGTCAATTTTTTTTCAATATCATAAAGTAATACTTCTGAACATTCGGAGCTGACATTCCAAATATTAAATACATTACATTACAATTATATTCTCAAAACTACTGTAAAGGTTTCTAACCACGTCAACATGGCCGGTCGTGTTACCTGTGTTTTCCTCTCTATTAAGTTTAGCAGTCACAATATAGCTAAAAGTTGTTGGAAGTGGCTCTAATAACTCTTACCCTATTTTCTCAAACCCAGTAAAATTATTTAACAGACTTACCGATTTGGCAAAGCTAAAGAAGCTTTTCGTCTCCCCGGTCACAATGTTAGAAGATCCTGGATAAGACATACAAATAACTATAGACAGTTGACAAACCATATCTATACAACCAAATATGTTTTAAGGAGTCACCTTTGGGACAACGAAAAAGTGGCCATTTAAGACAGGTGATCTCTTAATAGAAGCTCAATTCATATGAAATGTTCTATGACAGGACAAGAAAAAGGTGACATTTTAATACAAGTGACTGCTTAATAGAGGTGACCACATAAGCAGGTTTAACTGTACTGTTGTCTAATTGATAAAGCTGTCATGGCTGTAGCGCAATGGAGGCAAATGCCTCACTTTTGAAACGGCAAGTATAACTTTGAAAACAAATAAAATGTTTTTTTTTTCTTCAAAGTTTGTCTAATTTCACTCATAAATCCATTGCTATAATATCACGGATTATAAATTCATTGGACGTAATATTTGATTAACAGTTGTTAGACAGTGACAGTGTTATTCGGCAGCTGTATGTCATAAATTCAGATGAAAAACTATGAGAATATCCGAAGTTCCTCCCGCGAAAAAAACATTGCAGAAAACCACTCGTCGCAACTTCGACTGATTCCGTACCTTCGTCATACGGATTGAGGGAGAGAAGCGGACTCCCCCGAGGTTTGCCGATTGTGCAGAGGACGTTGGAAAGTCATCATGTCACTTCACAATTGGTTGAAGGCAGGTTCTTTAACACGAAAATTAGATGATGGTAACTTTCAAAGCATCAGTGTGAATTTGCATATTCCAATATCTGTCACTTTGTTATCATAACAAAAACGTGACAGATATCGGATTAATAGAAATTACATCGAAACATATTTATTTTTTATCGCAAACTCGCTAGTAATCTCGCTAATTGCTCGTCATTTATTGTTCTATGGTCTATATAATACAGAAAATGTTATGAATGAAATAACACATTTACCAGATTCCCAGAAAAGAATATGTCTAAAAAAATCCAACTAACTGGCAACTTCTAGAATAACGCTGAAACAGGTCTGAGGAGGTACAATATGCAGTAAACAGTTATATTTCTGACTTTTAAAAGGCATTTTCAATTTAGAATTTAGTCTAAAAATTACAAAAGGCGTCAGCTTCCGGGGATTTCTCCCCCGGATCCCCTTTATTTAATGGGGGCTCTGCCCCCAGCGCCCCTTTGCCTCACTTTATTCAGACCCGGCCTATGACCGTGGCTGTTATATATATTTATTAGTGTTTTCCAGTTGTGATCTTCATGTTTTTGTCCTACCACACAAGGTCAGTCAGATCAATAATCTGGTAGCCATCCATGTTATATTCCCTGAATGTTAATAACAATTGATAAGCCATGTCCCCAACCAGAGATTTTGTTCATCAGCTTTATGTGAGATAAATGTTGATTAAAATGGATTGCCTACTTAAACATATCATTGTTATTCATGTATAGTTGAGATCAGAAATGTTCAATTTGCTTAGTTAGATACCGGTATGTTGATACTTTTTTTAGAACGGCATCGATGATGGTGTGATGGTTAGCATGCTCACTTCGAGTGCGGTAGATCGTGAGTTCAAATCCCATGCAGTCAGTTCAAACCAAAGACTATTAAATTAGTATGTGATGCTGCTCCACTAAACAAGCAGCATTAAGAAAAGAACGAGTAAAGACTGACTGGCTCGGAATAAGGATTATGTGTCCGAGTGGATCAACATGTCTACCTGCGGACTGTTGTTTCAGTGAGCTAGCACTGTTAAAATCGTACTGAGCGTATTGGTCTTGTGGTTAAGATCACACTCTTCTCACCACAAGCCTACTAACATCACTAACGACATCAAGTGTAATACGGTCTCCAGGCAAGCACCTACCAATGGAGGTGCCGTTCCATACTCACTTCTTATTAAACGATTTGTTTTAAATATTATTTATTGCAGACTCCTAGGACAAATGAAGCCAACTACATGTCAGTTTATCATTCTGATCTCCTCTCTCGATGTTTCAAGCAACTTAAGAATCAGCACAAATGTAAAACTATATATACTAAATTTAGTGTTGAAGACAGTCTAATTGTCAAATTATCAGCAATTATGATCACATTTCAATTCTCTGATAATAGGGGGTGAATGTACACCATACAATGTAATTGGAAGCCATTTTTGTGTCGCTTGCAGGTAATTTTTTACTTATAGCATTAGGCTGTCCTAAATTAATTCTACGTTTAACATCAAGGTAGGGTACCAAAACCTAGGAGGGAGGGAGGAAAACAAAAAACAAACCAAAAAAATCAAACAACCTAAGAATACTTTCAGTATTTTTTTTAGTACTCAATTGATAGCCTGAAGTGTTTAGCATCAATAAAGATGATTTAGAACTGTAATTAATAGTTTTATTAATTAAACATGAGAAATTAACAGTCCATGGGTATGAAATGTCAGGTTTTTCTAATAACCTCATGAGATTTCAGTGTAAAATAACATTTCACGCAATGTGTGTTTGTTTTTTTATTTTTGGCAAATTTTCAAAACCTACGCGCGCGGGTGATGTTAAACGTAGAATTTTTTTAGGATGGCCTTAGTTATTGTAAGGATAACATTAAATGTGACAGTGCGCCCTATGCCCCTAAATGCCCGCTAAACAACGATGTGTCCATCGTTCAAAAACTTGTTGTCAAACTCTCAAACACTTCGACAATGTTATTTCCGCCTGTTTTGACAACATTATCGAAGTGGTTGAGAGGTTGACAGCACGTTTTCTATATTTGTGAACATTTTCCTCCCTGTATCCTAGAGTAGTGCATAAAAAGTGTCTGAACTCCGAAAGTAGGGTCTTTTGATTGTAACTCAAGTAGATGTATATTTACAGATGTAGCTCGGGGTATCTCATGTACACTACATTACTTACCGTACAGAAGATACTTCCCCATGGGTTTCAGTAAGGACACGCCTTTATTTGTATCGTCACCACACAGACAGTCCAGTACTATATCCACACCTTCTGGGGCTAGTCTGAAAATGATATGGGTTGTTTAAATATTTGACAGTAGCCAAAGACAGAGACAAGTGGAGGCAGTGTACCATGACCTTATGTGCCCCCCGGCCGTGCAGAGGATAGATGAGGTGATGTGTTTAATTATATAATTAATGATGGTTTGCTAAGCAAAAATCCGATTGACTTGAAGCAATACAATTACAAATATAACCAAAGACAATAAAAGAAACATATTGTAAACAAAAAAAAGAAACCTTAGAGTATACCGAAGGGGCAATCAATATTCCCCTTTCTGCTGATATATGATTACATGTCTCCTTTCCTTACTTCTAATGACCGTTGAATAATATTTACATTAAAATAACTTCTACATTTACTGAGATCCAGCCAGGTTACAAATGTATCATCTGAAAAGGGTTTAATTGAGAATTTTGTTTGTTAAAGACTGGGATGTGATAACATTTGGCCTACAAAGACTCACGCAGCGGAAACCTCTAGTCCCTTCCGGCTATGCAGGAATGGGAATAAAAGGTTCAAAGTACTTGTCTAGTAAAAGCAGACATCAAAATATGACACCCACGGTATACATTATTCTCGACATAGCTTTAAATTCACTCTTATCATTGTAATTCAGTAGGTCTTCCCCTCTGAGGTTGGTACTTGTGCCAATTCTTGGACAAGGACAAACATAAATGAAAGCAACTTACTTTCTGACTTCCTGTGCGTAATCTACGACTCTGTCAAACAAATGAGTGACACTCTCTTTAACAAACTCATGTTTGTAATGTGATGCTGTACCATACACAGTTACATCTTCAACCGTCTTACAGAGTTGACATATAGCTTGTCCCTACAACGATACAAACACGCGTTTTACGTAGGATACGATTTCGTATACGGTGAGCATATCACATATCGTATACAAGTGGTAAAGTTATATTGGTTTTACCGTATACCGTGACATTTAAATGTACGGTCATACACGAAGACCGTATCTATCGTCATATGACAAATTGGCCATGCTAGTACCTCACAAAGCTCGTTTTTTGTCCATGCTAGTACCTCACAAAGCTCGTTTTGTTTTGTCCATGCTAGTACCTCACAAAGCTCGTTTTTTGTCCATACTAGTACCTCACAAAGCTCGTTTTTTTTGTCCAGACAAGTTAAGACAGGTACGATATAATTTGTATCAATTACAATCGAGTTCAAATAGGGAAGTCTCCTGAAATGAACATTGATCAGTTTACATTGCATCTTTATCCGTATCATGTTTTAATCATGATACGACACGATACACCGCATATCTTTATCCGTATCATGTTTTAATCATGATACAACACGGTACACCGCATATCTTTATCCGTAACATGTTTGAATCATGATGGGACACGATACGACACACCACATGACACTCTAACTTAGTGTCTTGTAGATTATTATTTGTCTTTTTACCCCTTGTATTTTCTGTCCTTTGATTTACGACTAGTTATTACCCCATATTCAAATGTTTCTCACAATTGACACATAGCTGACACCTGTCATTATACGATCATATTCTCGTTTGTCATCAGTTAGTTGACAGATAATTTGATCCAGAACTGATAAAAGTCACAACCCGTTGACAAGTAGACCGGGTAATCAATAAGAGTGAACAATCAATGGTGGCACTGGTTCTAACATAACCGACATTGTATATGTTTAACATCTTTTACTTTATTTAAGAGTTGAAATAAAAATGTAAATTTAGTGCCCGCGACACCTTTCTGGAATAACCTTCGTCAGGTACATTCAAAACCGAAAGAATGGAAAGCCAAATAATTTAAAGTTTTGGGAGCAATAAACCCAAAGAGCCTAAACAGAATAGACAACAATGGCTAATGTCACGTGTGTCTGAGGAAGGAGAACAATAAACCTAAAGAGCCTAAACAGAATAGACAACATCAGCTAATGTCACCTATGTCTGAGGAAGGAGAACTTTAATTTTATTAATAATTACATTATTTAGGAATAGTAAATTTCAGTAATAAATATATCTAATAAACCATGTCAGTGCTATATCATGTGTCATTTGTCGACGCTAGATACGGTATCGTCGTCATATTTTGGTTCTCGTCTCTGCTCGATATCAATTTACACTTTATAACCGCATCGGTGGTGTAATATTTAGCGTGCTCGCTGATAGTGTGGTAGATGGTAGGTTCATCGGTGGTGTAATATTTAGCGTGCTCGCTGATAGTGTGGTAGATGGTAGGTTCATCGGTGGTGTAATATTTAGTAGCGTGCTCGCTGATAGTGTGGTAGATGGTAGGTTCATCGGTGGTGTAATGTTTAGCGTGCTCGCTGATAGTGTGGTAGATGGTAGGTTCATCGGTGGTGTAATATTTAGCGTGCTCGCTGATAGTGTGGTAGATGGTAGGTTCATCGGTGGTGTAATATTTAGCGTGCTCGCTGATAGTGTGGTAGATGGTAGGTTTATCGGTGGTGTAATATTTAGCGTGCTCGCTGATAGTGTGGTAGATGGTAGGTTCATCGGTGGTGTAATATTTAGCGTGCCCGCTGATAGTGTGGTAGATGGTAGGTTCATCGGTGGTGTAATATTTAGCGTGCTCGCTGATAGTGTGGTAGATCGTGGGTTCGAGCCCTGGTAAAATCAAACGAAAGACTATAAAATCGATATATGTTGCTTCTCCGCTAAGCAGACAGCATTAAGGAGAAAGAACAAGGACTGGTTGGCTGGGAATCAGGAGAAAGAACAAGGACTGGTTGGCTGGGAATCAGGAGAAAGAACAAGGACTGGTTGGCTCGGACTCAGGATAATGTGTCCTAGTGCGGTGACGTGTCTCCCCAGGACTATTGTTTCAGTCAGCTATCACTACAAAAATCTAACTAAGTCTAGCATAAAACGGATATTATTATCATCTCATCGAATGTAACTTGTTCTCGCCATGGTATACCTGATTTTTTTTATTTGGCGTTAAACAATAACCAAACACTCATTCAATTTACACCCCAATCGCTCTACAGGACCCATTTCTATTTACAATCGCTTTGAGCGACGCGGCTTTGGGCGACTACTACGTGATTATCTTGTGGTTTATTAATTGCTTGTTGTTTACTGTCAAATAAATAAGTACATGCTACAAAATGTCATTCCATTATAAATTTCCTTTGATTTCATGTATGGTCGTTTTTATGATACTACACACAAAGTAACTTTCATTGATGAATAATTTGTGTTGACAAAACCTCGTAAAAATCTCGAATGCGATCAATATTGTTTCTTTCTCTTAGACATTAAAGAATATATATCCTTGAAGAATTAATCATTTCCATTTGAATTAGTTAATATGAAATAAGTTTTAGTTACACAAGCATAAATAACCAATTCTGTTATCACTGCATCATTTGTATATTAGAAAGTCTTCTAAATTAATTTACACTTAACTACATATTGAATAAATCACTAAGCTTATCTCTATAAACAGGCATACGTCGAGACGATGCTTTATTGACGAGAAATCACAAACGCAGGGCGACATTAGCGAGGACGAAGTTCAAGATTCTACTCACCACTCCTCCACCAATGGAATGTACAAACACAGATTGTCCCTTTCTAAGGTTGGCCATATCAAACAACATTATATAAGCAGTGAGATAATTCATGGTCAGTGCAGCACCGTCTTGGAAGCTCATATTATCAGGCATCTTGTAGACAAACTGAGCCGGAATGACTACTGCTTCAGCCCAGGCATTATAATCACAAAAACCAATCACTCTGTCGCCAACCTGAAATGAAAATCAGTGATAATTTCCAAAAGAAAACAAAACGGGAGTTTATTATTTTTATTTCATTGGATTTTTATTTCATTTGTAAGTTTAGCTTGGGAATACAATGATTTATCCGATGTCAAACGCCTTTTAGTGAACTGACAGCAGACTTTATCGCTACCGTTATTTATTTATATCGTTTTGCATGAAACCCCATTCCACTCATCGTATCTCAACATGATATCATCACTGAAATTATAGTGCTTTATTTACAAGCAATTTTTTTTCTCGATGGAAAAGTTATTTTTCTTAATCAAAAATAAGAATAAAATTTTACCAAACGTATTTCTTTAAATGCGTTGCTTAGTTTCAAATCGTAAATATCGTATTAATTGTCAGCTTTTGTCATGATTGATTGATTGATTGATTGATTGATTGATTGATTGAGATTGATTGATTGATGTTTAACGTCACTTGAGCAGCGTTGTAGCTATTTTCACGACGAGGGCAAGATTACTAACAATAAATCTGATAGGTAAAAAGATGGCGTTGAGATGGACCTAGTGGTTGTAATTTAGATTTATATCACAAGACAAAGTATGTATTCAATAACACGTGGTTCCTTTGGGGTCGACAATATTACCAAACGTAACGCAAACCATTCCTTTGACGAACCTTATACAGTAGTGGTCGACAATATTACTAACCAACCTTAAACGGCAATGGTCGACAATATTACTAACCAACCTTAAACGGCAATGGTCGACAATATTACTAACCAAAAAAACCATTCCTCTGAGGAACCTTAAACGGCAATGGTCGACAATATTACTAACCAACCTTAAACGGCAATGGTCGACAATATTACTAACCAACCTTAAACGGCAATGGTCGACAATATTACTAACCAAAAAAAACCATTCCTCTGAGGAACCTTAAACGGCAATGGTCGACAATATTACTAACCAAAAAAAACCATTCCTCTGAGGAACCTTAAACGGAAATGGTCGACAATATTACTAACCAAGAAAACCATTTCTCTGATGAACCTTGAACGGCAATGGTCGACAATATTACTAACCAAGAAAACCATTCCTCTGAGGAACCTTAAACGGCAATGGTCGACAATATTACTAACCAAGAAAACCATTCCTCCGAGGAACCTTAAACGGCAATGGTCGACAATATTACTAACCAAGAAAACCATTCCTCCGAGGAACCTTAAACGGCAATGGTCGACAATATTACTAACCAAGAAAACCATTCCTCTGAGGAACCTTAAACGGCAATGGTTGACAATACTACCAATCAAAAAATGAACCACTTCTCTGACAAACCTCAGACTTCTACACATGGAAATGAATTCAAAGAAACCCGGTAAGGCCACACAAATGGTGAAACATATTCAATCAATTAAACTAAATTGGTAAAGAAACGTTAGAGAATACCAAAGTAGCAATACAAAATTGACAATCCAAAAAAAAATGGCAACATAGGGAACACAAGATGAAGAAAAACAAAAACACAACACAATATGTGTTAGACACCACTATAGCCAAACAAACACAAATAACGTTAATAAGACATGAGCCCTTCTATAAATAACTGGAAGTAAACACGAAAATGATTCTTAGGTAGTCTATTTCCGTAGTTCTTCCATCATGCAGTGCTTTCGTCTCTATTTAATTTGGTCGCAGCTACGATTTCATTAGAAATTCTCCAGAGCAATGATACAGTATAAAAAATGATTGTTCCTCAGTCTATAATTCGTCATCACTTGCCTTTTTCAACTTCTTCTTGTTTTTAATTAAACATACTGTAACCACGACTACTTTATCAGGAAACAATGGTACATAAACTGGTGACAATTCTAACTGAATTCATACTTTATCAGGAAACAATGGTACATAAACTGGTGACAATTCTAACTGAATTCATATTCGTATTTGTGGATCATTTAATGCATATTGAAGTCTTTGTTTCTCGTCTATGCGGAATAAAAGCAATTAAAACTAAATATTTACATGATTCTGAAATATGTCCTTTTAAAAGACGAAACATCACAAGAATACGGGAAAAAAAAGTGACATGGAACAATTACTGAGCAAAAAGTTAGATTTTTCTTGTAACATTTTAGGTATTTGTGGTAAAATAATAACCTAATTCCCATGCTTATTTATGCAAAGTTTGTTCTAAGAAATGACAACACGTTGATCTGGTACCAAGGGATTTGTAATTCTTACGATGGCAGTACTTAGTAATCAACTGATAGCAGAATAATGATTTACTGACAAACATAATGAAAACGTAAGCAGAATTTCAATTTGCTGCTTAGCTACAGTACCGTAATGTGGAAATTCCCTCGTTATAATACACGATACGTAGGCGTTTACAAGGTCATCAAAGACTGGTATTATGGGATGTTTTAAAAGACTTTATATAAAGACAGTCAATACTTTCTTGAAGACAAATCGAAATAAGTTCAATACTTTATCAGGTAACAGTAATCTTCATGAATGAGCTTTTTCTTAAAATCATCCGTATTATTTAGATTTATAGGAAATATTTTTTAAGTGTAGGAGCAATTTTTAGTGTTCATGTTTTACATGTTTAACCAAGCATCACAGATTTCTGAAGATGAAGACAACAAAACTAAATTAATCTTCCAATTATATCACAATCAAGATATATTATTACGCCTTTCTTAACACATTTAAATTTAAATAGCGAACACTTTTACATTTTCAGGTGGTAAATATGTATTACTTGTCCGTCTACTAAACGTGACCTTCAAACAAAATCCTACATCCGGGCATGTATACCACATATAGATAACATTGTAAATCGATAAACAACAAACGAGAACTATCTAATTACTACATCTTTGATTGATCTTAACAAATGTTAAGTAGTCAGATTTACGCAATCAATCCTAAAACTTTTGATAATTATATGGTTTATTTATCAGAATAAAAAATAAAATGGCACCGTTAATTGGACATAACCCGTCCCTGTGTGTAATTATTTCTTGAGCACAAAATGCCTTTGAATGACATACATTTTATGCATAAATGATAACTCAGGTTTGTCGAAGAAAAGTTTGAATATATCAAAGGTATAATCTGAAGCCGTAAATCCAAGGACAGACAACTCAATGGCCAAACGAAACAGGACAAAAGGACAAACAACACAATGGCCAGACGAAACAGGACAAAAGGACAGACAACACAATGGCCAAACAAAACAGGACAAAAGGACAAACAACACAATGGCCAAACGAAACAGGACAAAGGACAGACAACACAATGGCCAAACAAAACAGGACAAAAGGACAGACAACACATGAATGGTCAAACGAAACAGGACAAAAGGACAGACAACACAATGGCCAAACGAAACAGGACAAAAGGATAGACAACACATGAATGGCCAAACAAAACAGGACAAAAGGACAGACAACATAATGGGCAAACAAAACAGGACAAAAGGACAGACAACACAATGGCCAGACGAAACAGGACAAAAGGACAGACAACACAATGGCCAAACAAAACAGGACAAAAGGACAAACAACACAATGGCCAAACGAAACAGGACAAAGGACAGACAACACAATGGCCAAACAAAACAGGACAAAAGGACAGACAACACAATGGCCAAACGAAACAGGACAAAAGGACAGACAACACAATAGCCAATTGAAACAGGACAAAAGGACAGACAACACATGAATGGCCAAACGAAACAGGACAAAAGGACAGACAACACAATGGCCAAACGAAACAGGACAAAAGGATAGACAACACAATGGCCAAACGAAACAGGACAAAAGTACAGACAACATAATGGGCAAACAAAACAGGACAAAAGGACAGACAACACATGAATGGGCAAACGAAACAGGACAAAAGTACAGACAATGATCTACAAAACACTACACAGAAAACTAAAGATCGAGTAACTCGAACCCCACTAAAAACAAGCGATTAACTCAGTAGACCCAGAAAGGTAAGCGGGTCCTACTCCACGATTGACACCCGTCGTCTTACGCTTGTTACAAACCCATGGCTAAATCGTGAATGAGGATATGACCGGGTTGTGATTACGACAAACGGAACATATACTTAGTCATTTGTAACACAGATATTCCCCAACCGTTAACCAAGTCATGATGGTGACCGTAAAACGTTCAAAGTGATGACTTCAACTTAACCACTAGGAATTGTCTTTGGTCTGTGTGTCATTCGTATTGTTTTAGTGATGTACCAGAAAATACTCTAGTTGACCATGGCAGTGTTCTTTTGCTCAAAAGAATTGATTCTGAAGCAATCCATGTTTTTTTTTTTAAATCTTCATCTGTGTGTCATTCGTATTGTTTTAGTGATGTACCAGAAAATACTCTAGTTGACCATGGCAGTGTTCTTTTGCTCAAAAGAATTAATTCTGAAGCAATCCATGTTTGTTTTTTTTAAATCTTCATCACTCCAGAACCAATCCTAAGTCTCCATTTCAGACCCAGGTAGTATTGAGAAGAGGTCACGTGATCACAATGGCGTCGACCAGTCTTCAAGATATTAAATTAGAATGTGAAGGCTGTGGAGTGGTTTTTACAACACTTGATGAATTCTTAACATTCATGACTTATTACCGGGCTTGCAGCAAGACGTAACACGATGGTTGCCACATGTAGAGTGGGAAAAGCTCGCCCGTCCGGAGGACTCGAGTTCATCCCCGGATTTTAGTGGGGTTCGTGTTGCTCGATCTTTATGTTTCTGTGTAGTAATGTTTTGTAGATCATTGTTAATTTGTCCTTTTTCTCTTGTCCTTCGACTTACGGCTTCTGATTAGGCCAAGAAAAAATACCCGTGTTTCGCTAACATGCTCTAGCTCTAAGATGTTAGGGTTGGTAGATAGGAAAAATATATATTTTTTTTAAATATTTTAACTAGTTTCTACAGGGGACACATTCTGATTTTAATAGTGCTTGTTCAAAAATGGTCCAACAAAACTTTAGGGTAGACACAAAAAATAGGGTCGGTAGGGTTAGAGGAAACACATATAATGTTGTTTTTTTTTTTGCCTTATCCCTTTGGTATCTTCAATCTTTTCTTAAAGGCGAATTTGCGGTAGTGCCTACCGACAAAATTTGTGGGCGGAGCTTATCATCAAAAATCCCCATTGATATGAACAGCATATTTATGAAACTGTATGTCACATGACCAACGTGACCAAGGTCACATAGCTCAGAAATATAAAGTGATTTTTGAAGATTTTAGACTGATGAAGAATATTATTTTTAACAAGACTAAAAGTTTCGTAGGGAGGAACACGAGTGAACATTCCTGTCAAATATTTTTGCTCCAAAAGTAACTGTGAAACTATGTATCATTGATTTTTTCTCCTCGAGATAACAGTGGCCAAAATAATGAACAATCTCAATGTTTGCACCGCCCACAGCTATTTATACCCACGCTCCCGGTTTAACACATCCGTGCATGGCCGCAGCTATTATTTTTGTCAAATCCATATCATAAAATTGTTTGGGAGGAAGCACATGAAATGATAATAAAAATCGAGTTTACCGTAAAATGTACGTCTAGAGAATTGGGAGAGGGGTTCAAAGTTGGTTCGACATCTTAATTTCTGTAACGTGTTGCTCTCTAAATGTTACTTACAACAATGTTTGTATCACTGAACCAATAATAATGGTATCGTCATTATATGATCGTCGCTTTCATCAGTGGCAAGTAACTGATCTATCATGATCTCATTTTTTTTTCACCCGCATCTGTGGTTTTAATAGTTAGCGTGCTTGTCTTGAGTACGGTAGATCGTGGATTCGAACCCCAATCGGGTCAATCAAAGGCAATGAAATTGGTATTCGTTGCTTCTCTGCTAAGCACACAGCATTAAGGAGAAAGAGCAAAGACTGGTTGGCTCGGAATCAGGATAATGTGTCCGAATTGGGCGATATGTCTATCCGCAGAGTGTTGTTTCAGTGAACTAGCACTATAAAAATCCAACTAAGCGTGTTGGTCTAGTACAAAGCAGGCCTCATCATCGCTTCATTGAAAATTAACTTTTTACCGCCATGATATAGCTGAAAATGGATGAGTTGGCGTTAAACAACAATCACCCACTCACTCATGCAATTTGTTTTCTGTGTTATCTGCCTTTTATCCAGGATTAATCTTTTTCTGCATATTTGTATGGGTATCCTGGATTATTTCTGGAGATCTCTATAATTGTTTTATTGTATCATGATCTTGGACACCTTCTGTACCAATACAGAAGACTGTCAAACAAATACGCCCCCAGATAGTGCTGTCTATACAGGATGGATTGTTCACAAAACCCCAGTGAAAATGAAACAGGGAATCTTTTCAAAATGGAATGCATGCATGGCCTATATTAATGTCTATATTATTTGTGACTGTAAATCCGCCGATTTAAGAATAAAATTATTTAAAGAAAGTTTAAACAGTGGTAGTCAACAATTTCACCAATAACTTAACGAATAACTGCCCTCTCGTCCCTTAATCATTGAAATCAAAAAGACAGCGACAATCGGCCGCGACTGAATTGAAGATCCTGGATTGGGACTTACAATAGTAATGTTGAATAAATATTTCATTTGTTTCCAAGGCGTTCAGTATCCTAGATCATCAAAGTATGCAAAGCAATACAAAGAGGTTTGAAGATACCAAATGTGTAAATTAGAATCTGTATATCAAAGAAGAACAGACAACACAATGGCCAAAAGAAAAAAGAACAAAAGGACAAACAACGATCTACAAAAAATACACGATAGAACTACAGATCGAGTAACACGAACCCCACTAAAAATCGGGTGAACTCAGGTGCTCCGGAAGGGTAAGCAGTTCCTGTTCCACTAGTGGCACTTGTCGTGTTAATCTAGTTACAAACCCGGTGATAAGTCGTGAATGAGGAAATGGCCGGAAAGTGTTACTATAAGTGGAACATATCCGTGGTCATTTGTGACACAGATATTCCATAACGGTCAACAAAGAATGCAAAATAAATACGTGCAAAATGTTAGGGCTTTTTTATACGCAAAGTCAGTCCCGATTTAAACCTTTCATTGGCATACCCCTCGCACCACCCCAATTATGAAGTAGTAATCGCACGATCCAATGGTCAAGTGAAAAAAAACATTCTTTACTCGCACACGTTTTATTACAAATTGAATCAGATACATCTTTATTTTTTGTATTTCCAGAATCTGTTACACATTGTATACCAGTGTTACAGTGGGATCAATTCATCTGAATGTCAGGTCACGGGGAGGTGAAATCGATATGATCGATAAGATAAATACATTTCGATTGATAGTGTTTTTAAGAAGTGTTTTTAGGTTAATTAGAAATGTGTTGTTGCCTGGGAATTCAGCATGCAGTGTGTGACGATTTAATGCGAAAATCAACAACTTTATTAAGGGATTTTCAAGATTTTAATTCTTATTGATTTTCAGTTCAATAAAACGGGTTCGAGGAACTGCTTTCCGTCCATTCATAATTTCGTGTCATATAACATTTATTGAAACACTTGAGGTACTTTAACGAAGCATAAGATAATACTTCCTGTGTACTTTGATATGAATGGAATTTTAATATTTTGCTGAAATATTTGTTAAAACATGATTTAAAAAAAAAAAAACTCAGTTTTGAGCATATATTTAAAACTTCTTGGGGGCTCCGGAATTATAAAGATTTCTTGTGCCATTAGTGTTTACAATTTCGGAGCCCCAAAGTTAACACCTGGTTCTTAGTGCATGTGGTTTGTGTTGTTGAATCTTTTATTTTCTGTGAAGTGTTTTGTTGGTAGTTTCGTCTTTTCTTTTGTTTGTCATTACATTGTCTGTTTTTCTTCGAGTCACGGCTTCTGATTACCCCTTTGACTTTTTTTTCTCTTCGAGTCACGGCTTCTGATTACCCCTTTGACTTTTATTTTCTTCGAATCACGGCTTCTGATTACCCCTTTGACTTTTTTTTCTCTTCGAGTCACGGCTTCTGATTACCCCTTTGACTTTTTTTTTCTCTTCGAGTCACGGCTTCTGATTACCCCTTTGACTTTTTCTTTCTCTTCGAATCACGGCTTCTGATTACCCCTTTGACTTTTTCTTTCTCTTCGAGTCACGGCTTCTGATTACCCCTTTGACTTTTTTTTTCTTCGAGTCACGGCTTCTGATTACCCCTTTGACTTTTTTTTTCTCTTCGAGTCACGGCTTCTGATTACCCCTTTGACTTTTTTTTCTCTTCGAGTCACGGCTTCTGATTACCCCTTTGACTTTTTTTTCTTCTAGTCACGGCTTCTGATTACCCCTTTTACTTTTTTTTTCTCTTCGAGTCACGGCTTCTGATTACCCCTTTGATTTTTTTTTCTTCGAGTCACGGCTTCATGATTACCCCTTTGACTTTTTTTCTTCGAGTCACGGCTTCTGATTACCCCTTTGACTTTTTTTTCTTCGAGTCACGGCTTCATGATTACCCCTTTGACTTTTTTTCTTCGAGTCACGGCTTCTGATTACCCCTTTTACTCCTTTTACTTTTTTTCATATAATCTTCCCAAGTCTACATTTATATATGTACATTGTAGATGTATATATTGGTGTCCTAATTGTTATCTTTTTTTTCAGGTAAAAAATGGCAATTTTCAAACTTATACTTTAAATTTGGGAAATACGTTCACAGTTTGACTAGAACCATCTAAATATGTTATTTAAACATCCCACTCAGTATCCTCACTCGGCATAATGTAACTGTTGATGTTGCTTTTCATCTGAAAATTTTGTCAATGAATTGAATCTGAATAAAATTAGTGTATACAACGAAAAATAAATTTAGAGATATTTAATATACTTTCAAGTAACTTTAAATGACCTCCCGTTTGGTCACGAACGATTAAGGTATGTATTAACAAGGTAAAAAAAAGAAGAAGAAAAAAGAAAAAAAAAAAATTTTTGGGGGGGGGGGTGGTATGATTCTGCCATTACTATGCATGTGTTTATGCTTGGTAATTAAGATGAATTGCATGTATACATGATGGGTAGATTGCTCTATGTCTTATGTAAATTGTTTTCTAATTGTTCCATCTTGTTGGAGAGGATTTGTATAGGCATAGACTGTTGTCCAAACCTATTGATTTATCAGTAAAATATTTGAAATGAAATGAAATTAAGGTATGTAATTGTTGTATTTAACATATTGCTCAATTTTAGAAACGTAATTTTGACAAAATTATAACTAATGAGTTTATAAATCGATTTCAAAAGTAGCCGTCGGTTGAAAGACAGCATTGAACATTTTAGATTTAAGCTAAGTGTGTCATGATTTAACAGAAATTAAAAGAACATGATTAATGATGGGGTTTTATCAAATTTATTTTACTACATGTTCAACCATTTAGATTTGCACGTGTAATGATATATGACTATGTTGCTAGGTAACACCTAGTCATGTGACGTATATCTGGACAAAAACACAACTTCTGCACTGTGTTCCTAATCTGTAGCAAAAATAGAATAACTATACAAAAGTTCACATCTCTCCTCCTATAATTGTGTTCGTAGATACGACGGAATGTACAAATGTAGAAGAACTTATAGTCACATATGTTTAAATTAGAAATTATACTCAATGATTCTATCCACGAATAAATGAGTGTAAATGCATTTCGTTAACCAAGGGTTACGACCCAACTCCTTCTTGGCTGGCGAAAATGATGTACATATTTTAATGATTGTGGCCAGTTTAAAAAAAAATGTATTGGTCAACAACTATGGATATTACATGGTACCTTTACCTCCTCAGACGACAGATCTTTTAATGTAAAGAACTAAATTTCCTTAAGAATGAAACAATATTTTGAAAGTCTTGATTATTAATCTTTCTTTTTTTTTTGTCAAACTAATATCAGAATTATAATATATGTCATGATAACAAAATCGATGATTATGGAAGTAAAATGGTTCTACTACTACAGAGGCGTAGGTGTGGATCGTAAAGAGTGGGGTGGAAGCTTTCTGGTGGGACGTGAATGTGGGGAGGGGGCAAACTTTGTAAATGGACTGGAAAGTATGGGGGGAGGCAAACATTGCAGTGGACTGGAAAGTTGGAGAACAAACGTTGGAAGTGAACTGGAAAGTGTCACGTGTGCGGGCTGACAAGCAAAAACAAAAGAAAGAAAGACGGGTAATTTGGCGTCAAACATACGTTTTACCTCTTGGTTTATTGGTAAGTGCTCATCATATAGCTTTTTCTAAATGTTTGCCCAAAAAAGTGTAGGGGGTAAAACTATGTTTTAAAAGTGAGAGGAAGCATGTGTCCTCTTACTCCCACCGGATCATACGTCACTGTACTATGTGTGATAACCCGTGAGAATCCACTTTAATAAAAACCTTAAATTTCCACAGTACTGAACATGTTGTGTCAATTCAAATGATAACCATTCACCCCCCC
>MJUT01054408.1:356792-372183 GCA_002080005.1 Gigantidas platifrons | reverse complement strand
CTAAACAGGTTAGCCAAAATCGTCTAAAGACACCTATGTATGATGGCCTAAACAGGTTAGCCAACATCGTCTNGTTAGCCAAAATCGTCTAAAGACACCTATGTATGATGGCCTAAACAGGTTAGCCAAAATCGTCTAAAGACACCTATGTATGATGGCCTAAACAGGTTAGCCAACATCGTCTGTATGATGGCCTAAACAGGTTAGCCAAAATCGTCTAAAGACACCTATGTATGATGGCCTAAACAGGTTAGCCAACATCGTCTGTATGATGGCCTAAACAGGTTAGCCAAAATCGTCTAAAGACACCTGTGTATGAGGAAGATTGACCAGGGAGTCTTTTTGTCAAACTACGTTTTATTTTCAACTTAGGGTTAAATATGCAGTCATTCCACATTTCACGCATTTTGGGGGTATTTCGTGTGAAAAATCACGATATTACGCAAAAAAATCATATTTTTTCCAATTTTAGGGGGGGGGGGGGCGCCGGGTGCTCCTTCGATTTACGGATTCTGATTGCCCATTTGGTATCTTCAAACTCTTTTAAAGCTTCTCAATAATTAGTAGATAAGGGGCTAAGAATTCTCTCAGGCATAACTAACGCAGACAGAGCAATAAAAAAAATAATGGCAATATTTCTCTGCAAGCATTACAGTAGAATACAACATGCGACACCATTTATTTGTAAATAGTATATTTTGTATGTCTATACCATGTTGGTTTATGAGAAATAAAGAAAGAATTAGCGAGAGACTTTATGAGAAATAAAGAAAGAATTAGCGAGAGATTATAGTTTACTGCAAGACGAATGTCATTTCTTTATCTTTTTACTAGTTGCTAAATAAACAATTGCATTTAAAATAAAACTTTTCTTTTGAAACAAAATATTTTCCCTCAAAACATTTGTCCCAGTGATAGAGTCAATGATACTGTTTATGTTAAAATTAAACTACCATATGGTCCACTAATAAGTTATTTGTACATAAATATAACCTCTAGAAAAAGACGTCAGTTCATGTAATCAACTATCAGAGAAGAATAAACCTATTAATGCTTTACAAAAATCACATTAAAAAGATATAAATTGTACAATATGTTCAAGATAAAATTAACATATCAAAACAAAATTATTCTATAGAAAATCGATGTAGTATCTTGTTTACCATGCTTTGACTCGAATCAGCACATCTCCCTCGCTAACCGTTGGCTCCGCTTTTTGTAGTGTTTTCAACATTCTAACCCCTCCAAATCCAGTCAAAACTATAGTCCTCATTTGCTTCGGTTTGGGCTCACTAGCACTGTCGTCTGCGGGTTTAGCTTCGCCAGCCATTTCTGTGGACGGCTCCGTCATTATAAAAATCACACACACTAACTAATGCAGTATGAAAAGAAACGTTGAATCTGATTTAGAAATAATGTAACCACCAACGAAAGGCTAACTCCGAAGAAATATCGATCCCGAACGTCGGTGACAACGTAAAGATCGATGGAGATTTTTATACGATGTTTCTAATCACTATTCGTTGTAATTGGTTCATATGTTAGTAATTGTGTGGACAGATAATTGAAATGAGAAAATATATTAATTTACATTTTATTGTTATGTATTGAATTTTTGCTGAATTTATGTTAAGAAAAAAAAAGGTATTGTTTGACATTTATAATCAATATCAGATATTTCGCCCCCACTTCTCTCCCAAACGTTTATTAAGAAAGCCACTATCTCTGTGATATCGACTTCCATATTATAGCTGCTTTATTTAGTTTTATGTTTTTGTTTTGCTTGTTTGTGTAAGCGTTTTATTGTTATCTTGCTTTTACGTTCGTAAATAATAATAATGCAATCAGGTTTAGTAAGCATTTAATATGGGTTGAGTTGCATAAATTCCCCCCCCCCCCCAAAAAATCAAAGTTTACATGAAGTAAAATAACAAACACGTGTTTATACAGTCAAATTATGGGAAATAATTATGTAAACATTACATGCCAGAATTAATTACCTTGTGGAACGAAAAACAAACAATAACAGCATGTTACTACAAAATTACTATGTATAAAATGTAAATTGTCATTCAATACACATATTTGTGTTTTATTATTATCTGTAATTCTTCAGAATATTATCTGGTCTCTCAAACAGACCATTAATTACTTTGGATGTATAACAGAAGTAGTTCCACTTAAATGTACTGCAAATGTATTCAGCATTTTAGATGATTTAACATTTAATGATATATTGATGGTTTGGTTTGTTTGATGATGTTTAATGCCACGTTCAACAATATTTCAACTATATCGTGGCGGTAAGTTTTATCGTGGCAGTCAGTTTTATTGTCGGAGGAAACCAGAGGACCCGGAGCAAACCACCGACCTGCTGCAAGTCACTGACAAACTTTATCACATAATGTTGTACACCTCACCCTGAGCGGGAGTCGAACCCACAACATCAGTGGTGATAGGCACCGATTGCATAGTTAGTTGTAAATCCAATTACCATACGATCACGGTCACGACGACCCCTGATATATTGATTGATTTGATTTGATTTATCGTGTCTAACGCCACTTCCAGCAATATTTCAGCCATATCATGGCGAACAGTTTTAGTGGTGGAGGAAGCCGGAGCACCCAGAGAGAACCACAAACCATGGGCAAGAAACTGGTCAACTTTATCACTTGCGACTGCGAGTCGAATGTACTTTTTTTTGTAATTTACAAAGCCATGCGCGAACCCACGCCGCATTGGTGATAGGTTTGTATGAGTTGTTAGGTAATCCAACTACCTAACTCATTGAGCCACCCGGGCCCCCCTGATATGTTGATGGTTTTACGACCGGCCAATCTCTATATAGATCACGAATCTAGATATTGATTCGTTTAACATGATTAGTCCACATGTCAATTAATCCAAAGATTCATTGGCCCGAAAGTCAGTCAAGCATGGATTATACTGTTTGTTTGTAGAACTGATATAATGCAAAATATTTTCTTTAGTCACAGAATATTTGATTTCTGCCTCGATTTGTCATAAATACTGTGCTTGAATCTAATCAAGCACCTTTGTGTCATATTGCTTCACCGTGGTATACTATGGGTCGTTGTGGTCGTGATTGTATGGTAGTTAGATTTACAACTATCTATGCAATCAGTGCATACCACAACTTACGTGTGAGTTCGAATCCCGCTCAGACGAGGTGTACTCGATACGACATTATTTGATAAAGTATGTCAGTAACTTGCGACAGGTCGATGGTTTTCTCCGGGAACTCCGTTTCCTCCATCAATAAAATTGACCGCCACGATATAACTGAACTATTGTTAAAAGTGGCGTTCAACATTATAAACCACCCTTACAAGAAGGAACAAGCAACACAGGACCGACAGTGGACAACATTATAAACCACCCGTACAAGAAGGAACAAGCAACACAGGACCGACAGTGGACAACATTATAAACCACCCGTACAAGAAGGAACAAGCAACACAGGACCGACAGTGGACAACATTATAAACCACCCGTACAAGAAGGAACAAGCAACACATGACCCACAGTGGACAACATTATAAACCATCCTTGCAAGAAAGAACAAGCAACACAGGACCGACAGTGGACAACATTATAAACCATCTGTACAAGAAGGAACAAGTAACACAGGACCGACAGTGGACAACATTATAAACCACCCTTACAAGAAGGAACAAGCAACACAGGACCCACAGTGGACAACATTATAGACCACCTGTACAAGAAGGAACAAGCAACACAGGGCCGACAGTGGACAACAATATACAGTCTTATAATAATCTCACACATCATCATGTCAATGAGGCTTCCTCTACAATCTATCATAGATGGTAATGGTGGTCACACAAGGTATTGACTTTTTGTTAACATATTTTGTTCTTGGACAGCAATTTTGTTCTTGATTTGCTTAATTTACGGCAAAAATCTGTTTTGATCGATATGCTCACGTTGAGCAATTTGATAAGGACGGGTGTATCATTGTGTTACTTTATTAAAACAATACAAGGACGGGTGTATCATTGTGTTACTTTATTAAAACAATACCAATAATCTAAAATTAAAGTGTGTGTCCTTTCACGTGTCCCTGAATATATTACAAAACGATTTTCGCTATGTAATTTGTCTGAGATCTTCTTGTTTTTATTCAATTGAATTTCGTTTAATGGTCGATTGTCAATATGTTAATTTACTTCATTGCACAATAATAGATTCATTGGTTGTATTTTAATTACAGATGATTAGCATTTCAGCATGACTTCTTAGTTACTGAACCAGATATCTAAAAATTCAACAGATTGACTATCTTGTCAATTAGATTTATTATTAAAAAAAATAAATGAATAAAAGTCTAAGCAACCTGAGAATCAAACAATGGGCCTGTAGATGTACAGTCATACTTGCTTTAGTGACCAATACTATTAAGCAATAACTTGATTTGATTTGATTTTTTATGTTTAATGCCACTTTCATCAATATTTCAGCTATATCACGACGACCAGTTTTAGTGGTGGAAGAAGCCGGAGTATCCGGAGAGAACCACTGACCATGGGCAAGCAACTGGTAAACTTTATCACTTGCAGCTGTGAGTCGAGTGCACCCTTTTTTTGTAATTTACAAAGCCGGGCGCGAACCCACACCGTATTGGTGATAGGTTTATACGAGTTGTAACTTGAATTGTGCGACCTTAATTTTAATTCCCTTTAGTGCGTTTGATATTAATTTAACAATCACATGTCTTATGTGACCAGGGGCCGCCGTGGCCATGATCGTATGGTAGTTGAATTTACAACTACCTATGCAATCAGTGCCTATCACCACTGATGATGAGTTCAAATATCGATCAGGGCGAGGTGTACAACATTATGTGAGAAAGTTTGTCAGTGACATGTGACTTTCCTCCACCAATAAAACTTACCGCCACGATATAACCGAAATATTGTTGCAAGTGGCATTAAACACCATCAAACAAAACAAACAAACATCTTATGTGACCCTTTTTTCTATGTTTCCTTTGGAAGATCACACCAGACAGTTTTGACTAATATATGATATCAGAAGAAGATAAAATTGTGAAAAGCTATCAGATGACAGGCCAAGAAGGATGACAAATGACATCAACAGTTACAGTCCCTATTTCAGTAACATTTTGAATTTTGTCTAAATATCATGTTGAATAAATCATAATCAATACTGCTACAATCCACATTGCAACCTCTTTTTATTTAAAATGTACAGAGCCTTTAGAAGCAATCAGTACCTATCACCACTAACATGAGTTCGAATCCCACTCAGGCGATACAACATTATGTGATAAAGTTTGTCAGTGACTTGCGACAGGTCGATGGTTTTCTCCAGGTACTCTGGTTTCCTGCAGCAATAAAACTGACTGCCACGATATAACTGAAATATTTTTGAAAGTTATATCAAATACCATAAACCTAAACCCAGAACCTTTAGAAGTAATTTATATTTTAGGTAAAGGTGGCCATCTTGGATGCAGGGCAAGGTCATTGAAAATTATTGATTCACCTGAAGAAAAAAAAATTGTTCAACATCTAATGAATTAAAAAAACAATCATGATTTGTTTTTGTTTATATATTTCAGTAAATATATAACAAATATCACAGACAATTCACATCAATTAAGGCAATTAAATAACAAACATATCATATTCCAGTCACACATTTTATATTTAAATATAAAAATACTATTTCATTTACCAGTAATTACAAACTTATTGATACGACATGTATATTTGTTCATATACTTGACATTTGAATTATTTTGTGGCTTAGCCTAAATTTCAATTTTGTGGTCGAGTCTAAATTTCAATAAAATTTTACCACAACAGATCAAATTTTATACTGCAATTGGTAACTTTACAGCATTGATAAAGGGGGTCGTATAAACTTTTGCTTTATACTGGACAATGTCCTGTATAAAGCATTTAGGCCACACCCCTTTTTGGAACTTTTGCTTTATACTGGACAATGTACTGTATAAAGCATTTTTTAAATGGGGCCCATGACGGGGAATACGAATTTTAATTTTTTTTTTTTATATAGAAAACAGTGAGGAAAAAATATAGTATTGCAGTATAAAGACAATATAGGTATGGTGTCTTTTTACATGAGATTAATTTGTATTCGGCACAAAACAGGGGGACTGCTCGGCAGAGCCTCGCAGTACCCGTTTCTTAGCCTCATCCAAATAAATCTCATATAAAAAGACACCATACCTATATTGTCTAAATAAATGGTTTCCTCTATATCAAACTATTCTATGGAGCACGATGGTGAAACATCTTTTTTACAAGTTCATACATGTATTATGTACATTACAATGGTTAGGTGAGAAAGACGAATTTTATGAACATAAATTAAAGTAGGTATTTATTTTTGACTGCTAAGAAAACAAAAATGAGGACTAAAAAAACAACACAAATCCTGCAAGAAGATGAGCTTTAAACCTTTCATTTAATATTAATAGGTGCTACACCAATTACTTTAACTTATTTAGACTACGCGAGTACCTGATGAAAATTATTCCAGTGTCGTGTGCACTAAATTAGATATCTACGTTTTTATTACAAGCCATGACAATGAATACATATAACTTCTCCTACACACAACAGTTTTATATTTCAACGTAATACAGAATCTAACACATGATAGATCATGTGCCAATGAATGGAGAGTATCCGTCATGAGTTACCGATAATGTGTTATGTATTTGTCACTTTCAAAAGAATTTAGTATAAAGATTATGGCAAATGCTTCATGCTAGGTCAGATCTGTATTAATACAGACAAAAAATGACAATATAAAATTCTGTTCCATTTTCAAATCTTGCAAACCCATTTTTTTCTCACTATAATAGCAATAAATACTGGTACATTAACATCACAATTACACAGTCATGTAATGTTCAAATAACTTTTACACAGTCATGTCACGCTAAATAACATTACACAGTCATTTTCAAAGACATATAATAGCAACTACAAATATCATTAGTGAAAACTACTTTCAATTGTTTTTAAAATGAGTGAGATTTCTTTACTTTTCCAAATGTCAATTGCCATCTAATAAAGTAGGGGAGTAAAGGCATTTTCATCCCTCATTCTCATCGAAATTAAGCGTTGTTTCCCGAAATCCAGAAAATCAAAGAATCAAATCCTGAATCCCAATAAACTTTAATCCTAAAATCCCTAAGATTAAATGCCAAAATTCTGAATTCTCGTGAAATATAAGGCTCAATCCCTACATCCGCAAAAAGGTCCTCCTACTCCTCAATAAATTAGTGCATTCTGGGTCGTCTGTACACCAAAATAAAAAAAATAATAGCATAAAACCCATTAAACATAATGTACAGTACAGTCAGAGACATACCGTGATAAATCACTGTGATAGACGTATCACTCATCTTGGTAATACTGATACAGTACAGTCAGAGACATACCGTGATAAATCACTGTGATAGACGTATCACTCATCTTGGTAATATTGATACAGTACAGTCAGAGACATACCGTGATAAATCACTGTAATAGATGTATCACTCATCTTGGTAATATTGATACAGTACAGTCAGAGACATAGCGTGATAAATCACTGTGATAGACGTATCACTCATCTGGGTAATATTGATACAGTAAAGTCAGAGACATACCGTGATAAATCACTGTGATAGACATATCACTCATCTTGGTAATACTGATACAGTACAGTCAGAGACATACCGTGATAAATCACTGTGATAGACGTATCACTCATCTTGGTAATATTGATACAGTACAGTCAGAGACCTACCGTGATAAATCACTGTGATAGACATATCACTCATCTTGGTGATACTGATACAGTACAGTCAGAGACATACCATGATAAATCACTGTGATAGACGTATCACTCATCTTGGTAATAATGATACAGTACAGTCAGAGACATACCGTGATAAATCACTGTGATAGACATATCACTCATCTTGGTAATATTGACACAGTACAATCAGAGACGTACCGTGATAAAACACTGTGATAGACGTATCATTCATCTTGGTGATATTGATACAGTACAGTCAGAGACATACCGTGATAAATCACTGTGATTGACATATCACTCATCTTGGTAATATTGATACAGTACAGTCAGAGACATACCGTGATAAATCACTGTGATAGACGTATCACTCTTCTTGGTAATATTGATACAGTACAGTCAGAGACATACCGTGATAAATCACTGTGATAGACGTATCACTCTTCTTGGTAATATTGATACAGTACAGTCAGAGACATACCGTGATAAATCACTGTGATACACGTATCACTCATCTTGGTAATACTGATACAGTACAGTCAGAGACATTCCGTGATAAATCACTGTGATAGACGTATCACTCATCTTGGTAATATTGAAACAGTACAGTCAGAGACATACCGTGATAAAACACTGTGATAGACGTATCACTCATCTTGGTGATATTGATACAGTACAGTCAGAGACATACCGTGATAAATCACTGTGATTGACATATCACTCATCTTGGTAATATTGATACAGTACAGTCAGAGACATACCGTGATAAATCACTGTGATAGACGTATCACTCTTCTTGGTAATATTGATACATTACAGTCAGAGACATACCATGATAAATCACTGTGATAGACGTATCACTCATCTTGGTGATATTGATACAGTATAGTCAGAGACCTACCGTGATAAATCACTGTAATAGACGTATCACTCATCTTGGTAATACTGATACAGTACAGTCAGAGACATACCGTGATAAATCACTGTGATAGACGTATCACTCATCTTGGTAATATTGATACAGTACAGTCAGAGACATACCGTTATAAATCACTGTGATAGACGTATCACTCATCTTGGTAATATGGAGATATCTTTTGTTCGGAGATATCTTTTGTTCTTTTTAATATATCCTCAAAATTTCTTTTGTATTTAGAGTGTTACTTGCTATCACCCAAAATGTACAAAAAAGTAAGTAAATAGATTAAACAGAGCAAAAAATATATCAGTATCACTAAGAAGAGTGATATGTCTATCACAGTGATTTATCAGGGTATGTCTCGGACTGTACTGTACTACAATGACAAATGGATATCGTCATATAAAATGTCTGTGTACCGCAGAAACCGATTCATTTTTTAATAAAAGATGCTTTACAAAATGTTCACTTTAAATGATCACATGGCTGGTTCCATCTTTTTCTTGTCCTTTGTTGGTGGAGGATGATCACCATCATCAACAATGTCCTCATAAGAGGGAGGTAACTCTGTTGATGGAGGGGGAGGTAACTTATCAATATCAGATTGTCTAATTGTACGAGATAAAGAAGGTAGATTTTTACCCCCCAAAGCTCCCATTGCTCCCAACGGTGGAAGTCCACCAACGATCCTATTCGGTGCCGGATGTGGACTTGGCGTTTCAATTTCACCACGAGCATTAGTAAAACTAGCTCTTGACGACCGATCATCTTCGTAAGGATTATATGGTGGAATAATTGGTGTAGGAGCAGGAACCGGTGGAACCTCGGCTGGTTCAGTCACTCCACGGGGAACTGGTGGTTCTTTAACGTGGGATGATGGTAAGCGATTTGCATTATTGTCAGATGGGGCCTCAGGTTGTGACTCTTGTTTGGGTGGTGTCTTCCATACCAGACTGTCACCAACTTGTAGAGCGGTGGCTAGTTTGGTTGCTGCTTCTTGTGCCTAGAATATCAAAACTCTAATATCAAATATAACCAAACTACTTGAGAGAAAATTATTAGCCCTTTATCTACTAATTATTGAGAAGTGTAAATAGTGTTGGTCAATCTTAAACTGGGTGTGGGGTCCGTTGTGGTCATGATCATATGGTAGTTAGATTTACAACTACCTGTACAATCAGTGCCTATGACCACTAAAATTGTGACTTCAAATCCCGCTCATGGTGAGGTGTATTTGATACAACATTAGATGATAAAGTTTGTCAGTGACTTGCGACAGGTTGGCG
This sequence comes from Gigantidas platifrons, assembly GCA_002080005.1. Taxonomy (NCBI): domain Eukaryota; kingdom Metazoa; phylum Mollusca; class Bivalvia; order Mytilida; family Modiolidae; genus Gigantidas; species Gigantidas platifrons. Next base: position 362,133 of record MJUT01054408.1, on the reverse strand, counting down.
ATTTCTCAAGTCAGTAGTTTCTGAGAAGATATTTATATATTTTCCCATATGGTTTTATCTTAAAACTTTGTCCTGCAAAGGTGTCCATCTTGAATTTCCAGTCAAAATAAAAACACAAACTTTGCCAATAACCATCCAAATAGAGATTAAAGCATATTATAGGTTCAATCAGTTCCATAGTTTCAGAGGAAAATATATATAAAGATTTCCCCATTTAGTTTCTTGTAATTTTTTGTCCTGCTGTGGTTGTCATCTTGAATTTAGGTTCAGCAATAAAAACACAAATTAGATAGGTAGAGGACCATTCTTGTATCATTCATACAATGTAATGATTCCATAAGTTGTGTGGTGTCAATCAGGACACATTTTTGAGTCTGGAGGCCATATTGAATTTCCAAGTAAATATTATCACAAATGTGGTAGATGTATATCCAATAGAGATTCCTTTCCAGTTTTGGTTCTGTTTTCAGAGAAAAAGATGGAAGATTGCAGACGACGGAAAACTATGACGACATTATCTCACAGTAACTCACTTGACTCTTTGTGTCTAATGAGCTGATCTAATCTACCTACCCTGGTGTTTCACTTTCATAATTTATCGATCCTAATGTTTGGAAAAACAGACTGCAATTAAATTATTATTGTAACAATTAAATACCTCTGCATCTAAATTAACTTGACTAGCTTTGATCCTTGACTCAAATTCCTTGAACTGCCTAGAGGCTTCTTTTTTGTCTTCCTTGTTGTACAGAAATATGGCATAATTAAGAGGTATGTTGGGATCTTTCCTGTTAAATAAATTGTATTAAGGAATTCATAACAAAGTCATTCGTAATACACAAAGTTGATAATAAAATTTTGTAGACTGTAGAAATACTTAATGTTAAACTGTCTCCAGTGAAGAATAGGTTTGGTTTGGTTTGGTTTACGGTGCTTAAGGCCACTTCCAACAATATTTCAGTTATATCGTGGCGGTCAGTTTTATTGGTGGAGGAAACCAGAGTACCAAGAGAAAACCATTGACCTGTCGACAAACTGTATCACATAATGTTGTATCTTGTTCCCCCCAGGTATGAGCGGGATTCAAACTCACTACTTTAGTGGTGATAGGCACCGATTCTAAATCTAACTACCATACGATAATGACCACGACGGCCCCTCCAGGGAAGAATAGATATTTCTTGAGATATCGGATTAAAACTTAAAAATGTAAATATAGGTGTGAGTTGAGAAATACTGCAATTAATAAGAATAGGGGAAATATAAAATAAAAGCTTACATGTCAAGGCTTATAGCCTGTTCATAAGCTTGCTTGGCATTATCTGGATCTTCTAGGTATGACAATGCAACTGAAATTACAGAAATAACAAATATTACAGAGAATACTTCTGTCAAAACTGCATCGAGTGTGGATCAAACTAAAGACTATCAAATTGGTAATTGCTGCTTCTTCATCGAACATGTAGCATTAAGGAGTAAGATCAAAAACTGGTTGCTCAGAACCAGGATAAAGTGACTCAGTGGAGTGACATGTCTACCAGCTTACTGTTGTATGAAGAGTCTGAACTTATATCTTGCAATACATATTGGTATATATGGTAATGACATTGTATGTTTGCTCATCACATTGTATATGATGTAATGACATTGTATGTTAGCTCATCACATTGTATATGATGTAATGACATTGTATGTTAGCTCATCACATTGTATACGATGTCATGACATTGTATGTTAGCTCATCACATTGTATATGATGTAATGACATTGTATGTTAGCTCAACCCATTGTATATGATGTAATGACATTGTATGTTAGCTCATCACATTGTATACGATGTAATGACATTGTATGTTAGCTCATCACATTGTATATGATGTAATGACATTGTATGTTAGCTCATCACATTGTATACGATGTAATGACATTGTATGTTAGCTCATCACATTGTATACGATGTAATGACATTGTATGTTAGCTCATCACATTGTATACGATGTAATGACATTGTATGTTAGCTCATCACATTGTATATGATGTAATGACATTGTATGTTAGCTCATCACATTGTATATGATGTAATGACATTGTATGTTTGCTCATCACATTGTATATGATGTAATGACATTGTATGTTAGCTCATCACATTGTATATGATGTAATGACATTGTATGTTAGCTCATCACATTGTATATGATGTAATGACATTGTATGTTAGCTCATCACATTGTATATGATGTAATGACATTGTATGTTTGCTCATCACATTGTATACTATTACTTGATACAATGAAATAGTCTTCTAATTTATATTCAATTAATTTATTTGATAAGTCATTGATGTTTAATGACACTTTCAACTGTATTTAGTAATATAAGAGTGCACAGTTTTGTTGATGGAAAGAACATAACCTGGATAGCTCGGAAATATAGCTTTACATTTGACCTTTAACTGTGAAGTTACTGTATAGAACCAATGACATTCAAAATAATAATAGCAATAATGTTGACGTCATCTGGTAATATACACAAATATTTTCCTCCTAAACAACAATATTATTATACACATAAAAATTAGCTACACTGACCTGCTAGTAATGAGAACAAGGCGGCCATCTTTGGTCGTAAATTAATGGCAGCACTAAGAAAGTGAAATGCTGATGCATACTGTTGCATTGTAAGATGTACCAGTCCAAGGTTGTATAAAATCTTCCAATCAAAGGGAGCTAAGTAGTTAGCTCTTTTCAAACAACTTATGGCCTGCAACATACACAACAATGTCACACAGATTTTAGTAATAATGTAATATAATAAAACTATGCCTAAGGTCAATCTCTCTCAGACAATAGATATAGGTGACTTTAGATGATTTTGGCTATCCTGTTTAGGACCTTTGGTTTACTTGTTCGTAAGACTATTAAATTATTTGGCTTTCTAATCTTTTGACTATAAGCATACCTGATGAAGGTTATTACAGAAACTTTGAAAATTACTGGAAATTCTCACATATTTAATTTACACTGAAGTTTTAAATGAAAGTTAACGTTAATTTTGATTTGTACAACACAGTCCAGTTTTTTAGTTAATATGTTCAAACTTCTATCTCAATCTTGTACAAGTCGTGGTCTTTTCTACCGGTATGTTCAATGATTTGAGGTGAGAAGAGATTGTTCGTTTTGTTGATATTGGTAGAATTGTTGACTATCACTGGTTAAACTTTCTTTTCATAACTTGACAACTGGAAAGAAAACACGTGTGTTTTCTGAACACTAAAGCTGGTCTGAAGGTGGTTTGGTTTAGACAGGTATCATTGTATATGTCTGGTATCAATGTATATGTCTAAGTAAAATGTATCAATGTATATGTCTGGTATCAATGTATATGTCTAAGTAAAATCCTCTTCTCTCTTGACTTCAACATGGTTTGATTGTACAAACTTTCTACTGCTCTACTTACGGCAACATATTTTTTCTTTCCGAAGAAAGCCATTCCTATATTGTTCCATAATGGTGGACTCTCTGGGGTTCCTACTGCAGCAATTCTATACTTGTTCAGGGCCACATCAAAGTCCCCATGTGTCTGCATCATACTTCCTGCTGCCATTATAGCCTTGACATGAGAAGGGTCATAGGTCATGGCATTACCTAAATTTTCAAATGCTTTCTGAAATTGATTCACCTGAAAAATAACAAAGATTTATTTGTTTTTACTGATCATTTCAAAACTTTCTATCTTCAATGAAAAGACAATTTTAAAAATTACGCCATCTTTACTTAACAATGTTGTTTATTTGATCTTAAACATATTTTACTTCATTTGTGACAAAGAATGATGATGAACTACAGTAATACTGTATATAATTATGTATATTTATAAGGTTTCTTATTAAAGTGAAACTTGTGTAATCCAACACCTGAGTATTTCAACATCCTGTGACATACAACAATAAATTTAAATCTCTATAATTTCATGGAACATTTATCTCACACTTTTAATTGTTCTACATAATTATTAATAGCATCATAATTTTAATAATAAATATATTTTCATTTACATTGTATAAACATGCCCATAGTTATGAATATTTTGATATCTTGTACAATGCGACACATTTCCTTGGTCCCTTGGTTTGGTCTATGGCGTTTAATGCCACTTTCAACAAAATTTCAGTTTTATCGTGGTGGTGGTCAGTTTTATTGGTGGAAGAAATCAGATTACCCGTAGAAAATCACTGACCTGTTGCAAGTGACTGACAAAATTGATCACATAATGCTGTATCAAGTACACCTCGTCAAGAACGGGGTTCAAACTCACAACTTTAGTGGTGATAGGCACTGATTGCACAGATAGCTGTAAATCCAACTACCATAGGATCATGCCCATGATGGCCCCTCTTGATCCCTTGGTATATCAGATAAGACAGGATCTACTGTAATTGGAAATGTCTATTTTTTTTATCATGGTTGAAAGATTATTATTTATAACAATCAATCACCAGAACAACTCTACTATCAGTAACCAGATTCTGTCTTTGCATTAATTTTTTTCACCTACTTGCCTGAAAGCCAAATTTAGAAAAAAAATTATATTTATTCAAACAAATTCTTTCATAATTTTCACTTGGTCAAATCCAGTTTTACTTGTTCCGGGCTTCGAGCAAGTGGGTGAGTGCGAAAACTGCAGATACAAATTATATGTTTATAGAAATAACATTTGTTTGTCCAAATAACAGTAGAGATAACAGTGTTAAAGAAACACTTTTGGACCAGACATTTTTGTTGTATGTCACATGACGTCGGAATACTCAGGTGTCAGATTGCACAAGTTCCACTGTAGCAGATAGACATTAGGATTTACAACATTATGCATGTAGTTACCTGCATGTACAACAAACCAAGTGTAGTTAACATATCAGGATTTTCTGGAGAATATCTGGAAAATAGGAAATAACAGATTATGAAACTAAAAACATTATACAAATTAATTTAGTAGTATATATAGAATAATGGCAGTAATAAAGGTCACAACAGATATCATCACTAGTATAGCAGTGAGTCTGATAGGACAATCAGTGATACTAGACAACAGATATCATCACTAGTATAGCAGTGAGTCTGATAGGACAATCAGTGATACTAGACAACAGATATCATCACTAGTATAGCAGTGAGTCTGATAGGACAATCAGTGATACTAGACAACAGATATCATCACTAGTATAGCAGTGAGTCTGATAGGACAATCAGTGATACTAGACAACAGATATCATCACTAGTATAGCAGTGAGTCTGATAGGACAATCAGTGATACTAGACAACAGATATCATCACTAGTATAGCAG
>MJUT01054408.1:327142-352740 GCA_002080005.1 Gigantidas platifrons | reverse complement strand
AAAAAAAAATGGCCGACATGTAATTTTCCGGTCTGAAAAAGAGTGAAACACATTGTTCTTGTCTATAATGCGCATCCCTCCTACAAAATAAATAATCTGGGTAAAATCCCGCGCATTATACACCAATAAATACGGTATGTGAGATAACAGAAAAAAATGTCCAAATTATTGATAGAAATTTACATATATTATCACAGGTGACAATTTTCATCATTTGAGGTAGAATTAGATGTTCGTTGATCTAATGATGTCATTGTCTTAACATTGTACTAAAGAACTTGTACTTTCACAAATATTTGAACTGACGCAATGAAGTATATACTGCTTGTAGCCTTCGACTGTCACCAAACCTACTTGAATAAATAGAGAATGAAATTAAACAGCAAAATGTATACTTACTCTACAGCTTGCCTGTATATATCTATTTTATCGTGTAACCATGGTAACTATACTTACTCTACAGCTTGCCTGTATATATCTATTTTATCATGTAACCATGGCAACTATACTTACTCCACAGCTCGCCTGTATATATCTATTTTATCGTGTAACCATGGTAACTATAATTACTCTACAGCTTGCCTGTATATATCTATTTTATCGTGTAACCATGGTAACTATACTTACTCTACAGCTTGCCTGTATATATCTATTTTATCATGTAACCATGGTAACTATACTTACTCTACAGCTTGCCTGTATATATCTATTTTATCATGTAACCATGGTAACTATACTTACTCCACAGCTTGCCTGTATATATCTATTGCACCAGTTATATTGCCTTCCATTAGGAGTATTTTACCAATCATCAAGTATGTGATCTCATGTCTCTTAAATGTTAAAGCTTGAGTAAGACATTGCTTAGCCTGAAAAATATATACTGATATGTACTGAATGTATGAAAACATTGCTGAAATAAGACATTGTTTAGCCTGAAAAATATATACTGATATGTACTGAATGTATGAAAACATTGCTGAAATAAGACATTGTTTAGCTTGAAAAATATATACTGATATGTACCGAATATATTTTAAAAATGCTGAAACTAACCTGTAGGATATAGCAAAATAGAAAGAAACTGACAATTAAATTACTGTTAATAATTTGATAGCAAAATTGTCAAATTTATATTTATTGAAAATGAACAAAAATATGGTAAACAGTAATGGTTGGTACTATGATTGTTAACTTACAAAATTCATAAATTATTCTCTTAACTCTTTAACTTAGATTTCTTCATGAATCATAGATTTACAATAATAATTGAACAGGCCATTGACTATGTTTCCTGATTGTGCAAATAACTCAAATAAAAGATTTATTGTAGCATGGTCTACATGTATATGTTTTTCTTTTTATTAAATAGACATACAAGTACAAACCTTTTCATATTCTCTTAGATACATATTACACACTCCTTGGTTATGAGCTATTTCCTACAACAAAAAATCACTTCACGCTCAAAAAATCAAAATTATTATAATATGGCCCCTGTTTTTATTTATACCTGCTGGTCTGGTTCGTGCCATATATTCTAGTTCAGAAAATCTTATTTTAATATACATGTACTGTCCAAATTGAAGGAGTCAAATTAAGCATGCAAAGTGTTGAGGAAATCAAATTCAATATGTAAAAGAAATTACAGATAAAAACTTTCTGATGAAATAATCTAAGTGAAAATGGGACATAATTCTTTCAAAAATAGTCCAATCAAATTGCTGGTTTGGTCTGGATTATAGTGTTTAATGCCACTTTCAACAAAATTTCAGTTATATCGTGGTGGTAAGTTTTATTGGTGGAGGAAACTGGAGTACCCAGAGAAAACTACAGACCTGTTGTAAGTCACTGATAAACTTTAAAAAATCCATTTTATTCATGCTCTTGTATACAGTAATTATGTAATAAAAACATCACTGAATGAAATAATGCTCACTTATGATACCCCCGCATATATGTTCAATGTGTATAAAAACCAACTAAGTTGGCAAACAGGAAGTAGGAATCTGACGGGTCCAAAAACGCTTCCCACAATATGGCATACCTATATGAGGCTTTTGACCAAATATCAGATTTCTGCCATCAATAGTTGCTGAGAAAAATGCGACGAAAAATATCTTGGACGGACGGACAGAGGTAAAACAGTATACCCCCCCCCCCCTCCAGTGGAGCGGGGGTATAATAAAACTAAAGTCATACCCAATCTCTCTCGTTTAACTTTATTGCCTCATTGTATACATCAAGAGCTGCCTTGTGTCTAGCAAGTAAAAATCTGTAAAGTAATGTAAAGCAAAGTAAATTTTATCTAAGGTTGGCACAAAAAAAATATAAATGTAAGAACTACACTGTCTGTAAACACAGGAGGAAATGTATCAGATTATGTCGTGGTCTTACTGTTTGTAAACACAGAAGGAAATGTATCAGATTATGTCGTGGTCTTACTGTCTGTAAACACAGGAGGAAATGTATCAGATTATGTCGTGGTCTTACTGTCTGTAAACACAGGAGGAAATGTATCAGATTATGTCGTGGTCTTACTGTCTGTAAACACAGGAAGAAATGTATCAGATTATGTCGTGGTCTTACTGTCTGTAAACACAGGAGGAAATGTATCAGATTATGTCGTGGTCTTACTGTCTGTAAACACAGAAGGAAATGTATCAGATTATGTCGTGGTCTTACTGTCTGTAAACACAGGAGGAAATGTATGAGATTATGTCGTGGTCTTACAGTCTGTAAACACAGGAGGAAATGTATCAGATTATGTCGTGGTCTTACTGTCTGTAAACACAGGAGGAAATGTATCAGATTATGTCGTGGTCTTACTGTCTGTAAACACAGGAGAAAATGTATCAGATTATGTTGTGGTCTTACTGTCTGTAAACACAGGAGGAACTGTATCAGATTATGTCGTGGTCTTACTGTCTGTAAACACAGGAGGAACTGTATCAGATTATGTCGTGGTCTTACTGTGTGTAAACACAGGAGGAACTGTATCAGATTATGTCGTGGTCTTACTGTCTGTAAACACAAGAGGAACTGTATCAGATTATGTCGTGGTCTTACTGTCTGTAAACACAGGAGGAACTGTATGAGATTATGTCGTGGTCTTACTGTCTGTAAACACAGGAGGAACTGTATCAGATTATGTCATTGTCTTACTGTCTGTAAACACAGGAGGAACTGTATCAGATTATGTCGTGGTCTTACTGTCTGTGAACACAGGAGGAACTGTATCAGATTATGTCATGGTCTTACTGTCTGTAAACACAGGAGGAACTGTATCAGATTATGTCGTGGTCTTACTGTCTGTAAACACAGGAGGAACTGTATGAGATTATGTCGTGGTCTTACTGTCTGTAAACACAGAAGGAACTGTATCAGATTATGCCGTGGTCTTACTGTCTGTAAACACAGGAGGAACTGTATCAGATTATGTCGTGGTCTTACTGTCTGTAAACACAGGAGGAACTGTATCAGATTATGTTGTGGTCTTACTGTCTGTAAACACAGGAGGAACTGTATGAGATTATGTCGTGGTCTGTTTAGTGTGACTTAATTCTTAGTTTTGTTGATATTCATTGACCATCATTGTTTAAGCTTTCTTTTCATTTTCAAATTGTGAATCAAAAACATGAAAGATTTACATCATACATAGTATCATCACTTGTTGTAATTACTTGTAAAGGCACACAAACAAGATGTTGCATGCTACGTCGTGCTAAGAATACCCCAACTCGTTCATTTGTAAGTCGCACTGTAAACAGGAAGTAGATGTGTAAACCTGGAAAGGGGCGATACGATACAAGTCACCATGCCAAAGCCATATATCAAATATAAAATCATTTCTTCCAGTAGAAGCTGAGATATCTGTTACGAAAGTGTGAATGGACGGACGGACGGACAGACAAGGTGATTGCAATATAGTCCCCTCTCTACGAGTGGGGGTATAAAAATTAATTAGTTTATAAGTAGTCTATTTTATGACATATAATCTTTACATTTGTTTGCATTCTTTCACTTACAATGATCTTGCTACTTGTTTGAGATTATCAGCACTATGTGGGTTTAGTAGAGTACAAGTCTGAAAGAGTTCTAGAGATTCCTGGATCTTTCCTTCTTGTCTCAAAATCAGTGCTGAAAAAAGAAACAATATCAAGAACTGATTTCAAAAACATTTTCTGTGATAAAAAAAAGTAATTATTCATTTGAAAATCTCAGATATGTCGTGATTATAAAAATCTAGGTTATTAATTTCCATTTATTTCATGATGATGACAGTATTTCTAAGATTACTCACCGATATTTTGTTTTCTTGTTGATAACCTCCCCCCCCTCCCTTTCAGCTGAGAAATGATATTCTATTAACACTCATTTTAAGGTATGAGTTCTGTTCATCATTGAAGACTCATCTGTGATTGTGAAATGTAGAACAGCAATAAAAGCTCTTGTTCCTTTACTTTAATTTGTGTTTAATTGTAATGTGGGATACTGGTAGTCTCCCTTGTTCATTTACATCCATACTACATTCTTACTAACCAATGTTTAATTGTAATGTGGGATACTGGTAGTCTCCCTTGTTCACTTACATCCATACTACATTCTTACTAACCAATGTTCATTTGTATAGTTTTGAAAAATAAGTTTGTAGACTGTACATCTAATTGGTTAGGGGTAAAGGTTAATGCCACTTTCAACAATATTTCAAAGTGATAAGTTTTATTGGTGGAGAAAAACCAGCGACCTTAGATCTAACTGGTACATAATATGGATCTCATTGAAATAACATTGACAATTTAAAAGTATTTTGTAACCCCTGTGATCTACTTTTAATGTTCCAATGCAAGGATGTGTATACAAGTAAGGCCAAAATAAAAATTAAGTTTGTCTCCCCTCCCTCCTATCTCATCTGGTATGAAAAAATCAGTAAAAAATTGCTTCTTTTTTTTTAATTCTTTTTACTCTTTCTAGGGGAAAAAAGCACATTATGCCTGTTAACTTTTTAATGCATCTAAAAAAAAATTCCCTACCTGCCTGGTCTGTTCTAAAAATCAGGGTCTGAGAGGGGAAACAATCTTTTTCTAAAATTGTGGCCTAATATGTTTTTTCTTACCCTGTACATATACAGCATATTCACACATGCCCCCACTTTCTCTATACATGTAATATGTTTTTTTCTTACCCTGTACATTATACAGCATATTCACACATGCCCCCACTTTCTCTATACATGTAATATGTTTTTTCTTACCCTGTACATTATACAGCATATTCACACATGCACCCACTTTCTCTATACATGTAATATGTTTTTTGAGTCATTCCATGAAAAAGAGGATAAAAGTGTGACATGATCAATAAGATTTCAAAAAACCTTAAATTGAATTTTCTTTCCATATTTTTTAACAGGAGAGTCTCTAGTTTCACCTGAGATATAAGAAAAGATAACTTCTTTGGAAATGAAAGAGCTATGAACAATTTAATAGGTAGTCCCAAGTGTGTCACAGGTGTGATGTTGACAAAATAAATGATCTTTTGATAATAATTGTGTACTTGGGATAGTTATAAAGACCAGCAATAATTGAAATTAATCTAATTTAGATCAAATTAAGCTGTTAAAAAAAGTTAGATTATGTTATATTGTTATTATATCTAAGAGTTTGGCATACGAAATATTGACAATGGCAAACACCCATTTTTGAGAAGTTATTACAATGTAATTTTCATCAATGGCTGAAACTTGTTTTGAAATTTGCCATCAAGTGATGTAAAAGAAATCCATTCTAGACATCTAGCAACATTAGACAGTTTCCATGTTAAAAAATCAGTTATAATTGTAGCATGATGTGATGTTGACATTTGCACGGATGTGATGCTTGACCACTCTCTTTATATTGTCCTTATCCAACTGTTTTTTACACTTATTTGTTTCGGTGTAAAATCCATCAACAAAAACAACAAAATCAAATTTCTATTTACACTTTATTTTCTACAAAAAAAGTATTGTTTCCATTTACTTTAACAAATGTGATGTTGGAACAGATATCTGGGACGCCAAACAGAGTCAATAATCACGACCATAACACAAAGTTTCTTTTTTGCAAACAAGTTTCGGTCTTTGGGATTGAGAACATGTAGCTTCATAAAGCTTCTTAATGAGTAATAAACGGTATCAATCATACTGAACAGTATAAAGTCAGAAAATGACAAAATAATCATTATAGGAACGGACGTTTCATATAGAAACGGACATGATGATGTCTAATTTTTGTTGACGGAACAACGTATCTGCTCATGTCTAAGCCGCTATTTAAATGTTGTTTATGTGTAGTACATCACAAAATTTGCTTACAATTTCAAGCTCCGATTACGGGTCACGTTGCGGATCACATTGCTTTCACGTGATCAGAAAAAGTAAATAAATACACGGACGTGATGAATAGAAAATCTTGATGGAATCCGCACCAGTTTGGTTTGACTTCTAAGTAAACGATTATTTGTAGAGGAAAGAACGAAAAAAATCATTTTTCCAAGCACTAAAGTGATGAAACTAACTGAAACAACAGCTCAGTCGTGACTCAATCAGAGTATGTGGGTTTTAAAAAAAAACATAAAGGGTGCCCTTTTTGACGGAATATCATCACATCTGTGACCTTTTTTTAACCCTTCTTCTAGTATCCTGGGGTTCATAAAAATAGTACCAAATCATTTTCCCCTTGAGTTTTAACATTTTTCATCCATTTTAGCTACTACAGAAAACTATAGAACTGATAATAACCATTTATTTCAGAATTTTATCTTCCCTGACATTTATGTCACAATTTTGGAACCAAAATAATGCACTAGTACTCTGATAATTATTAAATAATCAAGTGAAATTCATACCAAACTGCACACTTTTATGTTTTATATTTGTTCAGTGTAAATAAGGAATAAATAATAATAAGTCAATAATATAGATCTCTTTACTTGGCTACAAACTTATCACAAACATTGGTGGTCATACTTATCCCCTTTTGTATGGAATGACTCATTTCTTACCCTGTACATTATACAGCATATTCACACATGCCCCCACTTTCTCTATACATGTAATATGTTTTTTTTTACCCTGTACATTATACAGCATATTCACACATGCCCCACACTTTCTCTATACATGTAATATGTTTTGTTCTTACCCTGTACATTATACAGCATATTCACACATGCCACCACTTTCTCTATACATGTAATATGTTTTTCTTACCCTGTACATTATACAGCATATTCACACATGCCCCCACTTTCTCTATACATGTAATATGTTTTGTTCTTACCCTGTACATTATACAGCATATTCACACATGCCCCCACTTTCTCTATACATTTAATATGTTTTGTTCTTATCCTGTACATTATACAGCATATTCACACATGCCCCACACTTTCTCTATACATGTAATATGTTTTGTTCTTACCCTGTACATTATACAGCATATTCACACATGCCCCCACTTTCTCTATACATTTAATATGTTTTTTCTTACCCTGTACATATACAGCATATTCACACATGCCCCCACTTTCTCCCATCTGTTCTTTAATCAATGATTTACAAGTGTCATATTCCTTCCTGACATAGTGAAGATGTATCAACCAATTCTTTCTTTCAAATATTAGAAGTTCTGGTGCTAAAATATAAAGAAAAATCTTGTTTAAACATGTTTAATGAGAATTAACTTTGCATAAAAACTGACACGCATACCTGTTTATCAAAATCTCAATACCAGGTAATGATAAACCTAGATTAGGCTACTGTTAAGAGTTTTTATTTCTGTATTCTGGTGTTCTCCATTATTAAAATCTGGAGTGTTAAATTAATATAACTTACAAACTATCATGCTAACATAAATTTGACTAAAATTTGGTACATTTTAAAATGCTCCAAAATCGTTTACTCAGAAATGGAAAATTTTGATGATGATCAAGTTTAAATAGGGAGATGATTGATTTGATTGATTCCTGGTGTTTTAACGTCACTTTCAACAATATTTCAGCTATATCATGGCGACCAGTTTTAGTGGTGGAGGAAGCCGGAGTACATGGAGAGAACCATCGACCATGTGCAAGCAACTGGTAAACTTTATCACTTGCGGCTGCGAGTCAAGTGCAACCTTTTTGTAATTTACAAAGCCAGGCGCGAACCCATGCTGTATTGGTAATAGGCTTGGATGAGTTGTTAGATCCACCGACCAAACTCATTGAGCCACCAGGGCCCCCTAAATAGGGAGATGATTACCATTATTTGGGTTGAATTTACAAAACACAATTACACAAGAAGGTCTCAATTCTTCAAAAACGATTAACAACTTTACATATTGACAAACAGTAAACAAAAATGGCCAGCACATGATTTTTTCTATCAGATAAAAGAGTGTACAGAAGTTAATAGGTATCTACAGGAACATGTGGAACCTGTCCATAAAAAGTAGTAAATGATACAAACCTTTCTTTGGTTTAGGTTTTGGAGGCTGAGCTGGTAAGGCTGGTATCTCAGAATTTGTGTCTATATCTGATGCTCCAGCAATCTTGACAGGCTCCTAATCATATAGATAGTAATCATGTATATTTGTTTATTACTTTAAAATAGTTAATGTCAATAAACTGATGATTTCTGTTCATCTATTATATTTATATTTTGAGCATCAGCTAATTTTTATTAATCAGTTTAAGCAGTAAATGGTTAATTACATAACTGTGTATCTTGCAATTGAGCTTTGATAAATTGGAAGTAAAAATAGTGTCACATCTTTCAAATCAAAGGTCAATTCACGACATATGATTCCAATAAACAGTTAATTAAAAAAAATTGTCTGTACCTTCTACTTAAAAATGACAAGGTTTTAATACAAATGTATTTGTGGTATACAAGAAAAGGGGTAATCAGTCATAAATCAAAGATGGACAGACAACATAATGGACAAACAATGATCTACAAAACATTACAGAGAAAACTTTAGAAAGATCCAGCCACATTAAATCTCTAATGTTGGACATCTTTGTTGATTAGTTCAGATTATTTCTGGATGGTTACTGGCCGAGGACCAATTATTGCCATTTTTTCCTTGTTTTTGTCAGATTATTTCTATGTTAAGTCCAATACACCCATTCAAGCACCTCATAATTTTTTAATGTTACCAATCAACTTACCTTGGACGGAAAATAAATAAATGTGCATGCTCGTATCAGGGACCCTTTGTGAAGTCGTTGATTTTTGTCACTGAATCGGGAGGGAAGAGTACCAATTATCGCCATCTTGTTAGATGTGGGAAAATATAAATAAAAATCAACAGTGAAGTTAAAAGAAATGGCCTTTCCACAATAAATGAAGGTGTCACCAGTATTTTGCGATCATTATAGAACACCAATCTGCTATATTTTTTTCTGTTAATAATAGAGACTGGCATCTCTGCTCCATTTACGTGACCCCCTGTGAGGTTTATAAAAAGAGGTATGGTTTCTAATAGGGTTTCACCTGATTTATTTTTAATTACATGTACATGTAGCCAAGATACAAATGCAGGATTTTGCTGTGTGCTGTGTCACCATGGCATATATTATTGTTGTCTGCAAAAAATGGCCAGAAAATTCACGTGCACTCACGAGTAATGTGCAAGTTGGCAATAATTGGTACTTGGCGATAATTGGTCCTTGACCAGTAATAATTTTGCATGCATGTTCAGGGTTCGAAATTACTATTGGTCCGCTAGCCCGTGTCTAGTAAAATCAGTCACGGTCTAGCAATAACTTGTATCTCACCGGTCCGTCAGTCTAGACAATTTTACCGGAAGTTATGCTGTCCGGTATGATTTTTTTTAAATTATTTGTATCACCGTATTACCAAAACGCTTTAAATTACGAGATCGATAATTTCATATGCGCGAAGTTATATGATATTGATCAATGTCAAAATGTGGAGACACATTGAAGGGGTTTCTAAACCAACTCCCCAAAAACGGACAGCGGATGACATAAGGGAACAAAATAAAGTTTACGATAAAACAAAGCGGCGTCAAACATTCCAGGAACATTGGTTAACCGTATATAAATGGTTACAACATGAAAATGACTTAATGTTTTGCAAGTTTTGTAAAGCGTACGGACGTGGTGATGCTGACGGCAAATTTATATCAGGGACCAATAATTTTAAGAAGGATACCCTTGACTGGCATGAAAAAACAAGGAACCAGAGGACAAATGAAATGAAATTTTTGAAATATAGTTATTAAAATTGTACAGCCTTTCCATGTCTCAGTAAAAAGCATTAAAGCATTAGCAAAACAAACAAAACATTACATAGATTAATCATTATTCCATTAAGCATATTCAGTGCTTTAGCTACCAATTTTGATGCACTAGAATATGTAGATACGATAACGTAACCCTCATTCCGCTTGTGCTCCATTTAGGGTTACGAATCGATCCCATTCAACGTATGGGAGCAGCGCCCGGAGTGATTCACACCGGGCGGTTTTTTTGGTCCTAATTCCATTGTAAGCGGTAGGAAAAATTAACGGGATTGAAAGATAAATATATTTAGGTAAACCTTGAGGTGTTAAGTAAAGGCTGCATCAATCCATGGTAGAATTATATCCATCTGAAAATTTGAATGCATGAAATCTTCTTTCTGTCCGACATTTTGTTTACAAGTTGCTATTTCACGTGCACTTGCCTCGTTTTGGAGATATCTTTATTTGGATCGATTCATAGTAAATTCGTAGTAAACGGTTTCCATATTTGGCATTGAGATCCATATATGGATAGGCTCCGCCCATCAAGAGAGTCTACGAAAGGTGTTATGGCGGACAAGTAACAATTTTCAAATACGAAACCGGCAGTCTTGAAGATAGAAACAGGTATTGTAACACTTATTTCATATCACCATTACTTAGAAATTGTTGGGAATAATAAGTTATGACCAGATATGCAAAAAGAAAGTTGAAATATTCCCGGAACGAAATTTTTAATTTGCTCCCATACGTTGAATGAGATCGATTCGTAACCCTAAATGGAGCACAAGCGGATTGTGGGTTACATTATCGTATCTATAGAATATGGTATGCGGAGCATTTTGAATAATCTCATCAGTGAGATTATTCAAAATGTTCACAATATTAATACCATGTGCAAAGGGGTGGTAAATTTATTTGAATAGTAGTTTCTTTTACTGTAAGGTGATGACACAATTTGAAATGGAATATCATATACATTTATTTAAATTAGATTTTCCATCATGCTATGTACACAAAAACAAAACCATCTCACTATTCTGTTTTACTGATATTAAAAGGAGTACACTGATTTAGTTAACATCAGATTGAAATGGCAATTTTTTTTCTGTTTTAACTATAATAACAAAACATCAAATTCAGGTCTAGTGGATTTCATGCAGGTCTAGGGATTTTTGTTTCTTCCTAGCCCTGTAGTCTAGACAAAAATCTGAACTAATTTCAATCCCTGCATGTTACAACAGACGTAACTAAATCTAATGTAACGTCACCTGTCGTCAGTATACAGTCAAACCTGTCTATAGTGGTCACCTGGGGGAGATTGAGAAAATGACCGTTATATACAGGTGACCTTTATGTGAAGGGTTTTGATTTTTTTACAAAATATTGCACGTTAGTTGTAAATAAACATTTTTCATTACATCTTATGTTTTTAATAATGTTTTACTGGTTATTTTGTTCCTGTCGTAATTTTACTCTGGTTTACATTTATTGTTGATGAAATTATCTCAATATGATATGATTTGAATAAAACATACAAATAAATAAATAAAGATATTTAATAAACAAAAGTATACTAAACTGGAAGCATTGTTTTTCAAAATCGTAAATTTCCAGTAACACGAGGTTGAACTGGGAACGTTGTTTTCAAAATCGTAAAGAATCTCGCATTTTCTTTAAAGAATGTTCATTATCTGAGTATGACCAACACCCATCTCCTCGCCCACAGTCCGACAACTTTTCCCAACATCACAATGATTTATCGCTTTCACTTTGTTGTCAAATTTCAAAGCTTTCCTATTTACGGATGTTGATGATTTTGACATGATGTACTAGATACAAAATATGTTTGGTGAGTGAATTTCTATTCTTGTCGTAATGAATAAAAATCCCCAATACCGCCCGGGGATAAACTGTCCTTTATGTCATTTACGATTCACAAAACAAAATGTGTTTGTTTATTTAATTAATTAAATTAGTCAGTATATTTTGTAACACCTCAGGATTTTTGGTACATTTGAGAAAAATACTGATCTTCCGAAATCACTTCCGGTATTATTTTTAAAATAAAATTGACTGTAATACATAGGGTTTTACACTGAAAATTACTTATAAATGGTGATCGCTGACCGCATTGAACAGGTGACCGCTATATCGAATTAAAATATATAGTAAAATGCAGAGGGAGAGCACGAAAGTGACCGTTATGAGCAGGTGACCATTATATAAAGGTGACCGTTACGGCAGGTTTGACTGTATATGTCTGCATGATTTATAGTGCTCCTGAAAGTGGGTGATATTTGGAGGATAATATTTGTCTTTGGCTTGGACGTCTGACATAAGGACATAATATTTGTCTTTGGCTTGGACGTCATGTCTGACATAAGGACATAATATTTGTCTTTGGCTTGGACGTCTGACATAAGGACACATTGATCAGTTGTATTATCTGCCTCGATACACTGTTGAACAAAAAAATATAAAATAGGTTTAAATTAAAGATTAATTGTCAATTGAAAACATGCACCAATTAATACATTTAAAGATATCCTACATTCATTTTATTGTTGTATATTTTGATGAGTTTGTGTAAAAGTCGATTGTGTCCCTTTTAGGGGTGAAATTCTGGGAGAGAAAATAGATTATAACTGAGCAACCGAAAGAAGTTTCTACAGAATACCAGTCGTTTTTCTTTCTATCTTAGTGCCAGTAAAGGATTACAAAACAAAAAGATCTATCATATTTACGATAAAGTCTGTGACTCTGAGTCTGACTGTCTCAATATATGATGAAATAAAGTGTCCGACTTATTGGCGAACTACAGTGTGTGGCCAAAAGTATTCGCGCATGTAAAAAAATCCCTATATAATCAACCAAAACAATATTTTTTCAAAAAATTATCGTGAAGTCATTTCTGGATAGATTTTAAATTTTTTTACACCAAGACATTCGGAATTGTTTATATTTTGATTGTTTATTTGCTCATTATGTTTATATGAGTTGTTTTTATTTGTACATAATTTAAACACAACAAATAAAATTTGATTTTGATTTTCCTGTATATTTCAACTAAAAATAAATCCTAAAAATTAACAATCATGTTTAAATTATGTACAAATAAAAACAACTCATATAAACATAATGAGCAAATAAACAATCAAAATATAGACAATTCCGAATGTTTTGGTGTAAAATTTGTTAATATCTATCCAGAAATGACTTCACAATAATTTTTTGAAAAAATATCGTTTTGGTCGATTATATAGGGATTTTATTACATGCGCGAATACTTTTGGCCACACACTGTATCTTATAAATTCTGTGCGTATTTGTATCTGTATCTGTATTGGGTACGTTGTAGATCCCGGAACGGTTTTTATACAACGGTAGAGAGAGGCGCCCGGATTTATTGGCGCTGATCCGCTAGGGCGGTCTTGAATGCCTCAAGGGACTTTGAGCATGCAACTGTGTCTGGTAGATGGTTCCAACGTATGACGGTGTCCACGAAGAAGCTGTTTTTGTATTGAGCTGTCTTACTATTTGGGATGATCAGGCACTTTGTGTTGTTTGTTTCGTGTTTTTCAACAGGGTTGTTGGTTACGTAGTCCCCAAATATCTTTGGCTTTATTTGTCTCTTGCTTTTACTGAATGTGACAAAAGAGTCCGTTGGTAGAGCCGGCACCAACCCCTCAACCACCTTGTACATTAAAATGAGACGGAGGCTTTGTCGCCTATCTTCCAGTGTTTCTAGCTCTAGTTCTGTCCTAATTTTTGTTATACACCCCCTTTCTCTGCTTCTATAATCCCTTTTAATGAAGCGTATGGCTCGGTTTTGTATTTTTTCTAGTTTGTCAATGTCCCCTTTGAGATATGGGTTCCAGATTGTTGCTCCATACTCCATAATTGATCGGACTAGGGATATGTAGGCTGTTTTTCTACAATTTTCTGGGACGTTTCTTAGGTTTCTCCTTAAAAAACCGAGAGTGGCGTTAGCTTTATTGCATACGTTATTGATGTGTATGCTCCATTTCATGTCGTTTGAGATTTGTAACCCGAGGTATGGGTTGTCGTTTACTTCTTGGAGGATGTGGTTTTTTAATTGATAAAGTCTTGAAGATCTCTTGTTGATTGATAAGGTGTAGCATTTCTTAGCGTTAAATCGCATACCCCATTTGTTTGCCCATTCCTCTAAGTTATTTAGATCTTTCTGTAGAGTTTGGTGATCGTCTTCTTGTTTGATGGTACGATAAAGAAGGCAATTTGAGAAGTCATTTAAACTATTATCATGTCCTGTGACGATTAATACAAGTTTTTCTCAAAATTTCGGATTTCTGTTATTGTTGTTGTCTCAACAACTGTTTTGATAAAAGAAATAATACCTGCACAACATCTGTAAGAACAGTTTTATCGGGGAGCGGGCTTGTTTCTCTAATTTGATCCGCCATATTGTTTGGAATAGTTACTTGGGAGCGTTCGAATGTTAGCTAGGTATGCTATTGTATTTGTATTGGTTCATTACATTTGTCAGCTTTTAACTCTGACGTTCTCGTTATAGTGAACGGGGAATATTTAAGTATTTCTGTGATGTTGTCAAATTAGTTTTTTTCTTTCGCCCAGTTTCGGTTTGAGAAGCTAATCTTAATCTGTCAATTATGATATGAGCGATGAATATTACTCGAACTTCACATAAATCATTAAAAGATGTCACTAAATACCAATTACAAAAAAATCGTCACAAGCAATAATGAATCATATTATACCAGTACAGTTTTTCATTTGTTTTAATAAAGACAATACAAATTCAATTTCAAATATTTTATTGAATCAATTGCACATATATAGTACAGAAGTTCAAAGGGATTACACATCAGGCACAGCCTATGTAAGTGTTCTCCCACAATAAGAATGAACATCAGAATATATAGTAGTAATATTGAATATACAAAAGTGTTTATATTAATGAGGAATCAGAATATTTCTGGTAAAATAGTAATGAATACACTGTGAGGTTGTCCAGCTAGACATTATAGATACAAATGGATTTAACAATCTTTATCAATTGAAATTAAGAATATTTCAACTAAAATGAAATTTAAGTATATGAGTCAATGTTAATTAAATATTTTATACAAAAACATTAAGAAAACTCCATACTGAACATTGGACGGTTTTACAAAACGAGGACGGAATATAATGAAAAAGCACAAATTGACAAGACATAAAGGCACGGGGCTGGCCTAGCCATATCCAGCAGTCTGCTGCAGCAGCATATCTGCCTGCACGGGACAGGCCTAGCCGTCTCCAGCAGTCTGCTGCAGCAGAAGATCTGCCTGCACGGAGCTGGCCTAGCCGTGTCCAGCAGTCTGCCGCAGCAGCAGATCTGCCTGCACGGGGCTGGCCTGGTCGTGTCCAGCAGTCTGCCGCAGCAGCAGATCTGCCTGCACGGGACTGGCTTATCCGTGTCCAGCAGTCTGCTGCAGCAACAGATCTGCCTGTACGGGGCTCACAGTGGCTTAGGCTTAGGCTTAGTTTGTGGCCTTTTTACCTACCTCTAATTTCCTGGACCTTTGTGTCATTTATTGTTGCTCAATCAGTCACATGCCGCTTGGTGCCGATTTAATTCACAGGCGTGAGCGGCGGCAAAATGGCGGACGAAAGCAATTTTATAGATTTGTTAGTTTGAAATATTGAAAATAAAGACTGAATAACAAACTATACTGAACGAAACCCAAATTGAAAGAAAGAAGGGTAGACAGTGTTGGTTAAGTGTATGCAAATTAAAATTTTAAAAGATGGGAGCGCTTTTTAGGTGTTCAAATTGCATACAAAAGTAAACTCGAGTTTGTAATGAGGAAAACCTAGCTGCAATAATGTAGCTCCTGTGACAAACTTGTGTCTAGGCGGAGCTACAAAGCGGCCCCATTCGTCACAATGGAGCAAAAACTATATTGCAGTTGAACATAAAAATTCACTATTTACGCTTCAAACATTTCATTATAGCTATTACTGATGATCCCAGTCCTTGTTAAATCGGTTTGGCTGAGAAATGTATGCTTTTCAAAAGTAGCAACAACCTTGTCCAAATTTATCTATCGTTCGCCATAACCGGAAACTACGGAAGGCGGAGCTTTTCTAAGTATGGTATTTCTTACTACAATATTTAGTATATTTACTACGGTTGATGTAAACATTCACGCGTCAAATCGCCAAATATGGCATCCAAAAAATACCAAAGTGAGGCTTTGACCTGAAAATGACCACAAATGACGAAATTCAAGATGTAGTTGGTAAAAGAATTTTTATTTTGTGGGAATTACATTCTAAAATACTGGTAGGTGATATAAACTTGTTATAATAATGGACAAAAGGAAAGGTTATGTCTTATTATTGATAAATGCAGGTGTCAGAAACTGTAAGCGAGCTCAAAAAATCTCGGCGGCTGCTCCATTACAAATGCACCCCCTGACAAAGGTAAGCGGATCATTGATTACTGCAGTTTAGGTAAGTATAGAATTTCGATTACTGCAGGTAGTTCCGGTCAAGTGGTAAGGATTACTTTGGAAATCTCACATGGCAGAGGTAGGAATTTTCTATACTTTACAAGATTACTTTTAAACATATTCAAAGTTAAGATATAACCTATCAAACAATGACATGTTTATATATTATACCTAAAAGGTCTGTTGATCGACATGTTTGTCCATTTTCTTAAACATTCAACGAAAACGGCGATGGGTATTGTCAAATTTTGTCTTCCGTCCGGGTAAAATGTAGTAATTGACTACAATTCATCAGAAAAAGTAGGTTGCATGTACTTTTCAGACCGGGCATATTTTCTTCATGTAACAGCTAATGTTGTTCGATAAAGAAACTGAGTGTTTTTCACGAAAATAACGAACATCACATATATTATCACTGCAGACCAATGGTAAGCGGCAAAATGATTACTGTATTATGCAGGGAACAAACATGAATCTGTTTGCTTATTTTGTGGTGACACTTTGTCTGTGTCCGACTTTGTAATTACACATGTATAAACTCCCTGAAATCAGTGATCGTTTTTAGAATTCTTTTAACAGTAGTTCATTAATGATTATCTTGAATTTGTATCCGATTAGTTTTAGTGATGTACGTACTTGGACGTGGGTCGTATTGAAGACAATGGGATGGCCTCCGCTCCGGGTGACTTTGTTTATCGTCGCATTCAGGATAGGGGCTTGGTGTCCATCAAATGTATCTCTTCTGTTCAATATGAGTACATACGTATTTAGCAATCTGGTTTTTCTATAACATGAATTTGATATTGCTAATAATTTCTGATATTTCAAAAAACAGTGTACAGAAAGAGACATACCATTGCTGATCACAGAGGTAGTCGTGATGAGTGGAAAGTAATTGACCATGAAACAAATTGCTATGAAGTTTTTCAGCATAATCTTCATATAATTGTCGGATTTAAGATTTTTTTTTTAAATCATTACTTAAACATAAATCTTAAAAAATGTGACAAACTACTATATAATTATATAACATCGGTGGTGTAATGGTTAGCATGCTCGCCTCGGGTGAGGTATATCGTGAGTTTGAGCCCCGGTCGGATCAAACCAAAGACTAAAATTGGTATTTGTTGCGTCTCTGCTAAGCATGCAGCATTAAGGATTAAGAGCAAAGAGTGGTTGGTTCAGAATCAGAATAATGTGTCCAGGTGGAGCGACATGTCTACCAGAGGACTGTTGTTTCAGTGAGCTAGCACTATAAAAATCCAACTCATGGTGTTGGTCTAGAACAAAGTGGACCTCATCATCATCTCATTGAAAATTAACTTGTTCTTGCCATGATATAGCTGAAAAATTGCTGAACTGGCGTTAAGCAACAATCACATGCTATATAATTATAGTATTATTGAACTAGTTTTTTTTAGCTATGAATCGGGGGCGGTAGGGTTATGAGAAAATGCAATTTGCCTTTCATGAATGAAACTTTTATTAGTATTGACCAAAATATGACTAGGAGAATTTACTATAGGGGCAGCAATTTCGCTACTTCCTGCAGAAGAGCACAGGAAAGTTCATCACCTTGAAAGCCAGTGTTAAAAGTATTGCCTGTACAATGAAGCAGTAATTATCTTGTCTGCTGGTGTTGCTTGTGAAAACAAACAACATCAATAAAAAAAATATTTTACACACAAAAATTTGTCCTGTTTGCTCGAGTAAAATGGATAAGCAAAAACAAAAACATATTGGACAAATAAAATAATCTGGCGAAAATTACTAAATAATAACAGGTGGAGCTGAACTGTACTGACAAATCAACACATACTAGAAGTCTTATCGTCTGTGGACCTGGTGGTGGCAGTGGATCTATTTACATTAAAAGGGCTAATCCGTGCCACCACTAAAGTTGTGAGTTCTAATCCCGCTCATAGTGAGGAGTACTGATATATTATGTGATGAAGTTTGCCAGTGATTTGCAGCAGATCCGTGGTTTCTATTGGTACTCCCGTTTCCTTCACCCCAATAAAACTAACCGCCACAATATAACTGAAATATTGTTAAAAATGGCGTTAAACACCATAGTTATCTATAACTCTATAATTCTAGTGTTTGTCTGAAATTCAAGACGACTACAATACGGAATTTTAAAATAAAGGACATGAAATACAAATACACCCAAAACTCTTCACAGAAATCGCTTTGAAATTGAAATGTGATCTTGTCAGAATTTTCCTTATTAGATATGCCACGTGTTTTGAGGCTTTTGTGCCTATCGAAAATCAAAGATGACCACAAACACTGAACTAAAACATGGACTCCTAGTCAAAACATATACATCTTCTCTGCTGTTTATTCTTTTATTACAAGCATCCAGTGCTTTAACTAATATACTAGCATACTCAATCCAGTTCATGTTGTGTTTGTTTGTTTGTTTGAAGCCTTTCTTCTTCTCCTTCCCTATGCCTCTGTTTTGAAAATTTGAACATTTTATTATACCCCTGCTCCACCGGAGGGGGAGGGGGTATACTGTTTTACCTCTGTCCGTCCCAAAGTACTTTTCGTCGCATTTTTCGCAACAACTATTGATGGCAGAAATCGTATATTTGGTCACAAGCTTCATATAGGTATGCCATATTGTGGGAAGCGTTCTTGGACCCGTCAGATTCCTACTTCCTGTTTGCCAACTTAGTTGGTTTTTATACACATTGAACATATATGCGGGGGTATCAGAAGTGAGCATTAGCTCACAGTTCATCTTGTTTTACCTTATTTCTATTTTCTTTATTATTATCGTCTTATATCATATTGTTAAGTTTATTTGTATTATTATCGTCTTATATCATATTGTTAAGTTTATTTGTATTATTATCGTCTTATATCATATTGTTAAGTTTATTTGTATTATTATCGCCATTATGTGAGATCCTTTCTTGTTTATATTTTTGTAAAAGGGGCAGGGCTTCAATGTTGTTATAACTTGTGTCTAATCCCATTTATATAGCTGAAATATTGCTAAAGTTTGTATTAAACATCAATCAATCAATCAATCAATCAATCAATCAATCAAACAAACCCATTTAAATACTTTTTAGGCAATTAAAATATGTTTAAACTTAATACAAATAACTCGGAAATCGTTTTAGTCATTTTTATCAAATACAAAAATGTATTTAGTGGTAAATACAGTAGTTTTGAATATTTGATAAAGTGCCAGATGCCTACCCCTTATCATACCCCTACCCTTTATCATACACCTACCCTTTATCATACCCCTACCCCTTATCATACCCCTACCCTGTATACTCTCCTGTTTAAATATATGATAAGATGCATAAAACATGGCAAAATCTGTATCATATGCCGTATCACCCTCGACCAATATCATTCCTCGGGCCTAAAGGCCCTCTGGATGATATTGGTATCTCGGGATGATACGGCATATGATACGGATTTTACCATGTATTATTCTCTATATATCAAATACTATTTGGTACCAAATACAAAAATTGTGTTTGATGAATTGGCTTTCACCACAAATCCTTAAACACAGACTCGCTTCTGAAACTTTCTACATTTAAACCAAATCGTGCATAAATAATAATACGGTTGACCTATTCCTAACTTATCATTGTGTTGCCGATCTAAAATCCAAGATTGACAGCACAATCTCAAAACCCAGACCTCGCAAACATACAAGAGAAGAGTTTGAAGATACCATAGGGGTAATCAGAAAAGGTTTTACCATTTTATCAAATAGATCTAGCTGAGGTTTCACCGATAATTTATATAATCTTTCCATTTTAAGAACTTCGTACATTGCCTTAAGCGCTTTGTCAGCGAGATATTTTTAGAAAAATCAAAATTACATGTTTTTGTAAAAATTATTCCTAGATAATTAAAATGGTTGACTATTTCGATATCTACGTTTTTATAGGTTAATAGTCGAACAAATCTTATCTTCGGTCTCATCTTTTAAAGATCATATCAACGACGTATCACTTAGCTGTCCATTTTAACATACAGGATATAAAGAAATTAATACATCACTAAAACTAATCGGATAAAAATTTCAAGATAATAATTAATGAACTACTGTTAAAAGAATTATAAAAACGATCAGTGATTTCAGGGAGTTTATAATTACAAAGTCGGACACAGGTAAAGTTTAACCACAAAATAAGCAAACAGATTCATGTTTGTTCCCTGCATAATACAGTAATCATGTTGCCGCTTACCATTGGTCTGCAGTGATCATATATGTGATGTTCGTTATTTTCATGAAAAACACCCAGTTTCTTTATCGAACAACATTAGCTGTTACATGAAGAAGATATGCCCGGTCTGAAAAGCACATGCAACCTACCTTTTCTGATAAATTGTAGTCAATTACTACATTTGACCTTGACGGAAGCCAAAATTTGACAATACCCATTGCCGTTTCCGTTGAATGTTTAAGAAAATGGGCAAACGTGTCGATCAACAGACCTTTTAGGTATAATCTATAAACATGTCATTGTTGGATAGGCTATATCTTAACTTTGAATATATTGCTGTTTAAAAGTAATCTTGTAAAGTATAGAAAAATTCCTACCTCTGCCATGTGAGATTTCCAAAGTAATCGAAATTCTATATACTTACCTAAACTGCAGTAATCAATGATCTGCTTACTCTTGTTAGGGAGTGAAATGCATCCCGTTAAAACCCTTGCGAGTAAGCGAGCATTTATGGTTTTATTATTAGAACTAAGGAAGACCATGACTTTCTTTCAGTTCTAAGAGGCCATGTACATCGTGGGATTTTCTATTAAATTTTCCTATTCTGATTCATCTTGGTTATAAAATATATATATACATAATAAGGATGCCAATAGACAGGGTAACCACTGTGTAGCATCACCAACGGATATAGGTACCCTCGAAGTGGGCGGAAAAACAAACGTGAAGTCAGGTAAGGTCAAATTCTTCTTATTTTCATTATATTCTACGTTTTGCTGACAAGTAAAGTTTTGTGATATTGATTCCTAATAATCATGATAATGTACCGGTAGCTACTATTTAAGGCTGATTATGATCCATAATTGCCTTTCTCTCTCTTCCATGTGACGAGTTCAAAGTTGTATAAAACACATTTATTCTTCAACTAGTATTCATTTGACGTTTTTGTAGAACAAAGTTTTATCATATTTAAGCTTGAACAACACTGTATTACGAAATTAACTATTTTTTTCACAGAGAAATTCATGTGAATATAGCGGATAAATTGTATGGTGAATAGTTATTTACTGTACGGGGAATAGATACTTTTCTATTTGACGAAAGTGTATAGACGTTGAACTATATAGAAAACAGAATACATTACATTACAGAGAGCTAAAGAAAAAAGATAGGTTCGAAATAGACAACAAAACGAATTAACGTTCATTGTTGATCAGTTTAAAATTGTGTATTACTCATACATCGTAATTCGAATAGCTTCTATATTTTACATGTTACCGTAAATACTGACATAGACGTAACTCACATTTTGTATTTTATTATGTGTCACTCAACTGACCTACTGTGAACTCAATACAAATAACAGTAAAGAGAAATATGTGTTTACTCCCATATTTAGTGCAATGCCGTAAATAATGACATGGATACACATTTGATGTCAAGAACAGGATTTGTACTTTTGTAATGTTTTACGATTTGATATACTATTTTATATTTCACATATCAATTATACATTCTTTTCTATTATGTAATCTTACGTATACATGTATTTGTTACTGAATTTGTTATGTGATTCACATTGAGATTCCAGACCAATAAAGTATTTGTATTTTACAACTATTCTTTGTTTTTACTAGAAGTCCCAACGACATAGGCAAACAGTCGATTACGACAATTTTACAACCTTTACTCCCATATCTGTGTAACAAAAGTATAGAACCCGTCGTAAGATTTTCGTGAAATTTTGTACAACACTTTCATATGACATCATAATAGATTGATTGTTTTGATTGATTGATTGATTGATTGATTGATTGATTGATTGATTGATTGATTGAAAATTTAAACGCCACGGGACTCGAAACAAGGAAAGGTAATGGGTAAGGACGGATAATTTAGCCAGTGCAACATGTCTCCTATGGACCACTCAGCATGAGCTCATAATGAGCTGTTACACTGGGTTCTTTAACGTGCGAAGAGGGTGGCAGTCTCTCAACATGGGACCTCGGTTTTATTTACGTCTCATCCGAAGGACCGCATCATAATAGAAGGGTCGACGTCATTTTAGATTTGGACGCCAACTACGCCATGTCCGATAAAAAGTCTACAATGTAAAATTCTGTCACAATTGATGTACTATGAGTGACAAAGTGGAAACAGATGACAAAGAAGTTATCAAAAAGTTTTCAGTAAGTATTCAAAATATTATGTAATAATCCTTTTGTGATGACAAATTATTCAGCACAACTATTTGAAAAATGGTCAAGTATTTATTTTATTAGGGCATTTTAAAGACGTCAGTTAAAATTGTCCAATGTGTGAATTTAATCCGTCTTGACGTTAAGTATCGAAATTCACGCGTATGAAAAATACCGTATCTGATAATAAAAAAAATATAAAATGACTGAAATCCGTCTTTTTTGTCATATATCATAATATTACAATGACTTTTGATTTTCACAAGAAATAGGAAAACTGCATAAAAAATGTCCGTTAAGTTATATAGAAATGTCCAATGTTTCATTTTTCAAAACGTCATTCAATGTTTCCGCTTGGTAGAATTAAATCAGACATAGCATGTTGAATTGTCCACATACAATCAAAAGAAAATCATTCTCAAAAAACGTTTTTTTTTTAATCTACATTGTATAGTTGAAATTTCTTTGGAATTGACTGTAAAAAGAAAAAATTACAACGAAAAATGCTTGTCCCATACAAATGTCCAATAGTCTCATTTTTTATATTCTCTTGAAACGAGGAAAGCCCTTAAGGTAAATTTGACAGACGTTTGTTATAATACAAGTGTAAATTATGACATCCCAAACACAAATACAAATACAAATATTTTATTGGCACAAACACAATTACAATAATTGGCAAAGGCCCAAAGTGAAGTTACAGTTCATGTTTATGATTGATTGATTCATTGATTGATTTTTGGTGTTTAACGCCACTTTCAACAATATTTCAGCTATATCATGGCGACCAGTTTTAGTGGTGGAGGAAGCCGGAGTACCCGGAGAGAACCACCGACCATGGGCAAGCAACTGGTAAACTTTATCACTTGCGCTGCGAGTCGAGTACACCCTTTTTTGTAATTTACAAAGCCGGGCGTGAACCCATGCCGTATTGGTAATAGGCTTGTATGAGTTGTTAGACTCAGCGACCTAACTCATTGAGCCACCCGGGCCCCTTCATGTTTATGAATAGAAGACACAATAATATGACACTACTATGAATACTAATAATCTCATTTCTAAGAGTTAGACAATTATTAATATAAGAGCAAGTTACTCTAAATACTTTGAATGAATTACTATTCATACAAAATTTGAGCATTTGATTCTCAGATCAATGATTTTTTTTGTAGTATACCAATTTTACATATAGTACAAATTCTATCACTGGTGTTTAACACACACAACAAATAACCATTCATATCATGTGGTCCTATATAAAATGGATTGAAAATTACGCTAAAAAACAAACAAAGCTTCAACCTTTAATTCTTATTCTAAACCATATACGTTTATAACGTTCTTGTAACGTTACGTTTGGTAACGCAACACCTTGCGCGACGTCTATGCAACCAGTGCTTATCACCACTGATGTTATGAGTTCGAATTTCGATCACGGCGAGGTGTTCTCGGTACAACATTATGTGATAAAGTTTTTAGTAACTTCCGACAGGTTTCCTCCACCAATAAAACTGACCGCCACCATATAACTGAAATATTCTTGTTGAAAATGGTGTT
This sequence comes from Gigantidas platifrons, assembly GCA_002080005.1. Taxonomy (NCBI): domain Eukaryota; kingdom Metazoa; phylum Mollusca; class Bivalvia; order Mytilida; family Modiolidae; genus Gigantidas; species Gigantidas platifrons. The sequence continues at coordinate 328,003 of MJUT01054408.1, read as the reverse complement.
AAACACCATCAAACAAACAAGCAAACAATCATTGACGCCATGTGCACAGAAAACGCCTTATGTGTTGATCGGGTGATTGTGCAAGGAGATTCATAAGGTCGCGTACTTGTACATGTCATTTCACGATGGTTAAAAAATGCGACTTCATCACTTTTCAGATTTCGTTTCTCTTTATTTCGTTTATTACCTGGCATATTCCTTTTCGTTTCTCACTTGAGCAGAATCCGCAATAGTTAGTGATCGAACTCCCCCAAAGCCAAATCGAAGGCATAATCTGACCCAGTAACCTGACAGTAACCTCATCGATATCATCTGCCTTGCTATACTAGGTAGTAAATTGTCAACATTGCTTATAAGTGAAGCTAATAACAGGTAATTCACAAAACAATATCTTACACAACTGTAACTACGATGTGTACACGAGTTTTGCGATAGTCAAGTTAAAAAATTCGGATTTTGACTGAAATATTATTGGGGAAGAATTCGTTTAACTTCGATCTTAATTCGGACATGCAAAATTTCAAATATGTCTCATTAGGCTCAAATAAACGTTAATGCCTAGAGAAAATCGAAGGCTTCAATCAAGAATGGACAATCCCGAGACATTGGCAACATTAGGCACACAAGAGTCAGACACAGAACAAAACAAACAACAACAAAAAACTACAGAAAACTAAAAAGAAGAGCAACACGGTGGGGTACCATATACCAATATTTTATTCCAATTAAGGTCCCTCAAGGGGAAATGACATGAGCAACACGGTGGGGTACCATATACCAATATTTTATTCCAATTAAGGTCCCTCAAGGGGAAATGACATGAGCAACACGGTGGGGTACCATATACCAATATTTTATTCC
>MJUT01054408.1:258344-270537 GCA_002080005.1 Gigantidas platifrons | reverse complement strand
ATTATAATAAGGGTGGTCACACTTGAGGGAACAATTCAGTAGTATGTCAACCCTTCTGTAATGAAAGAGGCATTATAATAAGGGTGGTCACACTTGAGGGGACAATTCAGTAGTATTTTACTATCTCGGCACATCTTGAATCTTGTCTGATGATAGAGGTGGCCTTTAGTAAAGAAAGGGCCTACTGAATTTTAACATTATTCCTGGTTTTTGTTTGACTGTAGTATGGTTGTGTTTGTGTATGAAATCAAACAACCAGGTTAACTACTATTGACTTGAAAAAGTATAAAGAGTTGGGTAGTGATGAAGAATTTAGTCTTTTGTAGCAACTATGAGGGAAAATGTGGAAGATGAAGACCAAGAAATACCTGGAGGAGAGATCTTATTGCTGAGATGGAGACAGAGGGTTATAGATGGCAAGATCTGGAACGTATGTCACAAAACAGAACAAGGTGGAGGACTGTCGTCAGTGGCCTATGCACCACCAAGATGCAACAGGCATAACCAAGCAGTAAGCAAGCACAATGTGGCCTCTCTTTTTCGAAATCTACAACAGAGGTCTATAGCATGCAGGGAGTGTGTCACTCTCAAAACACATTACCCACTAAGGTCAAGTCAGGGTTTCTGTATTATAAGCTGACAACCCTCATAGAAAGGGCTCCCCATTTCTGCCACCCAGGCACGTGATGAGCATCTCTGTGGGTTTTAGCTCCTGGGGATCTTTACTAGTACCTAGCTACAAAAATGATAGAATAAAAAAACCAACTAAGTCGGCAAACAAGAAGTAGGAATCTGACGGGTCCAAAAACACTTCCCACAATATGGCATACCTATATGAAGCTTGTGACCAAATATCAGATTTCTGCCATCAATAGTTGCTGAGACAAATGCGACGAAAAATATCTTGGGACGGACGGATGGAAGAACAGACAGAGGTAAAACAGTATACCCCTCTCTGGTGGAGCGGGGTTAATCCTGTAAAGACCTTTAGTATATTTAACACTTACATTTAAATACATCTGAGTTAAGTTAGATTCTCCTGTGTTCTTATCTATAACAAATTCTTCATAATATCTGAAAGAAAACAAAATATTTGGTATAATTTTCCATCATTTAATTTTTTTAATTCTTTTTTATATTACATGTATTTTTGTTTTATGCTGACTATTACTATATAACAGATATTATTTTTATATTATTTTTGTTTTATGCTGACTATTACTATATAACAGATAATATTTTTATATTATTTTTGTTTTATGCTGATTATTACTATATAACAGATATTATTTTTATATTAAATGTTATATATTATAGCAACAAGATGTTGCACGCTACGTCGTGCTAAGAATACCCCCACTCGTTCATTTGTAAGTCGCACGGTAAACAGGAAGTAGATGTGCGGTAAACCTGGAAAGGGGAGACATGGTACAAATCACCATGCCAAAGCCATATATCAAATATAAAATCATTTCTTCCAGTAGAAGCTGAGATATCTGTTACGAAAGTGTGAACGGACGGACGGACAGACGGACAAGGTGATTGTAATATAGCCCCCTCTCTAAGAGTGGGGGTATAACAATCAGTATCATACCAACTTATTTAATATCACATTACAGAAATACAGATTTGTACCAAGTGTTACAGAATGTGTGCCACTAGTAGAACTACTTACCCTTCTGGAGCACCTGAGTTCACCTGTGCCACTAGTAGACCTACTTACCATTCTGGAGCACCTGAGTTCACCATCATCTTGTGAGTGAGTTTGTGATGCTCAATCTTTAGTTTTCTATGTCGTGTTTTCTGGATCATTGTTTGTCCTTTTTCATTTGGCCATTGTATTGTCTGTCCTTAGATTTATGTCTTCTGGTTACCCCTTTGGTATCTTAGATTTATGTCTTCTGGTTACCCCCCCCTTTGGTATCTTAGATTTATGTCTTCTGGTTACCCCCCTTTGGTATCTTAGATTTATGTCTTCTGGTTACCCCCCTTTGGTATCTTAGATTTATGTCTTCTGGTTACCCTACTTTGGTATCTTAGATTTATGTCTTCTGGTTACCCCTTTGGTATCTTAGATTTATGTCTTCTGGTTACCCCCCTTTGGTATCTTATATTTATGTCTTCTGGTTACCCCTTTGGTATCTTAGATTTATGTCTTCTGGTTACCCCCCTTTGGTATCTTAGATTTATGTCTTCTGGTTACCCCCCTTTGGTATCTTAGATTTATGTCTTCTGGTTACCCCTTTGGTATCTTAGATTTATGTCTTCTGGTTACCCCTTTGGTATCTTAGATTTATGTCTTCTGGTTACCCCCCTTTGGTATCTTAGATTTATATCTTCTGGTTACCCCCCTTTGGTATCTTAGATTTATGTCTTCTGGTTACCCCCCTTTGGTATCTTAGATTTATGTCTTCTGGTTACCCCCTTTGGTATCTTCAAACTTTTCTAACAGTTTTTGAGGAGGGTAGGAAGATAGGCAAACAACTTTTTCTCTCAAAAAATATATATTATATATAAGGCACATTGATGTGTGCCAAGTATTCCCCTTTACATATGTCAGGTCGTAATCACAATTGTATGGTAGTTGGATTTACAACTACCTGTGCAATCAGTGCATATCACCACTAAAGTTGCGAGTTCAAATCCTGCTCATGGTGAGGTGTACTCGATACAACATTATCTGATAAACTTTGTCAGTGACTTGCAACAGATTGGTGGTTTTCTTCAGTTCAGGTATTCCAGTTTCCTCCACCAATAAAACTGACAGCCAAGATATAACTGAAATATTGTTGAAAGTGGTGTTAAACACCATAACCCTAACCCTAAATATGTGATTACAATGAAATAAGTCAATGAGAATCTATGTCCAGAAATAAGTCAATGAGAATCTATGTCCAGAAATAAGTCAATGAGAATCTATGTCCAGAAATAAGTCAATGAGAATCTATGTCCAGAAATAAGTCAATGAGAATCTATGTCCAGAAATAAGTCAATGAGAATCTATGTCCAGAAATAAGTCAATGAGAATCTATGTCCAGAAATAAGTTAATGAGAATCTATGTCCAGAAACGTGTTGCGTACACTAAATGACAAATGTATGTTTTATTGCTATGGTGTATGTATAACAATGTGACATGTTTTTATTGCTATGGTGTATGTATAACAATGTGACATGTTGTATTATTACTTGTGTGTTTTAAATGTACAGTGGAGTCTGTCTAATTCAACACACCAAGGGACCAGGGAAATGTGTCGGATTGTACAGAATGTCGGAAAACTCGGGTTTTATTTCATTTAACAGAAATACTGTGGGACCATAAATTTTTGTGGAATGTCACAGAATGTTGGAAAACTATGTCGGATTGAACAAGTTCCACTGTACTATGATCTGACCTACCTGCCAGCCATTACAGCGTCTTTATAAACTGGTATATTTGGAGTATCTTTATCATTGTAAGGCCCAAAGTGACAATTAGGTGCCCCAAACCACTCATCAAATCCATGCTTCAGTGGATGATATTGTTCCCTGTGGCCTAAATGCCTGAAATCACAGTTTTTTACCAATTACAAGAAGTTTATAATAAATAACTTCTTTTTAATAACTATAATAGTCAAATTGTGGCCTTTAAAAGGTTTATAAATTATAATTTACTTAAATTACAGAAAGATCATATCAAAATTTAGAATAAGAGACCATCAACTGTTAATAGAAACTGGAAGATACACAAAAACACCAAAAGATCAAAGAAAATATAAAATATGTAATCTGGATGATGAATCTCATTTCTTTCTTGATTGTAATATTAATAAAAAAATATAATAGTAACATTTTTCAAATACTTTATAGAAACTCAGTATAATTTTAATAGTTGTAACCAACATCTGAACTCAAATATATCAAAACAGTGGTCTATATAAACACCACAAAGGGGGAACAGAACAAAAGCCCCTAGGTAAAAGCCCCCTGGACAAAAGCCCCTAGGTAAAAGACCCCTGGACAAAAGCCCCTAGGTAAAAGTCCCCTGGACAAAAGCTCCCTGGACAAAAGCCCCTAGGTAAAAGCCCCCTGGATAAAAGCCCCTAGGTAAAAGACCCCTGGACAAAAGCCCCTAGGTAAAAGTCCCCTGGACAAAAGCCCCTAGGCAAAAAGCCCCCTGGACAAAAGCCCCTAGGCAAAAAGCCCCCTGGACAAAAGCAAAACGGTTTATGAAAAGCGTAAACAGTTCCAAACCAGGTTATACAAGTATAACCTTTTTAAAAATTGAACATATTGCTTATAATTTAATTTTTACAACACAATTTAATGATTCCTCAATTTCAATTACGATTCCTTCATGGGACTATTTGAATTTGTTGTTAGCGAATGAATATGTTGGCGACGTCACAATATCAACCCAGGTTATCAGGTATAACCAACGCTGCTCCATGCGAATCAGAAAATCAGATTGTAGTATTCACATAAAATTTAATTATTGTAATATACAATGTATAATTGTCTGTCTTTATGGTACAGTACGTAATGAATATTTGTGTGGAGTGAAACATTTCAGAATTTTTATAACATACTGGTACATAATATTAGAAACAGTAAGTCTGTAGTAAAAATGTGATCATAAAACACGCACTCACATCACAGATACGATATAAAAAAAAACAGTAAAAATTGATGATAATGCTATATATTATAATATAGCACAACAAATTCTGTATATTCAGGTCTGTGCCGATTCTCATTTTCTTCATTATTGTTCAACAACTTTATAAGTTGTGACAAATTAACCATTAATAAAGGCTTAATAAATAAAACTCATACATTTTTTTTCTTTGTGAATTTTATCATTTTTTACTTGAAATTTAATATGTAGGTCCTCTGTGCTCATTAAATATTTCCTTGTAGTTCTTTGTGCACAATGAAGATCCTTTGCAGTGTTTATAGAGACCCATCAAAACAGAATCTCAAAACAGTGGTTTCTATTACCAGTCTTTAGAACTGAGGAAAGGAGACATGTCATTATATACTGTACAATATATTTCTTTCTTTGTCTTGTACTATGTATTTGTATTGCTTAAGTCCAATTAATTTTTTGTTTGTTAAGTTTTAGAACATGCAGATTTGTGAAAATATAATTTACTTGTAAAGGTATAATATCTTATAAAACATTGTAAAAGAGGTGAGACTGAAAAATTGACAAGAAAAACCTTTACTGATAAAGTTATCCTATACAATATAAAGTTGCTACACAAAAGATTTGGAGATTAACAATAAACCCAGTAATGACTCTAATTTTCTGACTATAAAAAACACCCCTTTTGGTCAATTTTACAAAAGTGACGAAAAATAAGATTGTGACTGAAGCGGTTAAAAATCCACAAAAATAGGTACCCAACTGGTGAACCATTGCAACTTTGAAGGTAAGAATGGTTTATATATTTGTAGATTTTAATTTAATTTTTTATCAACATTTATCAATTATAGATTTGTGTATTTTTAAATTAAATAATTAAGCATTAATAAAAAGCATTATTAACCAGTAGGTTCTATTATGAATACTACAGACTGGTTTGTATTTATACAGCAAGAACATTATTTAGCTCCAAAATGCTTTGCCGGTCTATTATGGCTTTTAAGGCCATAATGGACCGGCAAAAGCCATAATGGACCGGTAAAAGCCATAATGGACCGGTCCATGGTTTTTCTCAAAAAGAATGAAGATTATACCTAAAAATTTCAAAAATTTCATAAAATTTCAAAATTCTAAAATCAATAAAAAAAAAAAAAAAATGAAATTGAAAGTTCAAAATTTTCAAAAAATTTCAATATTTCAAAAATATCAGAGTTTCAAAATTTCAAAAAAAAATAAAAAAATAAAAAAAATGTTCTTAACATTTCCAAATTTTCAGAATATTTCAAAATGATAAAATTTTCAAAAAGTTTCAAAAATTTCAGTTTTCATATAATTTCAAAATTTTAATATTTAAATAAAAATATTGAAAAATGATAAAACAATTTTCTCCCATTATTACAGCATTTTAACCCCGCTGAACCAGTGGTGGAAAAATCTGTAATCCTCCAGAGGATTAAAATGTCTCATGCATTTCCCCCGCATTAATTTCAAACTTTGAAATAAAGTTCGTGTTAAGTAATGGGAGAAACAAATTCTCCTTCAATTGTCCATGTGGGTTACAATATTTCTCCACTCTCGGGAGTTAAATTAAAAATTTTAACCACTCGCCTGACGGCTTGTGGTTAAAATTTTTAATTTAACTCTCCTGAGTGGAGAAATATCGTAACCCACGGGCAACTGAAGGAAAATCTATATATATAGCCTACCATTTCGGTCAATACTATGACCTTCTTCAAAAAGAATGAAGATTACCTAAAATTGAAATTGACTGGTTAATAAAAGTATTAAGAAATGGGTGTTTTCATAATGGGCCGGTTATATGTCCTCGGTTAAGTCATAATGTCCCTCGGAAGGATGTATTGGCCCTCGGCATTGCCTCGGGCCAATACAACCTTCCTTGGGCCATTATGACTAACCTTGGACATATAACCGGTCCATTATGAAAACACCCATTTATTAATACTATATTAAAATATGCAATGTGTTACTTTATTATTGTTGGGGGAGAACCATGTGATGAATTTTATTGTCACCGATAAGAAGACAATTTGACGGTTGATTGCATTTATCTAACCTGTTAAATGTTATGAAAACAATGCAAATCAGCCCTACTGAGTGCAAATTTTCCTATTTTAATATTTTTACCATTTTCCAACAATTTTATTTCTGTACCCTAACTTCTTCAGAACCTCTGGCAACAGAATCTCTGAATCTGGTATGCCACCTGTTATAATCTGTGGTGTGTAAGCTTGTAGAAAAAAAAATAACACAGGTCTATTAGCATGTTTACACAAGTTATAAGATATGTGTATAAACAGTTCATTGTTTGTCATATATAGAATATGCTATGTGTTCTGGAATATCAAGATTCTTTATTGTTTTGGAAAATTTTACTTCTGTAATTTGAATAAATTGTCAATATTATTATCAAAACCGAAATTCAATAACAATGTGCATCTACATGACTTCATTTTTCAGAATAAAATCATTCTTAACATATAATTTCTAATGTAATTTTTTTATGAACATGATAAAGACTATTTTACCTATTATTGCAAAAATCATGAAAATTAAACAGACAAAAATATGAATAATAAAAAGTACGGGAAAAAGTTTACCATTTCTAGCATGAGCGTTTGTTGTATAAAAACCATTTCTGATTGGTAGTCTGCCTGTCAATAGTGCTGCCCTCGCTGTAAATAACAAGAAACATTAAATTAATAGTAACAGACGAGGTCTATATTTCACGAAAAATGGAAGAATGTGTGAAAAGGACATGGATGCCACTGCTTCTAGCAGAAGTCTGCAGTGGTATAACACTGGAATCACTAACAGAATAACAACCAATTTTAAACTTACTTTATGTATAAGTCCCTGACCTTGTGTAAGGGGGGGTTAGGGTTATGGTGTTCAATGCCACTTTCAACAATATTTCAGTTATATTGTGGTGATCTGACCTTGTGTAAAGGGGGGGGTAGGGTTATGGTGTTTAATGCCACTTTCAACAATATTTCAGTTATATTGTGGCGATCTGACCTTGTGTAAAGGTGGGGGGGTAGGGTTATGGTGTTTAATGCCACTTTCAGCTATATTGTGGGGCGATCTGACCTTGTGTAACATTCTCAAAAGATTGATCAAGTGAAACTAAAGTTAGAATACGGAAACCAAAATTTGCATATTTTGACAATTCAAGGGGCATATGATATAACTGACATAACTCCATTTTACAAACATGAGGTAAAGTTTGAAATTGAGTGATTGTCTTTTATGATCTCTGACATTGTATGTAGATTGTAAATTATTTGCTTAAGAGAAACAAGTAATTGAGATGACACCAAATACTGGATTTCCTTAGGTACATGGATACAACTTAATGTTCTCATAAATGTCAGCATCTCCATATGTAATGAGAAATAAATTGATATTTCTTGAATCCAATTTTATTTTGTAACCCTATTATGCCAAACGAAAGATTATACCTTACTAATAGTTGTACTGCAGTCCATACAAAGATTATACCTTACTAATAGTTGTACTGCAGTCCATACAAAGATTATACCTTACTAATAGTTGTACTGCATACATACAAGAGTCACAAGTAAAACAACAATAATTCAGAATTACTTACATTATCATAGAATTTAAACAAAGATACATGAGTTATAATTTATTGCTCATGGAACTTTACTTTGAACATGTTACATTTTAATTCAATCTCAAGAACACGAAAAATAATAAAAATAGATTTACATGTACATGCAGTATATGAAGTTTTTTTAATCTGAATTTAAAATTTAAAATTGGATTTTAAAATGTGTTTACATGTAAATGTAGCATTCTAATACATATCAGGTACTATTTGTAAGACTATATAACTGGAATATTGTTGACAGTAACATTAAACACAACAAACCAAACCTATTTGTGAGAGATGATGAAATCCTTTACTAATAGTGGTATAGTAATTTAAACTAGGAAGAACTGTTTTAGATACCTAAAACTTATGTCTCACCTTAATGCGGCCAGCTGTACAACAACCTATCTCGAAAGACAAAAATGTTATGGCCCGAACAAGAAAATACTATTTAAAAAACAATTATTTTACCTTGAGGTCAAAGGTCAAGGTACCACAAAGGTCATTATGGTACGTGACACACCGCCTTATGGTCATGCACTTACAAACCAAATATCATTGATCTATCTCGAAAGACAAAAATGTTATGGCCCGCACAAGAGAATACTATTTAAAAAAACAATTATTTGATCTTGAGGTCAAAGGTCAATGTCCCACGAAGGTCATTACGGTACGCAACACACCGCCTTATGGTCATGCACCCACATACCAAATATAATTGACCTATCTGGAAAGACAAAAAAGTTATGGTCCAGACAAGCTTCGCTGAGAAGAAGCGGAAGCGGAAGAAGAAAAAATCAGACGAAAACCATATGTCTCCCTTCATTCGAAGGGGAGACATAAATATAGCGGTAAAATATAATTGTAGCTTTTCCATAGAAAAATTATTATGTGGAAGATTTATTATTATTATGTTGAAGATTGGCTTGGAAGAATAAACTGTGGATTGTAAAGCTATGTCTGTTGTTTGATGTAGATGTGTATATTTGAGAACACACACATACACATGAAATTTACTACTAAATACTTATATGTAGAAATAATATTACAGTATACTCACAAGGTGAACAAATAGCATTCGCCGAATAAAAATTTGGAAATATCATCCCCTCAGAAGCCATTTTGTCTAAGTTTGGCGTTTCTTTGTTTGGTTCTCCATAAACTCCTAGATCACCCCATCCCATCTGTAACATAGACATATAAAATAGTAATCACATGTTATATCAAACATTAAAAAGATTTACTACAATGTAGACAGTAGTTATTAATATATGACCTTGACATTTACAGTCTGGAATACAGAATCTCACAATCTGTTCAATTCAAAGTGAACTAACTGACTGAGATTTACTCAAATATTTTATGGTTCGAAAAAGGGTCTCTCAAAGACATGTGAGAATGACAGCAGGTTAGCGAAGGTCTGTTCTACTTCTGAAAGACTACATGCAAATAAGGTTTGGGGTTTTGCAGCGTACAGTTATCCAGCTTTCAAATAAGCTCAAAGATACAGAGCTGTTGTTATAATAATAATAATAATAATAATAATAAACTTTATTTCAAGAGGGTAACTCAATTAGTTTTCACTAATCTAACTTGAGGCCCTCACTAAAATATGATACATTTTGTTTACAACATAATTATGACACACAGCATGCACAATATTACAAATTCATACCAAACGGTATATTATACAATGTTTCATACATAAAATGAAGTAGCATATTTATTATAAAGACCCTGCTGTGCACATGTGAAACTTTGACAGTCTATAGATCTATGGTCACAAACAAAAATACCTCAAAAACTATGGCTTCACATCTAGGAGTAGAAATGTACAGCCAGGAGCTAAAGGCTGACTGGCTGTATCTTACTTATTTCTTAGACCTCCAATAATAGTAGTAGGCACCAAAGCTGTGTTGCTCACATCAATTGCAAGTGGAAATAGGTCCTGTAGAGCGATTGGAGGTTTAAATGCCAACTCAGCAAGTTTTTAGCTATATCATGGCAAGATCAATTAATTTTCAATGAGATGATGATGAGGTCAGCTTTGTACTAGACCAACAGTCAGTGGATAGACATGTTGCCCCACTCGGAAACAATATACATTTTTACTGTGTCCAAGTCAATTAGTCTCTACTCTTTCTCCTTAATGCTGCGTGCTTATCAGAGAAACAACAAATACCAATTTTATAGTATCTGGTTTGACATACATTTGTAATTGGGTCTTGAACCAACAATCTGCGTCACTTGAAGAGAGCATGCTAACCATTACACCATCTACGAGGTTACATGAAATATATAGAGGAAAGTCGGAGGTGAAAAAAACTGATTTCCAGATACTGTATCTTCAAACTTTTGTTAACCCTGTTCAATTAAATTTAATAAAACCCAAGTCTTAAGATGCAAGAATCAATAAAAAGTTATTTTCAACTTTCCTTGCTATTTCTAGTAGTCATTGTGATGTACTACATACAATATTTCTAATATCATTTAAAAAAAAATTAAATGTACGTCAATGATATGGGCAGTTTTAAAAATAATGGCTCCTTCTGCTATAGCTGTCTAATTTACTAATTTTTATGATTTTATTGGATCTAAATAGTTCAAAAGATCTGTAATGATTTGATGTTTGTTACTGCAAAAAATCTTTAAGATATCTAGAATAAAAAAAAAATATGACCAAAAAACATGTCAAAATTGTCAGGAGTGCAACCCTTTTTTGTGACACTTTAAAAAATCCTAAATTTTCAACAACCAACCAGAGTGCTAAATCAAACAATATGTTATCAAAATCTATTTCATCACAAACTTTGATATGTTGACATACTTTAAGATAGCAATAGATCATGCTTCACATTTATTATTGCATAAAAATATGGCTTTGTAAAAAAGATGTACCTAGTCAGGAGTGCAACAAACATTTATGCAAGTTTTCCTAAATTACATTGTAGAAATGTTGTCTTTTAGTTTTCAAAGATATGGGTTATAAATAAATTTTAATACATCATTGCTGCTTCAAAACCATAGTTAAAGGATACACTAAAATCAATAGTAAGGCCAAGAATGTCACATTAAAGGCAGCACACTCAAATGTCAGGAGTGCAACATTTGATATTTTCTTAGACATATTTTCTTTTAAATGTAATTAATATCACATTTGTCTTTCTATGTCAGCAGAGACTGACCAAGAGAACAGATGAAACCCATTTACCAGTTTGAGATACATAAAATATCTCTCACAGAAGCATTTGATTCATGTCAGGAGTGCAACTAGTTTTACCTAAGTGATCTTCTACACAGTCTAAATTATAGCTTTTTATATGGATGATTTAAATAAAATGAGATTCTGTCAAGTTAAGAATAATGTTTGAAAAAATTAAAAGTGCCAATAGCATTTTATGTGCTTTTAATTTTATGTAATAAAGCATTTTTGTTCATTTTAAATGGTCTCATGCTTTAATATCTATTAGGTATTAATACTAGAGACATTCTCTGACTAGGGAACATGTTTTCTAGGTTCATTAGCTATTGGAGATTAATTGACTTGATAAAGTTTATGATAAATGCATTTATCTATTTTCTTATAGATAATTTATGGTTGACTATGTAAATGTTGCACTCCTGACATAAATATTTAAAAATCATTGAAATTTGATATAATCAATTTTCTAAGTATCCAAAAAATACTTGTAATTGTACATTAAACTTCTATTTTCAATATTAATTTAGATTAATACATGTTTTAAATGTTTTCGTATAGTATATTTCAAAAATAAGTTGGAATTTTCTAGAAGTATGGCTGTAAACAAGTTACAAATAACTAGAAAAATGTTACTTTAAGAAACAATTATCATTAAAACTTGGTAAAACTAATGCTTGAAAGAACACCAACTGATTTTTTCCCCTGTGAATTGTTTTTAAGTTAATAACTCTT
>MJUT01054408.1:240379-251937 GCA_002080005.1 Gigantidas platifrons | reverse complement strand
TGCATGACTTAAGGCCCCGGCTGAGTAGAGGTCGTTGAACGGGTCTGCATGCCTTAAGGCCCCGGCTGAGTAGAGGTCGTTGAACGGGTCTGCATGCCTTAAGACCCCGGCTGAGTAGAGGTCGTTGAACGGGTCTGCATGCCTTAAGACCCCGGCTGAACAAACGTCTGTTTACAGTTGCTCGTGAAAGTCTAATATTAATTCTGTTTTGCCACAGCTGTCGGAGAACTGATGCTGATTTCATTCGGTTACTTGGACAAACGCGATACACAATTCGATCATCTCGTGCTGACGACTTTCGTGGCCGACAAATGATGCCTTAGGCTTAACAGTACGTCTCTGAGAGTGACGTCCGATGATTTTGGATACAGTACCTTGCCGTATGTTGAGGTCACGGGTAATTTCATTTTGAGTGAAACCGGCGTGGCGCAAACCTACTATTTGCCATCCCATGCGCTCTGGAATTCTTGGTGGCATTTGCCTTTGTACCTAGGAACAGCTGGATAACGTATAATATCAAAATTCAAACCTTTCAAGTATATAGCTGTAAACGAACACACAACCTATCTTCAAAACGCCCGCGCAGTTTGTTCAGAAAAATTGACAAGTAAACAATGTAACCGGTTTGAAGTCACTACATACAATAAATTAACTATTAGTATGATTTTCTTTTATATAATTTCAGAAAGAAAAGAATTAATAACGATTTTGTGCAGAAAAATTAAAATATTCAATATTTATGAACAATGACAATAACCGATTGTGGCTATCATGTTTATGTCTTTTTGGTTTTATTGCTCCAAGACACTTTTAAATTATTTTGCTTTCCAATCTTTCGATTTTCAGCGTATTCCGCGTCGTCCGCACTACATTTGATAGCTATTACCACCACAGTGGATCCCTCTGCTCAGCTGGTGGACTGTAATTCAACTCAGTTAATTATAAGTGTTTCGGCACTGACATTGTTTATAAGATATATTTATTATTGAAATGTTCAGTTCCTTTTTTTTTAATGTTGAAATTTTCAGTTCCTGTCTACCAAATGACTGTGTGATACGTACAGTGTGTGTGTTGTAGTGTCTAGGCTTGTCACTCTCGCTTTCAGCCTCACCGTAGGATAGCAGCTTGCTGTGAAAAGGAAGTCGAGTGCGTAAGTCTTCCCTCTCAGTTATAGCCTCTCATACAGTAAGACCTATGTGACCCAGAGATGGGATCCTCTTCGAGGTGGTAGATGGTAACTGGGTACATTGCTGCCCCAGGCAAAATCACAAGGTCTCGGAGGAATCTAGGTCCCCAGATGCACGGTATGTTCATGGCTCATCGGCGTATGGACATGCCCTGATCCCTAGATCCCAACTATGGGTTAAATAGTTCCACTGCCTTGTGGATGACCTGGGAAAGTCAAAGGCTATGGGTGCCTTCCCAGAAAGAAAATCCGGACAGATAGAGTACGTAAGCATAGTGAATGCAATCGTCTAAGGGAAGGAAAATCCTAACAGAAAACACGACCCTGCAGGTAGTAGGTTGAACGTAGGACTAATCACCCAACCCTGTGAAAATAACTCGATTACGGAAACTATGAATAGGTCAAATAGACAACAAGAAGGGATAAGGACAGCCATCATGCAAACCTCAAATGATTATTACATTGGAGATGCAGATATGACGCCAACGGGTCAAACCTGAAAGGAAACTCGAGGGCTGAAAGATTCACTGGCCAACCCCAAGGTTACAAGGAGGATCGGAACATGGAATGTCAGGACCATGCATTTCATTGAAAGAACTGCCCAAGTAGTTAACGAAACGACATCTTAGGAATAAGCGAATGCAGATGGACAGGCTCGGGATAGATTAGAACCAGTATAGGAGAGACTATATTGTACTCAGGGAGGCAGGATGAACATCACAGTAGTGGCGTTACCATCATCATGACAAAAGAAGCAGCAAAAACGCTAGAAGAGTGGACACCAATAAGTGAAAGAATTATCAAAGCAAGGTTCTGGTCAAGACACATTAAGACCACATTAATACAGGTATATGCTCCAACAAATGACGCAGATGAGGAAACAAAATATAGCTTCCACGAGCAGCTTCAAAGGGTCATCCACCTGACGCCGCGTCATGACTTAACCATAGTTGCGGGCGATTTCAATGCAAAGGTTGGAACTAACCTCGATGGAGAAGACGGGATTGTCGGAGAACATGGACTCCAGAGTGAGAGAAATGACAATGATGAACATCTTTCCTCTCTATGTGCTAACAACAACTTAGCCATAGTATCAACAATGTTCCCACATAAGAAAATCCACCTTCACACTCGGACATCTCCACCCGGACACCACTACAGTCAGATCGACCATGTTGCAATCAATGTATAAACGATCAATCAATAATGTCAGAGCACACAGGGGTGCAGACGTTGGAAGTGATAACAACCTTGTAGTCATCAAGAACAGACTCAAGTTATGTAAAATTAGGAAGAAACCATCGACTTCCAAAAGATACGAAACATGTAAGCTGAAAGTGCCAGAGATCAACCAACGCTTCAGAATGGAGCTAAAGAACAGCAGTGCATCAACCGTCCTTTGACAACGGAAAAAGAGAAACCAGGATTGGATAAGTGGTGACAGCTGGCAAGAAGTCGAAAAGCGAAGATCACTGAAAGAGAAAATAGATGGAACAAGATCAGAGAGAGTAAAAGAAAGATTGAGGGAAGAATACAGAAACACCGACAAAAATGTAAAGAAAAGTATGAGGAGAGATGAAAGACAATGGCTAGATAGACTGGCAAATGAAGCGGAGACATCGACAAACAATGGCAACATTAAAGGAGTCTACGACATCACAAAGCTCCTAAGCAATGAGAGACCTAATCAGTGTGAAAGATTAGAATGGGAATGTGCTAACAAATGAGAACGATGTGAGAAAAAGATGGAAAGAACACTTTTGTGAAGTGCTGAATTGGGCAGATCCATCAGAACCAGCTGAGATTGATACCAACCAAATAGAAAAGTTGGATATTGATGTAACACCGGTAACAAAAGAGGAAATTAGATGGGCAGTGAGAAACATGAAGAACAGGAAAGCACCTGGAATAGATAACATATCAGCAGAACTTCTCAAAACAGATCTATAAACTTCCACAGATGAGATATCCAAGATTTTAGACCTAGTATGGATAAGAGAGAATGTACCATCTGACTGGAGAAAAGGGTTAATAATAAAGCTGGCAAAGAAAGGTGACCTTACCTGCTGTGGAAACTGGAGAAGCATCACACTGATACCAAACAAAACAAAGATCATGGGAAAAATCATCATCAAACGAATTTTCAAGGAAGTAGACAAGCACCTACGTGATGAGCAAGCAGGGTTTAGAGCAGGAAAAGAAACAACGGAACAGATGTTCATTCTCCGTAACATCTTGGAGCAATGTGCTGAGTGGAATTCCAACCTTTACATTTTGTTTATCGACTTCGAAAAAGCTCTTGACACTGTACACAGACACCACACTATGGAAGATTATGAGACACTATGGTATCCCAGAAAAGATCATCGATCTGGTCAAATGTATGTATTCCAACAGCGAGTGTGCTGTAGTCGACGGTATACGGGAACATCTGAATGGTTTACCATCAAGTCGGGAGTGAAGCTAGGATGCAACATGTCAGGTTTCCTGTTCCTCCTAGTAATTGACTGGATAATGCGAAAAACTACCTCAAGCAGCAACACCGGCATCAGATGGAACTTTATATCAAAGCTAGAATATCTAGATTACGCGGATAACATAGCTTTCCTATCAAGCACAAAAGACCAGATGCAGAGAAAGAGCAATCTACTGAACACCTATGCAAAATCAACTGGTTTGAAGATAAATGCTGCAAAAACTAAAGCAATGAGGATGAACACAAACAACAAATAACTCATAGAAATAGATAGTACCACTGTAGATGATGCTAAACACTTCATATATCTAGGCGCAACAGTACGCGAAACAGGAGGAACCAACGAGGTCATGCCAGATTAGCATACAACAAGGCTTAAGTCTGTATGGAACAACAGCAAATTGGGAAGAAAAACTAAGATGAAACTTCTCAAATCGAACGTTCTATCGGTTCTACTATATGGCAGCGAAACCTAGAAGATGACAAAGGGTGACGAAAAGATCTTGGACACCTTTCTTCACAAATGCATCAGAAGCATCCAGAAGATATATTGGCCAGAAAAGAATACCAACACTGAGGCAAGGAAAAGGGCTGGACTTGAAAAGATTAGTACCATTGTAAAGAAAAGAAGATGGCAATTGATATTATAAGACATGTCCTCAGAATGGATAACAACAGGAACGCCAGGACAGCACTTGATTGGGCTCCTGGAGGAAAAAGAAAAAGAGGTAGACTTCAACTTCAACTTCAATGGTGATACTCAGCAAAATCCACTGCTGGACATCTAATACTGAGGAAACATCTAATACTGAGGAAACATCTAATGAAGACCGAAGGAAACATGGAGGAGAACGGTAGAAAAAGAAAGGGAACAGCTAGGATTCAACACACGGGCAGAGACAACCAGACAAGCGCAAGACAGATCAAAATGGAGAGGACTCGTTCATGGCCCCATTCTCCACGAGGAAACAGGGAACTAAGTCAAGTTCAGTTCCTAATTTATAGAGCAGACATTATGAAACAATCCAAGTATTTATAAAAATAAAACTGTTTTGTATTTACAAGTAGTTGTATTTTGTGTGTCAGGAAGAAGAAATTCTGATTTCCCAAAACATACCAAGTTTGTTTACAATTGGCTTAGTGATTTCTTCAAGCATTGTAAAATATGAAAAGTTTATAAAGAAAATGCATTTAAGAAGAGTTTGAAGATACCAAAGGGGTAACCAGAATCCGCAAATCGAAGATGAACAGACGGCACAATGATATGGCCAAAAGGAAAAGGACAAAATGACCAAAAACTATCTACAAAACATACATATAAAACTAACCTTTCATAAAAAGGAAAGAAATAAAACACGTTACGAAGAGTCGTACCCTGAGGCGGTCCACATTACACAGAGTAGCATCCTAATTAAGGCGGTCCACATTACACAGTCTTATCCTAATTGAGGCTGTCCACGTTACACAGAGTCGTATCCTAATTGCGGCTGTCCACGTTACACAGAGTCGTATCCTAATTGAGGCGGTCCACGTTACACAGAGTCGTATCCTAATTGAGGCGGTCCACGTTACAGAGTCGTATCCTAATTGCGGCTGTCCACGTTACACAGAGTCGTATCCTAATTGAGGCGGTCCACGTTACACAGAGTCATATCCTAATTGAGGAGGTCCACGTTACGCAGAGTCGTATCCTAATTGATGCTGTTCAGGTTATACAGAGTCGTATCCTAAGTGAGGCGGTCCACGTTACACAGAGTCGTATCCTAATTGAGACGATCCATGTTACACAGAGTCGTATACTAATTGAGGCGGTTAATGTTACACAGAGTCGTACCCTAATTGAGGCGGTCCATGTCATACAGAGTCGTATACTAATTGAGGCGGTCCATGTTATACAGAGTCGTATACTAATTGAGACGGTCCATGTTACACAGAGTCGTATCCTAATTGAGGCGGTTCGTGTTACACATAATCGTATCCAAACTGCGTCCGGCCAACATCGAATCATATTACGCTTCTCTCTCAGCATGACCCCAGTCGGGTGCGATATGTGTATGAATATGCAGCAAGCCGAAGCATCTTAAATGGCATAAGCGATTGTTGTTTCTCATTCCCCTATCAACGACACGACTGTTACCAGACTTGTCTATATGAGTAACACGGCGGATGGTTTATCAGAAGCATGTCTTGTATTGTCAAAAATGTACGTATTGTGATATTACAGTTGTGTGTATGAACATGAAATGAGGTCACTGTGACATCAAATAGAAGGACACACAATTCCTTTTCCTATATATCACTACAACATAAAAGTTTGTCTGGGGAAAAGGTTTTTGCTTTAAGGTCTAGTAAATTTATTTCTGTATGCATTTATTATTGGATTTGGATCCATAAAATTAGTTTTACCCCGCCTCTTTTTATTGAAGTGCCTGTCCCAAGTTCATGTATTTGTTAGTTGGAGATATCGATTTTCCCTCTTTCTACGATTTTATTTTAGGATTTTCGAACTGTTCCGACAGAGTGGTATTTTTCTATTAGATTTTCGAACTGTTCCGACAGAGTGGTATTTTTTATTTTCATTTCATTCGGGCTTGATTCAGTTTGACGCGGCCGAGTAAACACATATATAAGTTCCTACAAAATTGTAATCGCAATATGTGTCAAGTTTTACAATAATCATCCATTCACTCTAAGTAAGTAATGAAATAATGTTTCCAATCGTTCAAATCCGGTGTAAAAGAATTTATTTTTAACCGATGTAGGGATGTATATTGAAAAGATTTTTGTTTCTAATGAATGTCCAAAAGAATTCATTAGTTTTTAAAACACGTTTTTTATGATAAAAGTTTTATTCACCTCTTAAGCTCTTAGTCCTGCCAAAATCAACGTCTAGTCAAACCATTTTAATTATTATTTATATTACTTAAAGAATAGGACCCCATTGGAAATAAGCTTAGTAAGCTTGATGGGTTATCCTAGGTTTAATATCAACATTTTTAATTTGTTTGTTTGTTTTTTGTTTGTTTTTTTTTTTAAATAGATTTTTAAAATTCCAATTTTAGACTGACATGGGTGAAGCTTCTATGTATGATTGCATATTTTAAACTCTATTATTTTATATGTATATTTGCATATATTGTATGTTGATATTTTATCGAATAAATGATTAAATCTACCTATCTATAGAAATTAAAAAGTGGTAATTATACGGAAATAACTCTTGTGCGTCCCGTGTTTATCTCCGGAAATTACGTAAAGAACACCTTGTTGGAACGAGGCAACAGAACAGAAGATATACAGCTGCTAAAGTTTATTAACAAACGAAAGTGGGATTAATGTAGATTTAATTGTTTAAAATGACTTGGTTGAGTACTTGAATGTTGTATATTGACTTATATGACAAGAATAGGAATTATCGGAAAAATGTCGAAAAAAGCACACCTGTCCCATTCCGTTTACAGGTTGCACCAACACAGTACACGTCAATATGTCAACACAGGAATATATTTTATATAAAAATAGTATTTCTAGCTATTTATTTATCTGTGGACCTTTTTACCAAAGAAAATGACTGAAAAGGTAATTATCCAAAAATAGATTCAGATGTTTAGTTTACACTTACGGCGCTTACAAGTTATAGCAGTTAGACTTCAGAGGCATTAAGAATTAAAAAAAAGGGGGGGGGGTAAAAACTAGGTCAATTCAGGTAATTCAGATGTTGAAAATTGGCAAAGGACCTTATATTTATATCTTTGCAGCCATTGGCAGAACATTGTATTCCTATCAAATAGTTTGCATACTTTAATTAAATAAAGTATAGAAAATAACACATTTTTCGTTTGCATACTTTAATTAAATAAAGTATAGAAAATAACACATTTTTCATTTTCTACAGCATTGTGAAGCAGTTTCTTACCGAAGAAGTAGTGATATAAATGTACATGTAAATGCTGTTTGAAAATTTACATACATCAATTTTTTAACACAACATAAAGTCTAAGACTTGAGAATAGATTTAATAAGTTAATTGTTTACAAGACATGATTTATAATAGCCCCATGTCTACCTAGTGTGATTTAAATCAAAATAATAGTACATAATAGTGATGTCAGGTGTGATCAATCACTAATGAAAAGCAATTTATACCCCAGGTATACATCATTTTCCTTTTACCCTGAATAAACATGTTATTTAATACTGGTTATGTTTCCACAAACATTGCACTTCAATAATCAAACTAATTATATAAAGTTTACAACTATTTACTATTTAAAAAAAAAAATTGTTCCAGATTTACATAATTACCCATTAATTAACTGTTTTTGTTGCAATTGTTAAAAGTTGAAAGTCTATTTTAGTTGAAAAATTGATCATTTCAAAAATTCAATATTTGCAGGAGTTTTTCTTTATTTAAAAAAAAAACATATTTTGTTGTCCATTTGGCTGTACAAGTACCGGTACATGTTCTTTTCAAACTGGTTGGACACCAAGCTTACTGAACTATGATTTCATACATGTACATTTTTGTATCTTATATGACAGACTTATTATCAGGTGCTTTTTGCTCATTGCTTCTGTTCACTGTAGATATGGACAAGGAGTAAACAGGTGGAAAGTACAAAACACACCTAGCTGAGTGTATGTGATAGTAGATATATGTATTATATAAGTAAAATGTGGGTGTCTTATAAGAAGCAGGAACTGTCTACCATTCACGAACCCGTTTGTTCACCCCCAGGTTTTAGATGGGGCCTGTATTGTTCATCTTTTTAGTTTTGATTTTGTTTTATTTGTCCTGTGTCTTGTGTACCCTATGTTGCCAGTGTCTCTGGATTGTCCATTGTTGATTGCCCCTTTGGTTTTCTCTAACATTTATTTGTCCTGTGTCTTGTGTACCCTATATTGCCAGTGTCTCTGGATTGTCCATTGTTGATTGCCCCTTTGGTTTTCTCTAACGTTTATTTGTCCTGTGTCTTGTGTACCCTATGTTGCCAGTCTCCCTGGATTGTTCATTGTTGATTGCCTCTTCGGTTTTCTCTAACGTTTATTTGTCCTGTGTCTTGTGTACCCTATGTTGCCAGTGTCTCTGGATTGTCCATTGTTGATTGCCCCTTTGGTTTTCTCTAACGTTTATTTGTCCTGTGTCTTGTGTACCCTATATTGCCAGTGTCTCTGGATTGTCCATTGTTGATTGCCCCTTTGGTTTTTTCTAACGTCTATTTGTCCTGTGTCTTGTGTGGGCCTATGTTGCCAGTCTCCCTGGATTGTCCATTGTTGATTGCCTCTTCGGTTTTCTCTAACGTTTATTTGTCCTGTGTCTTGTGTACTCAATGTTGCCAGTGTCTCTGGATTGTCTATTCTTTACTGCCCCTTTGGTTTTTTCTAACGTTTATTTGTCCTGTGTTTTGTGTACCCTATGTTGCTAGTGTTTCTGGATTGTCTATTCTTTATTGCCCCTTCAGTTTTCTCTAACGTTTATTTGTCCTGTGTCTTGTGTACCCTATGTTGCCAGTCTCCCTGGATTGTCCATTGTTGATTGCCCCTTTGGTTTTCTCTAACGTTTATTTGTCCTGTGTCTTGTGTACCCTATGTTGCCAGTGTCTCTGGATTGTCCATTGTTGATTGCCCCTTTGGTTTTTTCTAATGTTTATTTGTCCTGTGTCTTGTGTACCCTATGTTGCCAGTCTCCCTGGATTGTCCATTGTTGATTGCCTCTTCGGTTTTCTCTAACGTTTATTTGTCCTGTGTCTTGTGTACCCTATGTTGCCAGTGTTTCTGGATTGTCTATTCTTTATTGCCCCTTTGGTTTTCTCTAACGTTTATTTATCAAATTGTTTTCTTTTGAATTTCAATATAAAAATTAGAAACTTGGATGCCTGTATTGTTAAGATATAAACTGCAGTGTTGAATTTCTATCTCACATTACATAAAAATGGATGGTTCTTTTTATATCTGGTTATTAATTATGAACATACCATTAATATCTTATATAAAATCATAATGCTTATTAAACATAAGTACAATATATTTAATCATCTTATAGTTTCCTAATTTCGTTTTCCATTCTTTAAAGATTTGCAGGTGTAAATGGTTCCCTACTTAAGATGTGTTTTATGATCAATCCATTGATAGAGGTCCTTCAAATGACTTAGTACATGTATAATTACAATTCCTATAAATGGTGAAGCATGAAAAACATGTTACATAACACAAAAGTGAAAAAAGGGGTCTCCTAAATCAAGTCTTTCTTCTTGATATTTCGCCAGAGTCTTTAGAATTAGAGGAAGAAGACACTTTAGTAAAATTTTATTTTGACAAATCAAAATGATACATATAAAAAATCTTAACAAATATTTAACTTTATAAGATATACTGTTACATAATTAAAAAGAAATGCTTTGATTAGTCATACAGTTATTATAATACAAAATAGTTTTGAACCCGATTAAGAAGGGATCAATGCTTCATATCCATTTAGCACAATTTGTTTAAAATTATTCATGTGAAATCCTTGAGCAATGTTTTAAGAAAATTTCAAAGTTTTGTCTAATAATACATCATGTAATTTTAACATTTATATTTAACTTTTTCACCCAGTAATGTTCAGGTTACAACAATAAAAAAGTAAGCCTGAGGAACAAATGAACAAATTAATGAAGATAAGAGTTTATTTTTATAGCCATTCATTTATCAGACAATCAATATAGATAGTTATATAGTCACATTAGGACAAGTATTTCTTCTGGTAACAGCTATTTTATTGAGTTTAATAGATTTACATTGATTACCTTAACTAGAAAATGTGTCCAGACTCATTGAGGAGGAAATCAATTGTGTATTACTTTCGTTTCTACAGCCAAAATTGGGGGATTTGTGTCAATGCAAGGTATTTCTCATGAGAATAATCACTCCTTGTAGCTCATATTGCAAATAACTTCCCTCTCTCCTTAAAACTTTAAACTGAAAAAAAGATTGGTTTATGATCTTTGAAATAGATTAAAATGTTTGGTGTTGGAGTAAATGTCATGGAGACTCGGAGTAAATGTCATGGAAACCCTTATGTATGGCAGTATTCAGAGTCTTTCCAATGTTTTAAACAGATTACTTTAATTGTTGATGTGAAATTTGGTTGGATGTTAATGTCTAAATTTTAGAAAGAAATATACCATGATATATTGTAACTGTCAGTCTATGGTACATAAACAAAGTAAATTGAAACTTGATTGACACATTGGTAGGCTTATGGCAAATGAAGGACATAGGAAAGGGGTAATAAATTAGATGATTAAAAAACTTGATTTTTTATGTGATTTAATTTGTATAAGATCACAATTTAATTAAAAATATATTTGAGAAAAAACACAAATAATTACTGACATTCGTTAATATCAATATATTTCATGGATTTTACATACTGTTGACTCTCTGTATACCTTATTTAATCAGTTTATTGTAGATTTTATATACTGCTGACCTGTATACATTCTTAAGGGGCTTTTTGTAGATTTTATTTACCAAGGGATAAAACATGGTCCAAGTAGACCAAGACCACTAAGATTTGGTCTGGGCACCTTAAAATTTTGAGGCAGCTTGTAACTGAAATTTTGAATATTTCATGTGCAAAGTCAGTTTCTGGAATGTTGACTGGGATACTTAAACTTTTTATTGAAAGGAGTACAACTGCCATGTGCTGCTAAAGTTCTGTTTTTGTCCCTGTTATATCCTCTGCAGGGTTTTTAATATTTTTCTTCAAGTCTATCAGTACTGCACTATTTACTGGCTGTATTTTTCTACAAATGAACCAGTACTGCACTATTTACTGGCTGTATTTTTCTACAAATGAACCAGTACTGTACTATTTACTGGCTGTATTTTTCTTCAAATGAACCAGTACTG
>MJUT01054408.1:216980-239138 GCA_002080005.1 Gigantidas platifrons | reverse complement strand
AGAGAAAAATAGTGAAAATTTAGATGTTGGGGTATTATAATATATATATACATGTGTAAGAGACAAGTTGTAATACACCAACATCTAAATTTTCACTATTTTTCTCTATTTATGAAAATTCATACACTGTGGTCTTGTCCATCATTTACACGGAACATGAACAAATGATGTATTGTACATACTGCGAAAAACAGTTTAAGGACAAAACTGGGGTTCGGAAGTTTGTTACAGGATGTAACAACTTTAGAATAGACACCATCCAAATGCATGTATAAAATTAAACAATGAAAATTTGTTTCTTCTTTTTCTGGTAAAAATATCTTCGGTCTAGTGTGCACTGCTTCGGTCTAGTAACTTTAGCAAGTCACTGGCCCAGATGTCTAGTGGTTAAAAAAGTTTTTGGCGAACACTGTTACTGGCTGTATTTTTCTACAAATGAACCAGTACTGTACTATTTACTGGCTGTATTTTTCTTCAAATGAACCAGTACTGTACTATTTACTGGCTGTATTTTTCTACAAATGAACCAGTACTGCACTATTTACTGGCTGTATTTTTCTTCAAATGAACCAGTACTGCACTATTTACTGGCTGTATTTTTCTTCAAATGAACCAGTACTGTACTATTTACTGGCTGTATCTTTTCTTAAAATTTTAACATTTTTCATTAATATCTTATCTAATGCAACAGTGTTTGAAATTAGGAGGTACCAATTACTATTTTAAGTGGGTAAAAGTACCTGGTATTGCCCCTTATTGAAAGGCCTGCAACTGCAGCTAAAGTGTTCAGTTTTTGTCCCTGTTTTTCCTCTGACTCTGTGTACAGTGTTTCTAATGTGTGTTTATATCAGAATGGTTTGTAAATGAAGATAAGATAAAAAATAACATGACTCTTGTGTCAATATAAATTGTCTGTTGTCAGAGAAAATGGTTGGTCAATTAATTAATTAGCCTAGAATTTCAAGGGTGCATACTATTGATCAGGAAAATTGTTATCTAAAATATATAATTAGACATTAACGCTTCATTTAACACATATTGTAACCAGAAAATATATTATAGGTGTAATTCCTAATTATTATATTACATTGTGATTGATAACAATGATTTATACACAGATTCTGTATGGTAGAGATGTAGGATCTACATGTAGGTTCTCTAGCTTACAGGATATGACCCCCTCCTACAGAACCTCCTGCTGGTTGTGTAGTATGTACTAATACACAATACATCTGTTAGATAAAGCATATTGCAGTACTGGTACATGTAGCTGGCTTCCTATGGCTGGAAGAATGCTACATTACTTGCTTAGTAAGAAAGGTGTGGATGTAAATGAACATGAGAGACTATCTATTTATTCACTTAAGATACAAATCATTGTAAAGGAAGAAGACTTTTATTGCTGTTATACATTCTTAGAGTATAACCCTATCAGCAAATCAACCTCAAGTGTTTGTTGGTGGCGTCCATTTAATTGTGTACTCGGAGGCGAAAAAAAACGTTTGTTAAAAGAAGAAATCACACGCCTTCCCCCTATATAAGGAAATGATTGGTCCCTAATACTGATCACTTGATATCAATCAACACATTGAAAAGGGGGATGGGGTGGTTATGTAGAAAGTTTTTATTTTTTTTTTATTTTTAAGTCAATTGGAGAGAAATATCATGCATTTTGAATGATAAAATGCTTATTTTAAATATTGCTTGGTCTCCTAATTCTCTCTTTTCAATATCCTTGATCAATAAAGAAATTATTTGCT
The DNA here is from genome assembly GCA_002080005.1 of Gigantidas platifrons. NCBI lineage: Eukaryota > Metazoa > Mollusca > Bivalvia > Mytilida > Modiolidae > Gigantidas > Gigantidas platifrons. The sequence goes on along the minus strand of MJUT01054408.1, from coordinate 237,378 downwards.
TATCTAATATTTTCTTATTAATGGTTATTAACACTGAAATACTATCAACTTGAAAATTACTGAAATTTGTCAGATTCTATGTCTCAACAGGGAATAATTCCCTGGTTTCAAATGCACCAACATATACCAGTAATATTTTTCATTGAGGAATTGAGATCTAGATAAATTGATTTGTCATAATAAATTAAAATAATCCATTCTCCCCTAAAATTGATTTATCCTACATGTATATCTAGTATAGTCTTAAAAACTGAATTTAAAGATATCTCAATATATCTCTTATTGGGTGGCATAATACAATCTTGAACTTTTAAGGTCATGTAAGCCATGTGTTCTATCTGTAGCCATCTTGACACCAGAAGTACAGGCATTATAAAGGAACATAAAACTTTTTTCAGTCCCTGAGATGTATTAGTCCTTCTATTTTAGGCACCACTGTTTCTGTTGAATAAATTAGACCTTAACATAAACCTTACAACCTGTGTTTGACTTCTATAAAACAACAATAAAAACTTCTCTGATAAAGTTGTATCCTATTATTGGCCATTCTGATAAGATTTCATGGCTAGGTGGGTACATGTTATACTAATTCCTTAAAATGTTTTATAAACCCATTTACTGATAAAACTCCCAATTTTACATTTGATGTTTATCAGAAACATTTCTAAGAAAAAATGACAACCCTAATATTATGTCATGCTTTTATAAGACTTTTAAGACTAGAAATAAATCTACATGTATTTATTGTATAATTAGAAATGAGCCTAATAGAATGATAATGCAGTTAGTTTGAAATTACACAGGTATTTTGTTACCTGTAAACTTAGATGATTATAAAATATTGGGTTTATCTAATTACCAAATTCTTCCTGGTATTTAGATGAATTACAGATGGACAGTAATTACAAATGATTTAAAATACATACGTAATGTTTTTATTAATTTTTTTATGTAGAATATAGTTTTAAAGTTAAAAATACTTTTCCTTCTGTTTTTTTCCCTTGGTGTTACTTGGAATTTTCTTTTCACGTCCATTTATGTACATAAATGTTAGGGTTTTTGTGCAGAACTAGGTTTTTGAGACTAAGAGTTTGAGGTTTTCAGAGGAATTTTCCGTGTTATGATTGGTTTAATTTTCTTAACTAACTTCCTTAACTAAGTTGATAGGATAAAATAACATACATGTACTATTGTAGTTGTTGGGTAATAAAATTGTTAGTCAATAATAATGATAAACAGAAACTTGATACCAGTCATAAATAAGTTTCCTTAACAACAGCAATAAATATTAAATGTCATAAATATGCAAATTAAAGACATGTGATGAAGATGTGTGAAATGAAGCAAAACAAAATAAATGTCTTCTCAGTAACTTCTCATTTTTACCCTAATTTTTTATTTAATTTCTTTCATTTTCTGTCTGGTTTCATCAAAAGTTTTCTACCTAGGGCTAATTTGGCTTTCCAATCTTTTGACTTTTAGCTATACCTGATGAGGGTTATTCCATAAACGTATCATGCATACTAAAATAGATACATTTTTTATTTCACATACATCCACTTCCTTGAATGTGAAATAAAAAGGAATAATCTGAAATGTAAATACTTTTGAACTGTGAGAATTACTGTAGTGTCTATATATGACATGGTCCATTGAACTGTGAGAATTACTGTAGTGTCTATATATGACATGGTCCATTACAATTACATCATCATATTTGACTTCTCATTCACGGAGAAATAAATAAATATCACTTTAGATTGTAATAACTTATAACTAGGAATATTATTGACAAGTTTATATTGCACTGAACAATGCTGAAAGGGAAGCAATCCATGTTTTATGAAATACAAAAAATACTTTATAAAATTGGGTAAAGGCTAAGCACAAACTTCCATGAGAATGAGAATACAGTAAAAATTCTTGTAGCGCATGTACATGTACAGATTCCTGGCAAAACCAAAACTGACATAGAAATTAATTGGGTCTAAATATTTTGATGAGGTCATGCATCAAGTGTAAAAAAAAACAAGGCTTCACAACATTCTTTTTCACAAGAAATGTAAGCCATTTATATTTGTTGTTTTAAATATAACTGCAGTGCAATGTACCATAAAATTTTGACCACTGAGCCTCTACTTTAAATTTGTGCATAAAATTTGGTTGAATAAAATTATTTTGTCCCTCAAGAATAGTTTTTGCATCTGATTATTAAGTTGGTTGGTTGGTTTTTATCGCCACTTTCAACAATGTTTTAGTTACATGCGATTATTAAGAAATGACTCTCTAATGTGCTATATGTTAGAAAATTAAGTTATTATTTTATTTAGATCAAGGTGTGGCAATCAGATTTAAGGAGATGTCAAAGTGATTTTTCGAGTTGTCAATTTTGAAGAAAGGGGAGCTATTACATAAAAGGATAATAACAACCATGATTTTAAACAGATTGATTTGAAATGAATCTCCTAAAAACAAGTCTTTGTTCAAATTAAATGAGATATTAAGATAAACTTATTATATTACTATACAGTGATATTTGATGTTTAGACTTTAGATAAGAGATAAGAACTATAGTAAATCAATCTAGATTTATTTTCTACTTTTTCTCCTCTGCTCTCTCTAAATTACACTGTTTTTGAATGTTTAATAATATTATCAGATGTCGAAAGTAATAAAGCATGACAGAAATTATATTTCTTGTACAAAAAAAAAACTAGATATAATAGATATACAATAAAAAGTGGGTTAAATTTTACATATTATGTTTAATAAAGGAGAAAAAAATAGAAAACTGATATTGAATGTATACATTGTCACAATGTATGTTCTGTCTGACAGTTAACTGTCACTTATATCTGTTTGGTTCACTTGATTCATTGATTTGATTTGTTAATCTGCAAAAGAAAAAAAAAAGATGATGCACATTGCTATATACGTTTTTTTGTAACTTAACTGTCAAAAAAATTATGTATATGTACATTGTATGGTTCAGTTTATTCATTGATTTGATTTGTTAATCTGCAGCAAATGAAAAAAAGACAATGCACATTGCAATATGTTTTTACCTTTTGATTTTGCATGTAAATGTGCATACATTTCCCTTACAATGCCCATTTATCTACATTTCTGTATTAGTGTCAATAGTGACTTGTGTAACTAATCAATGGCTTTTTTGTACACTATATTTTACAAGGTAAGCCTATTTTGAGATCTAAAATCAAAATTATGTATACACATGTATGTACTTTAAAACATAAAACATGGGTTTGTAATCAAATGTCAAGATCCTAACAAAGCATTTATTATGCCCCCGCGACTATTAGGCGGGGGGGAGCATATTGTTTTACCCCAGTCCGTCCATCCGTTCGTCACACTATAGTATGCATAGTTTGTCCCGCTAACTCCTCCTACAGTTTTGGAGCTACAGCTTTAATATTTTGTAGGATGTTTATACACATAATGGAGGTGTGGATGTGCACAGGATTTCGATTTTCATCAAATATTCTCAAAATGACAGGTGGTTGTACTTTTCATTTATGCCCCCATATAGGATATATGGTTTGTCCGGCTAACTCCTCCTACAGTTTTTGAGCTAGACCTTTTATATTTTGTAGACAGTTAGTACCTACACTGAAGGTGTGCATATTTTATAGATTTTGATTTTCAACAATTTTTTACAAAATTATGCTTATATGAACTTAGCCACTGTAACCTGTTGACGTGTAAACAACACTCCTTATACTTGCGGGTCCCTCCGGGCACTCTGGCTTCCTCCGCCACTAAAACTGACCGCCACGATATGGCTGAAATACTGCTGAAAATGGCATTAAACCCCATTCAACCAATCAATCAATCGAACATCACATTGTTAGATACAGATTCATTTATTTCAGTCATTTCTGTTTGATGCTGAATAAGCAAAACATTGGTTTACTATTTTGCAATTGTAACCGTGGGGGCATTGTATGTGTCTCACAGACACAAACTAAGACACGAACCCCATTTTAAAGTCTATACATAAGTTTTCTACATCATACCCGATGAATAATATACCATTCCTTCAAATTAAGTTATATTTGAAAATCCATTTTAGCTCTTCAAGACGTATTCTTTGCATTATACCCCTACACATTCCTCAGAACCAAGCCAAAAGTTAAGGTAGTAAATTGGAATTGGGGTGAGGGAGGGGGGGTTGAGACGGGGGCATTTAATTTTCTAGTTTTATATGAGGTATAATTTTGTTACTATTAAATGTGAAACATGAAGGAGAAATATTTGGTAACATCCTGGCATTTCTTAGACCATTCTGAATATAAATTTATATATGTTTTCATTGGTTATTTCATCCAATAGAAGGCCACCAATCAATCTTTTTCCCCCCCGTTTGCTGGAACCTGATCGACAAACGAAAACAGCCTCTAGTCCCCCAAAGTTATCAGGCATTCTAGAAATTGTGTTTAGCTCACCTTTGGAGCTTTTAAGTATACCTGTAATTGATGGTCATCATCTTATTAACTTATCCACATTTTAATACAAGTTAATGATACAGTCTCTCTCATGTCAACTTTTAGTTTTACTAAATTGTCATCAATTAGGTTTAGATTTTTGTTTATCTACATGTAAATTTTGTATCTATAATAACATGTAAAAAATTGTCTGTTAAGATTACAACAAACCAGTTTGTTTTAGTATTTATAACAAATGAAGCAAAAATATAACCTTGTGAAGCAGTTGACAGACTTGTCAGTGAACTATTTAAACCCGATTTTAATTCATAGTTACAATGGTGAGAACAGTATGCTACAATAAAGACAAAAACTCAAGTTATTTGATTTCTACTCATTAGTTTATCGAGTTCAACTTGCAGTGGGACATTAAACAACCAACAATCAATCTATTTAATACGATAAAAGAAAAAAAAAGAGTCCACAAAATACGTGTTAAGATTTTATCCATTTCTATTATAGTTCAGACATTTTTTGTTATCAAGACAACAGACCGGTGACTAATAAATAACGAAATGACCGTTTAAGGAAATGTTGACTTCATCTCTTGTTTTAAGAACAAAATCCTCTGACTAATTATTCTACATTTCATGTTGGCAAAGGGACATTTGATGATGAAAAAACATAAAACTAAAATAATCAAGGATTTATTTGCTGTTTTTTATCACCTTCTGATAATACGGTAATCTGGTGGATTTTTTTTTAAAAGAAAATTTAAGAATTTCGCCCCATAATCAATCATTAGGTGAAAATCAGCACAATTTATTCAGTAATTGGCAGGTCATTGGCAGTAAAAATGCCCCAAGGAATAGGAGAGAATTAATTTTAACAACATAAGATCTTATCTAGGGTGTTGTTGACAGATGGCCATTTTGATCAGTGGTCAGTGACTTCTCTTTCTTTAAGGACAATGCTTGTTATCTTTTTGATTGGTCGATTTCATTATTGTTATCTTTCTGATTGGTCGATTACATTATCCTATGATTTAAATTCTGTTGATCGTTTTTTTGTCCCTTTCTACAACTTTTATTGTTATTTCAACATAATGACCAGCCATTTATATTTGATTAGAGAGAAATTTAGGGTTATTTTTTCCACATCAATTTTAAAATTTGACATGGCAAGTACATTAAAGGTCATGAATTAGAATGAAAACTAGTTGTATAATGTACTTTAAACTGGCATCTGGTCAATTTCTGATTGTAAAACATTTTAGGGAAATTTAAAACTAGGTATCAAAATTGTGAGTTTGTTGAAAACTTATTGCCTCTCTTATACAAGTTTATCATGTCTTCAGTAAAATTTGAAAATTTTAAGAAACATGATAAAACCCATGCAAAATAAGAGACTTTAATGATAGCATGTTAAAATGTTTTTGTAAACGCCCGTCTGTAAAAAGATGATACAAGTACAAATGTATTGAATTTATATAATTAAAACAGGGTTAAGCCAAATAACGGTATCCAAACCATCCCGTAATTTAGTTTAACCCTGTCACATTTTTATATCTGTCTCAAGCTAGGACCTAGATTTCCATTAGCATGTGACATTGTCATTTAGTGTCTTAAAAGAAAGGTAAAAGGTCAAATTCATTTGGGAATCGATACCAACTGTATACTGTGCACATTTAAAATTATGAAATAAAACAAATATGCCAAAGCTAAAATGCACATATAAGTTGATATCCTTCTAAGGATGACCAATGAAAGCGTTTCTGCTTATTTCCAATAAAAAAAAAGTATGAGGTTTGCACGAGGAATGCTTTGAGTTGTCATCAGCGTTGATAGTCGTTCGTTATTATTGAACTTCTCTCACTCTTTTTTTTAATTATGATCTAACCGACAAAGTGACCTACACATCCGATTTTAGTACACAAAACATGAACATAGTTACTTAAACAAAATACAAATATCTGTGGTCACTACTTTCCCATTCACAGATATAATGTTATTGTTTGTACTTAACAACTGTTTCCCACGCCTTATATAACTCTCAATTCATATTTATTTACTAATACAGTATGCTCTAGTGACATTTTCCGTAGCATTAAGAGATAATTTCCTGATCTGCTCCCGTTAAATTGCTACGATTATAAACATACTTCCTGTAATTTTATTCTAGTATCAATCTGTTGTTTACATACGATGTTGTGTTGGCCAGTTGTTGTTCAAATCTTAGTTGTCTCTGTAGGATTTTGTAGATCATTGTTTATCCTTTTGTCATTCTTTTTGGCCGTGGCATTGTCTCTTCTTCTTTGATTTAAATGGTCTCTGATTACCCCTTTGGTTTTTTCAAACTTTTCTTACTTATTTAAGACAGTTATAATACAAATTAGAGTCCAGTCCAGTTGTCATCTAATTTCTTTCTCCATATTACAAAAATGTATACCATTTGAAAAGGAAAACTATAGTATATATAGAATTAAGGAGATAGATGGGGAACCATGCATGTATTGGCAAACCATATTTACATGAAAAACATTCTTTGTAAGTAACAAAAATCTATGAGCCCTTGTGTCCTATTTGAGTTCATTTGTATGTTGTAGCAGAGTTGACAGGTAGGGGACATATGTCTTGGAAGACTCACACCATAATTTTATTTAGCAGTAGTAATTTGAATGGTCTTTTATATATCTATCTTAAATTCCACAAATTCAGAGACTGTGGCGTCTAGCCATGAGACCTACTAAGTTTGTTAAGGTGGTATATCTAAGATTTGTTTGGTCCTTGGCAAATTTACAATTTTCTACAACTACATTAGCCTGTAGGAAAATAAATGATACTAGTAGTTGAAAGACTCTCCATGATTTTGTCACATAACAACTATCAATTGGAAACTACTTGAATATCATTATATACACAGTATTTGCTCTCAGCGAGATAAGCATATATTGGAAATAAGTTTGTTGTATCATATGGGTTGTACAAAATGTAAATATGTAATTAGTAAAATAATGTTTCAAAGTCACAAGTTTTAATCTTTATATCTATGTAACAGTAAAATTGATAGGTTCACCTAAAACCTAAACACTAAAGGTCACAAGGTCACATGATGTTTACATGTGATAGATAATAAAGATGGCATTTACATTTATATTGAAGACATTTTTTAGTGGGGTTTGTGTTACTTGATCTTCAGTTTTATATGTACATGTATGTTTAGTAGATCGTTGTTTGTCCTTTTGTCCTTTTTCTTTTGGTCATTGTGTTGTCTGTTCTTCTCTGATATATGGATTCTGAAATACCCCTTTGGTATCTTCAAACTCTTCTTTGACTCAGCTTTGTCGTGGTCGTGATCATGATAGTTGGATTTACAACTACCTATCACCACTTACGTTGTGAGTTCGATTCCTGCTCAGGCAAGGTGTACTTGATACAACACTATCCTCAGCCCAGATATAACTGAAATATCTTTGAGAGCAGTGTTAAACTCCATAACCTTATTCCTAACCCTAAAGTTTTACTCAATATTTAACAGTTCCCACTTCTTATGGTCTTTTCAGTACATTGATTAAGCTCTTGTTTATTTGTACATGTACATGTAATAGCATTTCAAGAGAGATTCATTAAGATATTGAACTTTCTTTATTTTTCATCCAATTTTAACACATATTTTGCAAAATGTGCATGTGTATGAGTTATTTCTGACTCAGTAAAGAAATTGGGTTCTTTTTTTTATGGAAAAAGGAGCCAAATTCTGAAATTTTGTATATTTGGAAGATAAACACAATGTTCATTTTCATCTAATTTTGATGTTATTTTTGTCCTTTAATTGATTCAATCATGATAAAGGGTTTCAGGTAGTATTCCAACTGATTTCATCCATCAGTTATAGTTTTTGAGTTATAAACTAGCTTGATCCCATTGATACTGTTGCAGGAACAAGTACTTGTTGACTTTATTTTATTATAATTTCTCTTTTGAATGAGTAAAAATTTTTTTATGTGTTAGTGGTATACATTGGTCCCATATTTGTTTACCCTTAGAATATGTAAATATGTAGGTTCACATGTCACCTGCGATTGACCTCGTTTCACCTGGCATTGATAAAAGGGCAGAAGGGACTTCTTCTTCTCTAACTCTCACCTCCTTAGGAATAAGTCTTGTAAAGGTATATGAAGGAGATTATCTAGTTTTAGAACTTTATATATGGGTTGTTGAGCAGACTGATAAAGTGTTTTGAATATTACATAAATGGGAGCAAATCAGTCAATTATGTAAAACAGTTTTCTTTCCAAATTCCATTCAAAAAGTTCCTAGACAAATATTTATATATTATAAGTGGTTAAAAAAATTAATTTTCTTGTTCCTGAATTTATATCAAGTAGATGTCGTGATTTAAAAATGAATGTATTCCTACTAAAAAAATATAGAGCACTATTTTTTCTATTTATAATTTTTCGATGTGTTAAGAATTTGAATTTTTATTTAATCATAAATAGAGAATGTTAAGTGTTTTTGTATTATAAGTATTATGTATATATATACTGATATTACAGTACACTTCACTGTATATATGTGTAGGCTAGGTATTTATAGCCTCCGTGTTGTTTATATTAGTCACTCAGATGTAAACTGATTTTGTAGGCTCTTTAACTAAGGTAGAGAGAGATACCAGTGCAATATAATCAGTCATCGATTTAATATCGGAGAAGTTGTCACACATTAATTTTCTCTGTCATATGGATTTTGATCTTGGATTACAGTTCATTTTTAATATTTAATAGTTATAGTACAAATATTATAGATTTTGTGATAAGTTTTGAAGTGATTGTTTACACCAAACAATATAATTTATGTAATAACCTGGACTTTTAACTGTATGGAGATATTTATGTAATTAAAATATAACTGGTGAAAAATATAAAGTGACTTTATCCGGGGAAAAAAAGTTTATAAACTGAGGAACAAAGGATTGTATAATAGTTCTTAGATAATATGATTATATTGTTATAACACCTGAACATAATTATGAAAGATCGGTGCAGATCACATAGTCCAAATCAGCATGTCATGGACGGGGAGAATGATTCACTTAATATGCAGGTCAGTATTTACAAAAAAAAATTATATAATTTTAAAGTTAAAAAAAAAATACAGTTAACAAATAATTTTTTTGTATGTGCTATTTTTACATAATTTCAAAGCTATATTTGGTCATTCAATTTGCATTAAGAAGTTGAATATTAAAAAAAATCAATAAATATTGAATGACTTTTTCTATATGGAACAAGTATCTTTTTGACCCAGACTTGAATTGTTAATAAAAGTTGTCAAAAGTGTTGTGAAATTAAAATTGAGCATAAGGTATAAATCTAGTAGCAAATTTATGATCCTGGGGGGATGTGGGGGATACTGGTACAGGTTAACAATTGAACCATCATACCTGCCAAATGCAGGTGCTTTTTTGATTAGTCAAATTATAATTAGGAATAAACTTCCTGGTGAGAGGTGTCCTGTCCCTATACATTTCCATGTGACAACTTTGACATGTCTCCAATAGTCAATAGTAATGTTATAATTAGAACAGGTGCTACAACAGTTTGTTTACATGTACACCCACTCTCCATATAAAACACCATTATTATAAAAATACAGTTAAAACTTGTAATAATATACAAAAATGTGTGATATTCTTGTTACAACCCACTTTGATACCTGATACTGTCTGTTTTGAGTAAAATATTTTGTAGAATTTACTAATTAGATCTGGATATTTGTTGTATACTAAAATGATATGCTGTGCATACATAGGGATATACATGTTCTGTTTTACTTTGATATAGTCAGATAAATGAGAACTTTTGTCTATTACAAGTAGCAAATTTCTTATATGGACACTGGGATATAAAATACATTGTATGTGGCAGAATGTCCTTCTGTACAATTTTGTTTAAAAAGTCTAATTTTTTTTAGCTTTAAAGGTTGTATTATACAAATCTTAAAATTAGATTTTTATATAAAAAAATCATAATAAATAAAGTAAGTACAAAAAAATGTATAAAGCAGGCCTTTCAATAAGGGGCAATACCAGGTGCTTTTACCCACATAGAATGGTCTTGGGTACTTCCTGATTTTAAAGAGCGGTATAAAATATTCATGAAAATTGTTCAAATTTTAATAAAAAGTACCCCCTGTATCTAGTGAAGTACATGAAAAATAGTGAAAGACCTGAGTAAGTCATCCACTAACATACTGATAGAAAAATCAACAGACATGAAATCTTACTTATAATACAGTTATACATACTGAGAATGTTGAGAATTATTGAATAATTACTTTTATGAATATATACACTTATGTCATGTATGTATTATACTAAATATTCTAAAGATAAATTATTTTTAGATAAAATATTGACGAACAAGTTAGTCAATTTCATCAATTATATAACTGAAATAATTAATCTTGAACTTTATAATTGTAAGATAATTAATCTTGAACTTTATAATTATAGGAATTTACTGACATAAGCATTTGTCCTTGTTTTCAATAACACATGATAAACATGTTAAAGTTAATCAGTATTTAAACTTTGATAATGACTAGAATGTTCATTATGAATATTTTATAATCAGCTATAATGACAGATTATGATTATGTTACAAGGATTAGGTAGATTTTCACCTCACCATACCTGCTAAACGGCACTTAGGGTTAAAAAGTTCAATGAAATATTTGAGGAATTTATATTAGTGGATTTGTGGGATAGAAAAGCTGTTTTAAGACGTAGGATGTATATACATGTACAAGTGAAAGTGAGGTCATCGATGGTATTAAGTAAATATTTTCTGATCTGCAATGTCTTGTTTTGACTGACTAGAGGTCTAATTGGTGTATTTTGTATTGATAGCCATTGTCTGACAAATACTTTCATCCTTGTAAAAGTAAAATATTTTTTTTAATTAAAAAAATCTCCTAATGTATAATTTTAAAGGGTCCAATGTATAAAAAGATCAAGATAAGAAGCAGAAGACTTGTATGTGTATTAAGACATTATTGTTCAGTGACTGTGAGGCAATCCTCACAATGAGCACCGGTCCAACACCAGTAAAACTTTGTTCGCAACAGCCAATTTTTCAGTTTTATATATAAATTCAAGAATTTGATTCGGCCAGTGAATTCAAATTTTCATTTCCAGGACTGGTGAGGGATACATTTTGTATGTCTGTTACATTAACTTCTGTAGGAGACATTATTCAATGACTGTTAATACATCATTGGTTAAAGACATTCCAACTTGAAGTACAGCAGCCCCCCCCCCCCCCTCTTATAAGGTCACTCCCACCAAAGGCTCCCTCAATTATCTCACATCTCAGATGGACTGACACAGTAAAATACTACTAGTACTAATTCCTCCCTTAAAACAGGATTCCTCTTACATGGCCAACTTTTCAGAAGGGATTGTCTTAATAAGAGGGGGATACCACGTAATAAGCTTTTAATAGAATTTCTAAAAAAAAACATTTAATATGTTCTTGTATTGCGTTCTTAGTTTTTGTGCACCCATTCATTATGGAATACACCTTATAAGGGCTCGTAAATAAAAATGGACCAAAGAAGACATTCGTATCATTGAACTTCTTGTATGCCTAGCTCTTGTTCTACTTTGTTAAATAGTAAATATTGATAATGTATAGCCATCCTCTATACCTTTAGGATATATTTGTTTAAAAACTTTAATTTATTTGTAGTAAATCTTTAAAGAAAATATATGTGTTGCTTGAAGAGCCTGTCCTTGTTATGTGGGCTCACCAAGGAACATCTTAAGGTTTACCACCAGAAGAAAGTCCAAATTTTACGTAATGAATTCACTGATGCACGAATATTTGCTGATAAATATAAAGTTATCATGTCATATTCAAGTTAATAACGCATGAAATGATGTCACGCCGATTCAATTTTATATATCTAAATATAGAATTATTAGAAGCATCTGTAAAGTTTCTAGTTTCTAGGTAGAGCTGGTATCATTGACCTGTTAAGATTAGACAACACCTATTAAAGGTTCTATTGCAGGGTATAAGTTTGGGTATCATATATACTTTATATTGAGGTATTTTCAAGTCTGTTTGGTGTTCTACCTTACCAATGTAAATAACGTATGTCTTCAGGTGACATATTATGATTTATATATCCAGACCAAATTTTTACGTCACTACATAGATTTCGTGTGTATTTACTACCTATGATTCTCACCTGGGCAAACATACCTGTAGACATTTACCTGCTGAACCAATTAACTTTTGATTTCCATACAAATAAAAGGACAATTAATTCAGATCAATGTTTTATTAGGTCTTAGTTGACCTGGGGGCGTTCAGTTTATGGGTGACCAGCGTACTTAAAGAGTGACCGATGTATCAACAAAAGTGTGACGTAGCCAGGTTAGATGGTCCTCTAGAATGTAATGAAGTGTACTTGTACAAAATTTAATCAAACAACTCTAAATTTGTTGTGTGCCTTTTAACATGCTTAATCCTACACTTACAAGAAATTTCGGCCTTTATTTGTCTGAATCACAAAATCACAATAAATATTTTATTGTTGGTTTCTAAAAGAACACTTGAAGGGGAATGTCCTCATAGTTTATCAAAATGACTTGTAGAAAGTTCTATTTTAAGATAAAACAGAGTTAATAAACTTTTTTGCACTATTGAAGAATTGTCATGTGTCTTTAGTATAATTCAGCAATTTAAAGATTAGTTTATGTTCTTCTGGGACAAAGTTTTGTAACTACAAAAAAGAAGATTTTCTTGTTAAGAAATGAGTCATAAAGTTCAAGAAAGGCAGATGTAAGCACCGCTTGACATTTTCAGACAAAAGCTTTGTAATTACATTGTGATTCATATGATGACAAGAGTTAGAGTGACTATGACATTTACACTACATATCTGTTTCATATTGTTTTCTGTAGTTAATTAAAAGTAATTGTGTCTACATTCCATCCCCCTTTTTCTTCTTCCTCTGACAAAATAAAAAAAAATAAAATAGATAAATAAAATCCCAACCTATAAATATATATGTCAGAGGAAGAGGAAGTTGGTTTTGAAAGGTTCAATGTATTTAGCAGAAAACAAAAAGAGAAAAACAACAACCATTTAAGAAATATTTAGGAGGTTTTGCCCTGTGTACAATTTCTTTAAAAACCTGCTGAATTAAGATTTGATTGAATGTTCACATGCTCCAGTTGTCTCTGTGTATACAATTTCTTTTGTCTGCTTTGACTTTAAACTATAATCTACTTTGCTGCATTTGACACTATTCTCAAAAATACTTATTTTCTAAATGGTTTTTATTTTGCTGATATTATTTTGTTATCAGCTTTATATTTCATGTGAATCCATGTGACAGACAGTCTAGTTATATCTCTGTTTTTGTGACAGCAAGAGATCATGTGATATGTTTATATTTGGGTAATGAGTTGTAAAAGTTACCCAATAAACTCCTTTGCCAAGTTAAGCAGCTGTGATAAGATTCCCACTTTTGATCAATTATTTCAAATCTTTGATCAAAACATTTTCGATGAGATATTTTTCTTCAGATTAAAACACTTATTAGACAATTAAGTAAATAATTTAGCTTTCATTGGCGTCTTAAAAGCAGGGGAAAAAGTTGAAGAACAAAATATGCTTTGTGCCTAAAAAATATGACAATGACATTTCTAATACATATATTACATATATAAGGGTATTGCTTTCATTTTTAAAGGTTAAATAAACTAAATATATATTTTTTTTCATTTTCCCCATGTCAAAAATAATATGATACATGTCAATCGTGATGAAATATTCCTTAAAATAAGACATGAGAAAATAACTTTAGCATATACAAAATGTAGCACAAAAAAACAGGTCAAGAATGTGTCTGTTTCTTGAAACATGTGATATTTAACAAATAGTTCACGTGCCATATGGCAGCTTATGGAACGGGATGTCACCCACAAAATATTATATGGATCGAAGCGAAGCTGAGGTCCATATAGTATTTTGTGGGTGACAGACCGGTCCATAAACTGCCATATGGGCTGAAGTGCCGTGAACTATTTGTTATATTATACTTTGCGTCCAAAAACAAGCTCAATTATCTCCCGAAATAAAGACTAGAAAACGAGGCTGTCCACTGCCGGTCCATATAACGTTATATGGACCGGCTGCACTAACAAAGACAAATAGGGAAAATAAAAACGTAAAGTATAATATTACAATATAAAAAAGGCCTATGTTAGCTCAGCATTGGTGTCTACAATGTTGTTAATAAAGGGAAGTAATTAAATGATGAAGGATATCTTGTGATCAAATTCACCTGAAAAGTAAAGAAAAAGACATCATAATTTAGTGACTGTTACACAATGACCTAACTCAAATTGAAAAATGGATGCTACAATGACCAGTATATGGGTAAAAGTCAGAAGGCACTTAAGTAATTTTACACATGGTGAAATAATAAAAAAAAAAAGTGCTTTTAGACAGCACATGCAATTATTTCTTTGAATATCCCTCGATGTGAGGTTCATTATATTTTATAGTTGTGGCCGATTTTTATTTTGCTGATTAAGAATTGCTGAAATGATGGACAAGACAGATATATAGTTTGTTTTGTATGTCAGAATGTTGATGGAGGTTTACTTAAAACCAGACTCATACAATTGTAGAGAAATGGTGTGCTTGATTCAACAGCCATCTGATGATGTATGTTAAATGAGATTTACCTTTGAATTTGTTTTTACAAATGGTGCGTCTGATTTGTTAACCATCTGATAGAGTGCTCTCTTTGTATCTGTTTTTATGGTTGATTACCATCATAGATTCCATCAGGTACTTTATCAGTACAATTACTGGCATCACTACAACAGAAATTTAAATCAATTAACACTAGATTTGTTTTTTATTCAGTTTTGAGAAAATAAATTCCTGTCTGTTTTCAACCTGGTTACAGTCTTTTTATAACAGTTCAAAAGATCTCAAGTTTATTTGAATCAGTTCAAAATATATACAGTTTATATGTATGCAACTAAAATAGTTTTGTTGTGAGATACAAATGTACATGTAGTTAGCCTGTTAGAAGATACATGTCAAGTCTTGTCAGTTTCTTTTTTACTACATGTACTGTTCAAAACTTGACCTCTGACCCCCTGTCTGGTTAAAGGTCAGGTGGTAAACTGATGCTAAATAGTCTATTTATTTTTCATATTAAGGAAAGTAGAGCCATACAAGGCATTTTAAGTGTTGGGACTGTTCAAATATTCAACAACAAAAGCCACTTAAACAGACATCATGACCAACACCTTTTTATCAATCTCACCTCAAGTACATTAAAGTGTGAACAGATGAGAAGAATTTTTCTATAGCACCTTATTTAATATTTACCAAACATATCCCATCTGATCCTAGTTATTTAATTATTATGTCAGAGAAGTATAATACATATAATACACTTAACACCTCTCTGCTGTTCCTCTCATTCTCTGTGATCTTCCTCCAGGGCTCACCATATGTTCTGTGCTACTTGATGAGCACTGAAATTAATTACTGTTGTCTATTTTCCATGTTGAAAAAAACATGGAGGATACGACTTTTAAGATGAAGTGCTTGGTTCAAATAGATAAATATAACTTGATTTTAATGAGTTCCTTTCATCTTTAGTTCAGTCTGCAAATTTCAATTATCGGTTGATCTCCATTTTAACAGAAAAAGTTAATTTGCATTATTTCAATGTACAAAAATATAGACAAATTTCTGGATAAAATATAGTTGGAGCCAAGTATCCCAGTGTTTCTTTATTTATTAGTATAACAAACTATTGTCTTTGGAACAATGGTATATGATAACATTGTGAATTGGAATCCCACTAAGGGTGAGGTGTTCTCAATACAACATTATGTGATAAAGTTTGTCAGTGACAGGGGACAGGTCGATGATTTTCTCCAGGTACTCCGGTTTCCTCCACCAATAAAAGTAACTGCCACAATATGGCTGAAATAGTGTTGAAAGTGGCATTAAATGCCATAAACAAATGCCCCTAATCCTATGATAATAACAATCTACACTCTGACCATTAATAGGCTATCCATAGTTTTACTTGGTTAGCTGTGTCACAACCAACCTCCCAAAGCTGCCATTAGGCTATCCATAGTTTTGCTTGGTTAGCTGTGTCCCAACCAACCTCCCAAAGCTGCCAATAGGCTATCCATAGTTTTGCTTGGTTTGCTGTGTCACAACCAACCTCCCAAAGCTGCCAATAGGCTATCCATAGTTTTACTTGGTTTGCTGTGTCCCAACCAACCTCCCAAAGCTGCCAAATTAGGCTATCCATAGTTTTGCTTGGTTTGCCGTGTCCTAACCAACCTCCCAAAGCTGCCAATACACATTTGCATTAAA
Source organism: Gigantidas platifrons (assembly GCA_002080005.1). Taxonomy (NCBI): domain Eukaryota; kingdom Metazoa; phylum Mollusca; class Bivalvia; order Mytilida; family Modiolidae; genus Gigantidas; species Gigantidas platifrons. Next base: position 220,494 of record MJUT01054408.1, on the reverse strand, counting down.
CTCAGATTTTTTCCCCAGTCCCAGGTAGATGTTTTTAAAAGTTAATAATAATTTATTTTTCTACATACCCACTTAGGAATTTGTATGTCAGGTTAAAATAACAGTATTTTTTTTAAGGATGGCCACTATATATAATTTATATTGACTCCCACTTTTTTTGCCTGTCTCAAGTCTTGTTCTTTTTTGTGTATAATGATTTGATGCCAGAGAAAGTTGTTTGTTTTGTTAATATTGGATTTTCATAAAGTACTGTGTTGACTACTATTATACATATTTTGTCCCAATATTATTAAAAATGCTGTTATAGTGACAACCTGAACCTTTTAACCGTAATGGAAGTGGGAGGTTTGGTGCCATAAAATCTGATTCAACCCACCATTTCTTTGGAAATGCCTGTACCAAGTCAGGGCCATTGCGGTTTTTCCAGTTTTCCGGTTGTTGACTGATTTTGTCTGTTTGTTGACTTATGAGTTTTGCCTTTCCCTAAATGGAAGATTGCTCGGTGTTCGGTAATTTTGTTATGGTCCTTACTGGTGGAATTATTGACCATTTTAATTAATTTGTACGTATGAACACAAATGACACAAATGATGGTATCAAAGATTAGAGGTTTCTGAGTTTTGAATAGAACAGGAACAAAGCTGGAATCTTCATTGGTACTGATTTTGGATTTGGGTATAAATGCAGGAAGTCTGAAGCCCGAATGGTAGAATTACAGGTACTTATATATTTTTTTGTTGAATACACATTGAAATTATTGACCCTTGACCTTTTTGTACTGGTATCTGAAATAAAAATATAACACAGCTGGATTGTTTTAGAGATATACATGATAAGACGAGTTTGATTCATATAGAATTATGAATGAACAATCATAGTTTTATGGCACAAGTGTATGATTTATAAAGATCAGAGTTCCTAACCTGCTGGGAAATAATATAAAAAGTTTATTTTAACTATTAAGATAGAAGGGTGCAGGCGTGTGGCTTGGCTTTATGATTTGTCATTAATATACAGAACACAAGCCACCACTCAGGAAGTAGAAGTAATCATTATATAAAAATAAATATTTATCTCTGATGATGATAAAGGCAGCTGCTGTGTAAGATTTTTATGATGAAAAAACTGGAGTGATATTCTTCAGGTGTGTTGTCTGTATCTCGTTTAATATCAGGTGTGCTTGTAGAATGATGCGTTTCTGGTGAAAACTCAGGTGTTCTTGTAGAATGATGAGTTTCTGGTCAAAACTAAGGTGTTCTTGTAGAATGAGTTTCTGGTCAAAACTCAGGTGTTCTTGTAGAGTTTCTGGTCAAAACTCAGGTGTTCTTGTAGAGTTTTTGGTCAAAACTCAGGTGTGCTTGTAGAATGATGAGTTTCTGGTCAAAACTCAGGTGTTCTTGTAGAATGATGAGTTTCTGGTCAAAACTCATGTGTTCTTGTAGAATGATGAGTTTCTGGTCAAAACTCATGTGTTCTTGTAGAATGATGAGATTCTGGTCAAAACTCAGGTGTTCTTGTAGAGTGATGAGTTTCTGGTCAAAACTCATGTGTTCTTGTAGAATGATGAGTTTCTGGTCAAAACTCGTGTGTTCTTGTAGAATGATGAGTTTCTGGTCAAAACTCAGGTGTTCTTGTAGAATGATGAGTTTCTGGTCAAAACTCATGTGTTCTTGTAGAATGATGAGTTTCTGGTAGTGGGAGGATTGATATCATTTAAATGTTATACTTTTATATTTGTCTTCTTATGATTAAATACTGATGTATCTATATAATTGTGAGATAAAAGATTTTCAAGGTTTGAAAAAATATCCACAAATTTGATGTTAATGATCACCCTAGAGTAGTATAGTCAGCTGTTGATTGTCTGTTAGGTTTCTGATGTGGTTATAGATTTGTTGTATTCTTGTTTGAAGAATATATTTTACAAAATATGAATTTCAAATAAAATGAAAAAAAAAAAAATACCACACTATCAACAGTCCAAAAATACCACACTGTCAACAGACCCAAAATACCACACTGTCAACAGACCCAAAATACCACACTATCAACAGTCCCAAAATACCACACTGTCAACAGTCCCAAAATACCACACCGTCAACAGTCCCAAAATACCACACTGTCAACAGACCCAAAATACCACACTGTCAACAGACCCAAAATACCACACTGTCAACAGTCCCAAAATACCACACTGTCAACAGTCCCAAAATACCACACTGTCAACTGCCCCAAAATACCACACTGTCAACAGTCCCAAAATACCACACTGTCAACAGTCCCAAAATACCACACTGTCAACAGCCCCAAAATACCACATTGTCAACAGCCCCAAAATACCACACTGTCAACAGTCCCAAAATCTAATAAACAAAAAATTGTAGAAACAGAGGTAAATTCAATACCACAAACACATACATGACCGTTCACATTTCTGGCTTTGTACAGGCACAAAAGTGGCAGGGTTAAACTAGTTTGACTGTACCCTAAATTTCTATAGTAGAATGATTTCTTTGTTGCCATGTTCCAGATGCATCATGTATCTTGTCATAGCTTAAGCGTTCTGTAGAGTTCATTGTGTTTGAAGATTGTAGAGGATTGATTGTCTGTTTTTAGCAAGACCTGAGTAGAATGTAGAGGATTGATGGTCTGTTTTTAGCAAGACCTGAGTAGAATGTAGAGGATTGATGGTCTGTTTTTAGCAAGACCTGAGTAGAATGTAGAGGATTGATTGTCTGTTTTTAGCAAGACCTGAGTAGAATGTAGAGGATTGATGGTCTGCTTTTAGCAAGAACTGAGAGGAATGTACAGAATTGATGGTCTGTTTTTAGCAAGACCTGAGTAGAATGTACAGAATTGATGGTCTGTTTTAGCCAGACCTGTGAGATTGGTAAAATGTTGTTGTTTTACTTGTCTATATTAGATCCAGATTTATTATCTTGGAATGTGTCAAGACAATCAATCAGGTGCATGCATTTAATTTGTTGCATTTAGGGTGAATGATTAGGTAATAAACATTGATTAATTAATGAAATGAATACCAGTAATACGATATGACTGTTTTGAAACTGCAAAATATATTAGTGTATATCTATATTACATGTATAGCTAAGGTGGTCAAGTTATCTAGGGTTCTGAACTGGTCTATATTACATGTATAGCTCAAGGTGGTTGAGTTATCTATAGTTTTGAACTGGTGCAGTACTGTATCAAAGGTGTGGGTTTGAATTCCGTCCACTGTAGAACAAAACATTGTTTGCTCGGAAATTTAATTTTGACTTTGTTGCGTTTAATTTTCAGACCTAGACTATAGAAAAAAAAAATTGTCAACTAAAAAATCTTTATTCAAACACCGTTGGGCTTAATTTCAAGATGCATATACAGTGCTTGAACCACAGGCGCTTGTGTAGAGTCAAAAATATGCTCGCTATGGACCTAAAATACCACAAGGCCGGACTCACTCCCACTACCCCTGTCACTTCAACCGCTATTTCCCCTGTCAAAATGTCGATAG
>MJUT01054408.1:184778-213378 GCA_002080005.1 Gigantidas platifrons | reverse complement strand
GTTTCTGTCAGTTTCACTGTGAGTGTAAAATATATATCTAAAACATTTCTGAAAAGTATAGACAAACCAGATGCTGGCAATTACAGTCTTTCCATCAAACTTTTAAACCTATATCATTTTTGAAGTGGTAATTGTTGAATTAACATTTAATGAGATTCAGATGTGTAGACATTATGAATGTCAGAAAGAGAAATGATTTGATGTGTAATTTTCCTACATGTTGCCTTTAGAAGTCATAGAATTGTTTTAAATTTAGTCAATTACTTAAAACTGTCTCTTTGATCATGTGCTATTTACCAGGGTTATATACATATTTGAGATGTTTCTTTACCTACTTGGTATAAACATTTTAACCTTGTGACAGATTAAATTTTCCCTCTGATCAGCTGATGTCCTCTTTGGAGCAAAAAATATTTGACATAAATGGGTCAGACTTGGCCTACACAACTAGAAAATGAAGATGTTTGGACATTGTGCTGAGGGTTCCTCTTTTTTCATCAGTGAGCTCTTTCATCTCTGTCTTGTACTCTGTATTTATTAATCCACAATTTTCAAACTTGATTGTTGTGAAAGCAAGACTTTAACATTATTGTAATGTCATGTGGTAACTAAATGTAAAATAACCTTTATTCAGAGATATTGATGTAAATAGATGTTTGTCTTATTGCATAACACCTTAGTACAAACATCATGAGGTCAAGAAATAGATACATACATTGTACATATTATGTTTCTAATATCTGTGATCCTTTATGGTCCAAGATTGTGACCTCCTCTTACTGTAGTCTAGAATTCAAATAGCAAAAATGGGTAAAAAAAGAAAAAAGAAACAGAAGTAGCTGAATGAGGAATGTCAAAATTAGTATTTGCATATATTTATGTATGAGAAGTGTACAAGCATGGTTTTATTTTTCTATTTTAGACAATACTAGCCAAGGCTGTCTATGACAACCCAGCAGAGACTCCAGATGAGTTGGCATTCAGACGAGGTGATATTTTGGCTGTTATTGAACAGGACACTGGTGGTCTGGAGGGATGGTGGTTGTGTTCGTTCAGGGGGAAGCAAGGTATTGCTCCTGGAAACAGGCTGAAGCTGGTGACAGGGATGCAGGACAGAGATTACCAGACTCCAGTGTCACAGAAACAACTAAATAGGAGAAGTTGGGACATCACACCAAATAAGGTAATATTCAGAAGTTAAGCTGTAAAAAACATAATACATGTAGTAGCTTATTAATAAATTGTAACACACTTGTCTTAGAACACAAAGAATGAGAAAAGCAGTGGAAATCTAGTTCAAGGAAAAAAGTGTGGCAGGGTTAAACCAGTGAATGTTTTAACCAATAATTCTTCTTCTCTTGATGGTATCTCCAAACAGCCCAACAAACAACAAATTAAAATAAACCTGCATAGATTTGTGTAGTGTATTGTAATACATGTTTAAAGTCACTTCTTGACGAAGCTGTCATCGTTGAAGTATATTTGTACACATGTAGACTACAAAAATTCCAGGCAATAAATAACATTAGATATGCAGATTTCCAAAACTGCCCAACTACAAAGAATGAAAAATAAAAACAACACAGATTCATGTAATGTATTGTAATCATAATGCATGTTAAAAGTGACTTGTTGACGACCAGCATCATGTACACTGTAGACTACAAGGATTCCAGGCAATAAGATACATTGTATTGGGATGATTGCACAATTTACACATTAATTAATATGGCTATGCCTGTAACTTGTATGTAATTTACATCATATAGATGATCTGAAGAAGAATCTTTGATGTAATTTATCCTGGAGGCAAAAATAGTAACAATGAAATTCATTTTGTGGTTAAACTTTTCTTTTATGTAAGATTTGCACATGTACACACATGTACCAGTGATGAAATAACATGAAAAAAAAAAAAACCACTGCAAAAAGAATGTCAAAATCTAATAAAAAATCATAGAGACAGATGTAAACTCCATACCTCTCCTAACACACATATATACAAAATACATATGACTGCTGACGTTTTTTGTTCTTATTTTTTTTTTGTCTATTTTTCTTTTTCTTTTTAACAGAAAACTGCTGATCATTTAATATTTATGAAAATTAATAGATTTTTGAAAGGTTATGGAAAGTTGTTTTTTTTTTGACAAATTATGTGTACATTTAAGTGTCTTTATAATTAATGAAATCTTGGAATTAAAACCAGAAAAGTTCACTTTCATAAACAATTGACTAGATGGCTTGAACTTTTGACACCAAAATTAAATTAATTTCTTCTGACAGCTCATCCACTCATAAGAAAACAGTTTCCTCAGTTACAAAAAATAGTTTAAGAATCTGGAGAGTAAATTATCAGGAGTCAAGCTCATCATAATGATAATGGGAAAATCAGAAAATGCTGAGAATAATATGACATTGTTGCTCAAGTTTACTGTTGTATTGTGGGTAATTTATGGTTCAGTAAGTTCAGGTCTCATTATTAGTTTTCTTTCTTTGTGAGAATCTCACAACAAATGTAAAAGATCATTTGATTTTTTTCTCAATTATATGAATAATTTGTCATATTTTGATTTTTATATTTATTTCTGTTGATAATGATAATAAATTTGTATAAACCTTTTTTTTACCAAAAAAATTGTATAAACCTGTTTCTTAGAAAATTTGTTGCGTAAATACATATTTTCTTTGAGGGATAAATTTGCAATTAAAGCAAGTAAAAAGTCATATCTGAACATAAAGATAAAGGATAATCAATAAAATATGACACAACGCTCTTCTCCCACCAATTCATTTTCATATCTGGAAAAGGGAGGTGTTGGGATTTATTAAGAAAAAAGTATTATCTCCTGTTTAGCCAATATTCCACCTTTTCCCTATGTGTCATTGGTTAATTGTGAGAAAAATATCTCCGAACAAGAAATCACAGGCCCCATACTCATACCATCAGTAAGAAAATGGTTGGAACTGTAGGCATTTATGACTAGCTTTCTCAACCACTTGATCTGGCCACCATGAAAAATAACCACTCATCTTATCAATGCATTTCCAATCCTCTTTGCATGGAATTCAAAGGAACCAGTGACTTTACTTTGAACAAATCAAGTGTTCAAATGATGATAACTACATTAAGCCAACAGCTGCTACAAGACTTTCATAAGAAGGCTATATTTTCACCTCAAGTTTGTGTAAGGAAACTAATGTTCATAGATTTTCATAATAAGATTGAGTTGTATGATAAAACTGTTATCAATTATAGTGATATGTTAATACCTATCATATAGGACGGTTGTATGTGAAGATATTTATATTGTCAAAGGATCTATTGTTATATTTGATCAAGATATTGATATACATGGTAAATAATTAAACTTTAGGCCTTGAATTTTTTTAAAAAGGGATTTATTTCTTTTTAAGACTTGAGAACTTGACCTGAAATTGAACTATAGGAGAACTTAAACTGAATTTCCATATTTTATTTTAAAAATGAATTTGATTAAAATCTACTATTTGAGCGGCAAATGTTTTTCTGATTTGGTTGAAATTTGATAAAGCATGTATATTCATATAACATTTTATTTTAAACATTCTAGAAATTTGTACATATAGCAATTTACCTAATAATAGGCACTGTATCACTCTCATGAATGTTAGGGTATGAGTTTTACTCATTGTTTAAGACCGTACTGTGACTGTGTAATGTAGAACAGCAATAAAAGCACTGTTTCTTTACTTGACTTTGTGTCTAAGTGTAATGTTTGATACTCTCTCATCTTCATTTTCATCCTGATCTTTTCTTATTAATTGATGTACATTAGTACATGCTGTAGGTTTTTAGGAAATTTGTGGGTTAAGTATACAGTCATGTAAATTATACAAACACTACAGATATTGAAAGGTCAAGCGTAAATGTCAAATAAGCTAGAAGTTGTCTACAGTGTTAGTGAGGTTTGGACAGAAAAAAACCATATCAAGACTTATTAGGTTGTTTGTTTTTTGGGAGGGGGGAGGAAGGGGTAGGGGCAGTTATTACAGTAAAAATAAAAAGATTGAACTAAAAATTATAAAGTATAAAGGTCCATTCGCATTGTATGATAAAATAAGATAATTTATTGCTATTAAACCTTTTACCAGTTTGTGACATAATAAAATAAATGTAGAATATACAAAATATAGTAATAGACAAACAAGAAACTAGAGAATCTTATAGGAAAGCTAACCTAGTTATGGTCTAATAAATATATAAAGCATAATAAATGTCCAAGTTTTATTTATATTTATTAGCTTTGTACTAATCATTTTACAAAACCTGTCTGGTACTTAAAGGATGAGTATAAATTTCTCAGGTACACCTGAGTGTCAGTTTATATAAAGATATTATTACCTTTCATTCTGTGACAAGATAAAGGTCTAATGATAACATTTTGATTTAAGGAAGGAGTCTCGTAATTAGATAGGGTTCACACCTTCCTCACTAGACAAATGGATTTTTGTCATTTATGCACTTGTATGCAGTGTCACTCTTTTCAGATGCAAGTTTTATGTAAAAGATATACAACTTTTGACCCAAATGTAATTATTTTTTACTCTCAGATGAATTATTTAACTTGTTCAAAATGTCACAAATTACAAGTTATTTGTTTCTACGACCATTGAACTTGTTTTAAATTTCAAAATAACTCGGCCAATGACACAATATTTGGTGCATCATGGGAGGTGTAATTCTATCAATTTTGTATTGTAATTGAATATGAAGGTTTTAAGTTTCAATATGGTTAGTTTGTAACCTTGGCAGGAACAATAGATTCAGTCAAAAACCCAAAAATTGAAGAAAAAAAATGACAAAATTTTAGTTTTGCTTCGTCCCTGACATTCCAGGGGTGCACTCAGCAGGCCCCCTCCCCCCCCCTAAAATTGGAATAAATATGATTTTTTTGTGTAAAATCGTGATTTTTCACACGCAATACCTCAAAAATTTCTCCGCCTCGCTCCATTCGGCGCGATTATTTTAAGTGCGTCCTCCCCCCTCCCTAACTTGAAATCATGAATCCACCCCTGCATTCCACTCATAACTCATGGATCCGTGAGTACTTGTATATATAAAACAGTACCAAATTGTTGTATCATGGAAAGAGCAGGTAAAACTTCAAATGTTTGTCTACCAGGTAATTTACATTGTATTATCAAAAGTCAATTGTTTTCTACCTGCTATCTGATTGTAAAGTAGTGGTCTATGTACATAGTTTTGGAGGAGGTTTAAACTTGAGTGTTGTAAAAGTCCAATGATAACCTACCACCAATAAAAAGCTTTTTATCATACAGGAATGGTATCTAGTGATCTTTGTACATAATTCTGGAGGTAGTTTAAATTTGAGTGTTGTTATAAAAGTCCAGTGATTTACCTACCACCTGGAAAAAGCTTTTTACCACACAGAAATGGTACCTTGAAAATCTTTAATGTGGTCCAAGTCAAACGTAATTTCAAATTAAGTACTTGAGAACTGTTAAATGTCCTCAAAAAATTTGAAAAATATTGGTCATTAATCAGGTTGATCAACAAATTAAAACTGAGATTTTTTTTTATATTTTACCACATTTTGAAAATGTAAATAGATAAAATTGGAGATTGATGACACTTTACATGGAAGGCTTGACATGAAATGTTGTTATTTTTGTCTCATCCCTGTCTGGAGCTATCAAGGTGTGAAATTATGCATACCTCTGCTAAAATATTAATACAAACATTTATAGATATGTGGATTATGATTTATTATTATAAAGGGTGAAATCGGTAGTCATTTTTATGCATATAAAGTAGGGATCGGCTTAATCCTGAATTTGTACACTCATGAGTTGTGCTCTATTGAAAATGATAATTCTATTGCCTTCAAGGTGTGATGTCTAAAACTTAAGTCAGATGTTTCAAATTTTTCTTTTTCACCATTTGTTAGATAGAAGTGTGGGAGGATAAATAGAGCTACATGTATCTTGTCATATAGAATTTAAACAACATTCCTCAACATTTTATGTTATTTTGACAATAAATTAATGAATCATGTTTGTTTGACAAAAAAAGCACAGTCAAATGTGAAGAAGAACATAATATTTCAACAATAAATTTTACCCTTTGGCTTTAGTTAAACTTTTTTTTGTGTTTAAAATTTGCATATGATTTGCAATTTCTTATTCTCATGCAAATTTCGGAAATATGAGTTCTTGATAAATAAAAATATTTCTATATGGATTACAGTACAATAAAAAGATAAGATATTTTATTTCCAATCTGGGTCCCACAGGGGCAGAATCATTACAATGATTATTCATATAGAAATATTTGTTTCAGTTGCACTTTGTAGTTTTATTGTAAAATGATTGCAATACAATATCTGTTCTGTCATGTCCATCTCAAGTAATTGTCTTCATAAAGCTTTTATCAGAGAACAATTAAATGGTAGAAATATTGATAAAATGATCAAGTATGTGTGTAATAGATTTTATGTAAAGAGGTCTGTTGAAATCATTCCATGCTGATTGACAGTGGTATTTTATTAATGTGGATGTGGATTTCTGATTGACAGAGGCTCAGAGTAATATTTTTTATTAATGTGGAAGTAGATTACTGATAACAGAGGCTCAGAGTGGTATTTTAGTAATGTGGAATGTGGATTGCTGATTGACAGAGGGCCACATTGGTATTTTAGTATTCTAGTAATGTGGACCTGGAATGTGAAATAAGATATAAACTGAAACCAAGAAATATTTTATTGTCATATTTTTCTGACACCTAAAACCACAAAAAATGAGAAATAATATCTACAAAAATTAGTAGTAAATAAGGAAGAATAAAAAAAAAAAGCTTTATATCTATTTTTATGGGCATGACATATTTCTGGAATAATCATCATCAGATATACCCAAAGTTAAAAGATTGAAAACTTTTTTGGAAAATCAAAGGGAAAAAGATAGGTAGCCAAAATTGTATACAGTACATGACATTTGTTTACTATTTAGGAAGTGTATATTAATGTACTGGTGAAATCATTAAGTTTTCTCTGTTTGAAAGTAGGAAGAATGTACATTTCAATGAAGTGAAGATCAAGGAACCACATACCTCACAGATATAAATCAGAGTCTGAAAATGACAACTTTTAATCATCTAACTGTTGTCAGTTGGTGATATGCAATGTCAAAGCCACTGTGTCAAGACACCAATTATAATTAATCATGACTCTTGAAAAATAAACAAATAATTAGTAACATATGCATACAAATTATTATTTTATTTAAATATTGTCGATAAATTTGCATATGTACCATCATGTTATATAGATTTAAAGGTACATTTCAGGGAATTCCAGATTTAGATGAAATGGATAAATTTACAAAATCTCCCAATATTAAAGAAAATATCAATTTCCTATATGACATGTATATAAATTTAAAGAACATAAGGGTCATGAGATACTGTATCATGTGTATTGTTTTACATGAGAAACTCGTTTCTAGACATAATTAGTATTTCAAATGTTATATACATTTTTACAACAATCAATAAAATAAAGCAGTTAAGAACACAATTTTCAAAATAAAATGGTACTTTATCCTCCAAGGACGAACCAGTGTTTCCCAAAAAACAATAAAAGTATAAATTCTCACAGGAAAAATAGAAAAGACAGAATAAAGAACTGTGACCTTTCCTTTTTATGTCCAATATTTTTGTAGATAACAGTCAGAAAATTGGTTGGTTTAGATTTATAGCGTATTTAATAGATTTACAAACATCCCAAGAGAAAAGTCTATTGTTAGGAACAAACACAGTCGTTTGTTTAAACCTCCGTTAATCACCACCATGATCTTCTCCTCCATTTGATCAACTTCAAACACCAGTCTATAATATAGTATATCTTCAGTGTTATGACTAATAAACAATAATTGATTGATCCACTGATTCACACAGCCAGTATATAGTAGGAATAGAGAGGCACCAGGTTTTCCCATTATTTAAAAAGATATGATTAATTTTTGGAGGTTTTCTGATGCTTTACAATTCTATTATTACATAATATGTGACATCAGTGATTTGATGCATTTCTCTTTCTTGTAATATATTATTGTATCTCAACAGCTGTGAATAACAAATGAGGCCAGGACGACTTTACAGGATTCCTTTCTTTATATAATATAAGACCATGTGTGTAACACCTGCATGTCCAAAATATAATCATAATCTAGGATTTTGAAGGAAAAAAAGAGGCTCACATGCATTCTGTATTGGAAAATTCTTTGAATAAGAAGGCTCAGACTATAAGTACTACCAGTAGTCAATCTGCAAAAAAAAGAGTGACAGTAATCTTTTGAGTAATAAATCAAACCTTACTACTTATATATGTAAGGAAAAAATCAGGGGAAAAATAAAATAGTACAATTGCCTTTTTGGCTGTTTTAACCCTAAATTCACACCCATTCTATGTTAAACTTGTACATTTTAATGATACAGTAATCTCCCTCTTATCAAGCCACCTCTTCTACAATAGAAAAGTGGCCCTATAAAAGAGGTTGTCTCTCTTGAGGGGGACAATTTAATAGTATTTTATCAGTGCATCTGAAATTTGGCCAGATAATGGGGTGGCGTTTGGTGGGAGTTGCCTTGTAAGATGGGTACTACTGTAGGCTTAATTTGTTCTAAAGGAAGATCAAGTCAATTAGGACCTATTGACTATAGACATTCTATCAGACCTTTCTAGAGTCACACGACGGGTGTCACTATTGGAGCAAGAGTTCTCAACCAGTGTTATGTTGTGTTCATGTTGCTCAATCTGTAGTTTTCTGTGTAGTGTTTTGTTCATCATTGTTTGTCCTTTAGTCTTATGTCCATTGTATTGTCTGTCCTTAGATTTACGGCTTCTGATCTTTGAACTTTCTTAAACTCACGTTCTCCTCACATGATATCATGTGAACATTGTTGTAACACAATATTGTATTTGGCTTAAAATATCAGATAAGTCTGTAAGAGTACTACATACTAGACTAAAAATAACATTTTCTTGTCTAAATTTCTATTTTGCACTCTTGCATGAACATTCGTTTCTTTTTACTTTTAAATTACAATTCAGCATGTACTTTTCGATTGTCTGCATATCTAAAGTTTCAGGTTTAGTAATTAATAAAATGTAATTTGCGAGACCGATGGTTTTTCAAAAGAGGATAATGAGAACACATTTGATGGTGATCTTACAAAAGAAGTTGGTCAAGAGGTCTCAGAAGACAGGTTTTAATGTACTCTTATGTTATTGTAACAGTTTTGACAAGGTGAAGGTTCTCCAATATTAGTATAATTTTTGGAAAATAAACTATTTAGGAGTTAAAAAGGTCATTTTAAACTTAACTAGGTCATTTAAACAAGCTGACTTGGAGTTATTATTGAAAAAGGTTACAGGTATTCTTTTGCAAACAATCATATTTAAAAAAAATAAGGGTCATTCAGATCTTGATGAGATGCTCTGAAAGATCGTATTTAAAGAAAAAAACATGATTAAAATCTTGATGAGATGCAGTTGACAAAACTGAAAAGGACTATTTTAGAGCCTTATTATATAAGATTGTTGGTATATATCCATTCAGTGATTTAAATCTTGAGATGCAGTTGACAAAAGGACCCTTATAGAGCCTTATTATATAAAATTGTTGGTATATTTTGTTTAAAAAAATCAATTACTTCTGTTCTTTAACAAAAGTTACACAACAATAAGGTGACATATATCCACTTCAGACAGCTATTCTATTGCATCCTTGACAAACTGATAAGAACTATTCACATTCTATACTGTATTATAATAACCATGCTCTCACAGGTTGCCAGACATCCCAGCAGGCCCAGGTAAAAGATGACATGCTTTGAATTAATAGTGACACCATTAAAATACCTACAGAGTTGAGAGCAATATCCTGATATCCTGACTTGTTGTGACAATGATTGTGAGATACTGAGTTCTTGACACAGTAAACTTAATAAGAACATTTTTGCCAGTTTGACAAATTTTATTGTCATAGTCAGTCCCTTGGCAAAGTATATAAAACAGTTATAAAAAATGGTTCATTTTTGATCATGAATAAAACTTTAGATGCAAATTGACTTAAAGTTACTCCACCTAGGTAATGAAATATTTGATTGTGTCCGTAGGATTATGTACTTTAGAATGAATTATTACAAAAGTTACAGATTCAGTCCATTTATTGCTTACAACATGACATACTGGTCACCTTCCATAATGTATAATATTTGGCATTTGCTTCTGTTTCCACTTGAGCTGAAGTGCAGCGATGGTATAATTATTAACATGCTCACCTGACGTGTGGTAGATTGTGGCTTCAAGCCCAGATCTGGTCAAACAAAACTATACAATGGTATTTGCAGCTTCTTCCCTAAGCCCAAATCTTTAAGGAGTGAGAACAATGACTTGTTGGCTCAGAATCAGGACAGAGTGGAGTGATGCATCTACCTGCATACTGTTGTTTCAGTCAGCTAGCACTATAAAGATCTAGTTAAGCTTGTTGGTCTAGAGCAAAGCAGACATCATCATGATCATTTCATTGATAAATGTAACTTGTTCTGGACATGATAATACATGTAACTGAACAAATAGTTGATTTGGTGTTAAACAGCAGTCACTGATTCACTGTACTTAATTAAGCTTAAAATGTTTCATAAATTGTATAGCACTTGTGTAATAAAACATCCATTGTACCTTGCCCATTAACACCTGTCTTTAATATTATACCTGTAATTAAAATCTGAGTGAAAATAGAAGACATTTTGAAGCAATGATGGGGAAAAAATGGTAGATGTGTTATTATATTTAAATTAGAATGTGTGAAAACCTGGAGCTTACTTAATCAGTTATGATGGATAGTGTGTAATTAGTATGGTCTGGTACAATACTATATTCTTCAATAAATACATCCATATTCTTCACAAGGGGGTTTCTAACAAATCTAAGGAGGGAGTTATTCATGTACAATGAGACACACATGCTTGCAATAAAAAAAAATAGGAAACAAAATGGCCATGTATTATTGCAAACATTCTTTTAAGTTTTGTGCATCATTTTTATATGAGGACGAAACTTCATCACAGCATTGTATCTTGTGGTCATCTGCTATTGACCTTTTTATAAATATGAGAGTTCTAATAACTTTTTTTTAAAGGCCTAATGTAGAAAAAAAGTGGAAAAGGACATACCGGTACAATTCAATTCAATATTTTATTTAAGTCTCATCTCTCAATTACAGGTCATAATACACAAATAAAACAATCATACAACAATAAATTAGAGAGCCATTCTTTACAGAATTATAAGAGACTATAATTAAAACAGTATCTATAGCACAAATATATAAAACAATCTTATATCAATATATTACATACATATATATACAAAATCAACATTATCTACAATATAAAACATTTCTTCTTTCATTTAAAATTAAATTACAGGTTTTGGTGCATATCCTTATCATATTAAAATCTGAGAATAAAAACACTAGTTTCTGATTATCATTAAAAGACAAAAAAATTCCATTAAAAGTACAAGCAATATTAAATAAATGATCTCTAAAAGTACTATAAAGGGGACACCGTAATAAAACATGAGCTTCGTCCTCAACTTCACCCGAACACACACTACACATTCGCTCATTTAACCTTAAATTCTCATACCTCCCAGTCTCGATTCTAAGGGGAGCTACTCCACATCGGAATTTAGCGAAAGCACTTCTGTGAGTAAAAGGGGAGAGGGATTTTACAATAATTTTCCATCTCAAATCTATCTTTAAATAATCTACATTGTGTATATGTACGTAGTTTATTCCCACCCCTACCAGATCTAGATATGTCAGCATTCAAACTGTCACGCCACTTACTTACATGTACAAATAACATTTGAGTTAAAACGGTATTAACAACAAAACGTGTATCCAAAGAATCAACAATATCAACAAAATGACCAACATTAAGCTCACAGAAGGTTTTCTTTATTTTAAAATTCCAATTTTGTACACACTTATTACTTATACTAATACAGTCAGCCCAAACAAAGACTTTTCTATTCAGTCGATCCGAACTCATATTGTTTAATCTACACCATAAATTAATTACAGCTTTCCACTGTTTGTTAAAAATAGGTTCCCAGCCCATATCACCTGAAACAGCATTGTTAGGTGTGTATTTGCCTACCCCCAGAAAAAAACGGCATGCTCTATTTTGTATAGCATTGATGCAAGAGTAATTTCTGGTTCCCCAGATACTTGCACCATACTCAACAATAGAGCTTACCATACTGTCATATAATTTAGTAAAAACACCATGTGATACACCACCTAAAATTTTGCATTTAGCTATAACTAAGCCTAACACTCTATTAGCTGATAATGCTACAGATTTAGCTGTAATATTATAGTCTAAAAACTCATTTAAAACAAGGCCTAAATATTTATAATCACTACAATATTGTATACAATCATCACCACACTTAAATACAAACTCTGATTTAGATATAGACAGCGGTCTAAAATGTAGCACTTTGCTTTTAGAAGTATTTATACTCATATAATTTTCAGTACACCACATTGATAATGCATTTAACATAATTTGCATTTCATCTTCAGTATTAGCTAAAATTACAACATCGTCAGCATATAATAAAATGCAAAGTTTTTCCCCATCCAGCTCAATTCCACAGTCAAATGATTTCAAAAAAGTTACTAAATCATTAATATATAAATTAAACAACATGGGTGATAAAGAACATCCTTGTTTCAAACCACTGTTTACATCAAACCAATCAGTATAATGGCCGTTCACTCTCACTGAACAGAGTACATTAGTGTATAAAGACCTGACAGCTGTACAAAATTTACCTGACATACCTATATTATCCAACTTAGTCCACATACGATCCCTGTTTATGGTATCATATGCCTTTTTAAAATCAATGAAGGCACAAAAAGTAGACTTGCATAACTTTTTTCTTACCTCAATGATATTTGTTAAAGAAGACAACTGATCTACCATACTACGTTCCTTTCGAAAACCGTTTTGTTCATCTGCTAGTAAGTCGTTATTATCTACCCACTGTGTTAATCTGTCGTTTAAGATACTACAGTACAGCTTGTACGACACAGACGCTAGTGCAATACCTCTATAACATAATGGATCTCTAGCATCCGCCATGTTTGACTTGGGTATGGGATTAATGATAATCTTATTCCATACAACAGGAGTTTTACCAAATGTAAAACAATAATCAAATAAATGATGTAAAAACAGTACAGAACACTGATTCAAAAATGTCTCTGAAGGCAGATTATCAAACCCAGCAGATTTACCTCTTTTAGCTTTCTCAATAGTAAATAGGGTTTCGTTATATGAAATCGGTTCAGTCAACAGATAATCGTTAAAGGTTCTTTTTCCAGCAGGACACGATTCATGGCTACTAATATCAGCGATGACGCCTCTTTGTTGATTAAGCAACGTAGAATACTCAGACTTCCATTTATCTAAAACTTTAGTAATATCGGAAGAAACAGTACCTTCGGAATCTACTACTTCCATAGGGATCATGGACTTGCGATCACTTGCTACACCTATCTTACCTATTTTCTTCCAGAAAAATTTCTGGTTCTTACTGGACTGATACAATAACTCTTCTTGCATACTAAACCAGTATTTTCGTTTTGCTTTCTGAACTTCCTTGTCGAATAGCTTCCGTTTTTGTACATAAACAGCCTTAAGAGTCTTACTGTTCACATTATTACCTTTACTCCACACCTTTTCCGCTTCACACATGTGATTCCATAGCTCAGTGAGATTCTCATTCCACCATGGTTTCTTATTCCTATACCTTTTATTAGAGACATTACTACCAACAGTTGCCTTTCTGTGTGATAATTTTTCAAACTTTTCATTTTCAACCACATTACAAAATTCAGTATATACATCATCTACTCAATTTTGTGCATGTTGACCGCTCTCTAACTTTCCAATAAGTTCACACATTTTTGGATAAATTATATCTGAATTCATAAAATTCGAAGGAATGTTTTTCAAGTCAAATTTATTATACTGGGGTTGTAAATTCTTTTCACTGTTACCAGATGACAATGTAATAAAAGAACTGATATCTATATTCCACTTAAGTAAAGAATGATCTGGGACCAGTCTTAAATCTATACCAGTTACATCAAACCCCGTAGCAGACACTAAGTCATTTGCTCTGGTAACACAGAATTTATCAAAAATGTTCAAATAATGGTATGGTACAATACAGTAATCAACCACTGAACAACCTTTTGTTGATATACAAGTAAAATCGTTGTTCAAAAACTTTCTACCATTCAATATACAACAATTGATACTAATCAGAAAATCAATAAAGGTATTACAGTATGTATTACACTTAAAGTAAACTACATTTCTAGGGCATATATCATTAACACCCGTAATATAATCATTTACATCACCACATCTGCTGTTAAAATCTCTGCAAATAAAGAACGGACCTGAATTTTGAAACTCGTAAACATGTGTGATTAAAGTATCAAAAAATAAATCTTTGTCAACTTGTGGAGTCGAGTTTTCAGGAGGTAAATAACATACACATACATTAAATTTGAAACTTGAATGCCTGTGATTAAAATAAACCCACATGATACCTTCAAATGATTTATCTAAGACATCAATATCAAAGTCATCATATAAACATTTTTTTACGAAAAGTCCTACACCACCAGACCCTACTTTGGCATTTTTGTGTAAATTATCCCTATTTTGGCCAATCCATTTAAAACCCTCAATATGCAATACATCATTACCCCTTAAATGTGTTTCTGCAATACCAATAATATCTAAATTTAGATATATACATGTTGTAATTTAAAATTTGTAAAGGCATTATGTAACAACCTACAAGAATTCAATAACAAACCTAATGAATCATGTTCCATTGTTGTACATGTACCATAGGCTGTATAGACCTATACCTATATTTCAAAAACATATATGAGGTTTGTGACATTGCCTCTAACTGTTTATGGTCAGCTGAATTTACATCTCTAAGTCAAGTGACATTTATGTTTTTTAGCCTTTTTTAACTGAACTGTCACACTAACAAACATATCATTTTAAAGACAAAAACAAATATTTCAATTCATTTTGATATAAAGTTCAGTAATGAATAATTCATTATTAACTAATATCATGATCAATCATAATGATGGGTAATGAAATGTCCGTCTGCTCATTTTATATTATAAAAACGTTTTAAATTTCATGATCCCTGAACATAACATCTTGTCGGGTCTCTGGCAAGCATTTTGAATTTGAAATTTCCAGACGTTTTATGATAAGGTAGGTAAGATCTTAATGGAAGATTCTTATCTTTGTATCTTCTTTTTATTTTTGTCTGACTGTAAATAAATTTTATCATTTAAGTAGTAGGAACTGACTGAAATTTACTGCACAGATTTTTTTTTATATTTTTAGTTTTTGAAATTGATCCATTACAAAACATAATTATTTTCTTTCTACTGTCAGAATGTGAAATGAACATCTAGAATTTAATAACAGAATTAGAATTCATGTCTTGTTTCTCTCCAAGCAGGTGCACACTGCAGCTTCATATTATGTAATTTCAATTGATTTAAAAAATAAAATAAAACATAGAATCAAAGCATGATTTTATTTTGAAATATAGATAATATCTGATGATATTTTTTGAGACAGGTCTACTTTGTTATACAAACCAATAATTTATGTTTGTCTGTAATGTAGGTCTATTATGTTCACCTAATCTTAAGGTCAACTGAGGTGTCTTGTAAAAGGCATAACTACAGTGCAGATAGATCATACAAGATGTACCAGGCTATTGACAGGGATACAGAAATGTCTACCTTTCTGGCCATTCTTTTTTTTTAAGTGTTGGCACATTTACATGTACGGTAAATAACAATACAAGAAATTGAGACCAGCAATGTATGATAGCTAGAATTTACATGAAGCTATGTTATCAGAGATTGTAAGCAGGGTGTGTGTGAGGGGTATTAAACACTCCTCCCATTTGAAAACTCCTGGTTACAGGTGTGCTACTAAGTATGCGAGTTCTCAACTTTCGTGCATTTCAAGGTGTACCGGTACTTATTACAATTGTGATATTATTTTTGTCAATTTGTCTGACCAGAACTGGTTGACATGGTGTGTAGGATTTATAGAGGACATATTGCATAACATTAATCATCAATTAATATTAATTAGTTTAAGATAAAGTAGATATGGGCTAATTACATATTTCTGTGTCACATACTTGTCAACGGTCCAAATTAGTCATACCTAATATTAATATGCATAGATTATGTTTACTATAAAAATTATTTGGTAAAGATCCACTGTTTTTGACAAAGCAATGAAAACAATGACAAAGATGGGACTTGAACTTTTAAAAACCAACTTAACACCAATAAATAAAATCCAAACAAATCCTTGTATACATCAGCTAACACTTAATAATGACTATTGTTAGGATGACATGTAGATTAATTGTTGTTTTATTGTAGACATTCTATATTTATAGTGGCAATATAATATCAAGATTAAAAAAATAAATGTAATACTGTAAATTCAGAAATTATTGTGTTCATTTATCATTGTGATCTTCGAAAATTTTCAGATTGCGATTTTTATTATTGCGAAGCATGAAGTCCTCCAGTACAAATGTATACTTATGATTTCGAAATGCAGGTTTAATTATTGCGATTTCACATCAGTTGCATTTTGTGCAATAATTAAAACATCGCAATAATTTCTGAATTTACAGTACTCTGCCTGCAAAATTATCTGCTTATAATCATAACTTAGATCTTTTATTTGACCTCAAGACAATTCGAGTAATTAGATAAATTTTCAAACTACAACCTTTATTGGAAATTTTCTACCAGTCGCCACCGCTCACCCGACTACCTAAAATTTAATTATATTAAGATATTTGGCAGTATGAGATGATATTAATGATTTTGATTCCTCTAAAAACAAATTTACCAAGGCATTTTTAATGTGAGCATCATCTATTAAAAAATCTAAAAATGACCACAAATACAGAGAAGTCATAAGTGACAGATGGCATTGTTCTGAGATCTTCAGACAGAGATTAATAAGAAATTAATCAAATTCCTTGTTTGATCATTGGAGGACTTTTCTGTTTATAACATCAAAGAGGAAATTAACAAAATTAGTGTACTTAAACAAACAAAGAGCATCACTTCTGTCTGCACATTTTCACATGCAAAGTGGTAAAATTGAGAATTTTTTAGTGCACATTCTTGCCTTAATTGTTATTTATAGTAGTCAAGTGCACCTTAAATGGCAGGGTAATTATATACAACAAAGAAAAAGATCACTACACATGATAATAGTATGAGCTAGAGGGGAGGAGCAATTTCTACACTAAGAGTTTTGACAAGGTGATTGTTCAATGATGGAGTAAATAGCAGTTATTGATTTAATTATGTGACAGACAATTATTACACAAGTTAAAAACCTGTGAAGCTCACAATGAGGGAGCGTTTATTTGATTATGAAACTTAACTTTGTCATTTGACGGGCTTTTAATGGGGATATAGTAAAATATTGGTATTAATTAAAGGTGAAAACAGGTATTTATTGTATTAGGACAAATACTTACAGGTAAATGAGACATGTTATCTCAAAATCAAAAGAATAATTAATCAATTCTGGGTTTTTTTAACTGATTATTATGAATTCTAATGAGTTTACAAAAACTTGCTTGATAATGGTGAATTGCATTTTATAAGATTAAAAGAATTAAAGGTGTCTCTAAATATATATTTAAGTATCTTGTGTAAGGTTTGGTCATTGTTAATCTAATGCTTTGATAATAACAAGAGGTATTTGGCTAGTCTTCTGTTGCTGGGAGTTTATATTGTTTGGCCATGTTGCACGAGTGATTTAGAGGTCATTGTTTGGTCATGTTGTGGGTGTACTTTTGACTGCAGTTTGTTTGTATGTCTATCATACATGTACTTTAATACCGGGTTCATATTAATACGTTTTTATAATCTAGATTAAATACGAGTTATCTCAATGCACGTTTCGCGTATTAATCACATATTGAGTTTCCATATCATAAAAATAATTAACGTATTAAATATGTATTTGTCGTTCATATATAATACGTGTATTCGGCGGGATTCTTTAAATATACACACGCACGTGTGCAGAATCATTACAAGATGGAAGTCGAAAAAGGCGGTATTCGTACTGTCATGATTTTGTCAATTTTGAGCTTTATAAGGAAGATACGAGAAATTGATACAATTTACAAAAATAAGATTGATAATTTGAAAGTGAAACACCGACTGAGATGTCAGAAACTTAAAAGGAAGTTGACTTTGTTCCGACATTGCTGCCAGGTAAAATGCGGCCCCTCAATTCCCTCGTTGAGCTTTGCGGCTACGTTTTTAAAAACATCTGCATTCCGATATGAGGACTCCAACATATCTTGAACACGTTCGTCTGCCCAAATATCCAACAAACGATTTATGAAAACAATATTCCATGTTGCAGACATTGTGACAATAAACGGCGGGAAAATAACACGCGGTGTTGTTTACCTTTCTGTGCATGCTTTGAGTATGCGCAAAGACACAACACGCATTAAATATAGATTAATCGTTCATACATTTGTAAATGTGTATTGAATCTAGATACATCACGTGTTCAAACCACCTTGGTACTGGGTTTGAATGTGCGTTGTTTTTTCACGTGATGAATGCGTATTCACCTGTAACCATTTTATATGTGGACGATAAATATGCATTAGTAGCGTGATAATCCCGTGTAAAAAAGGTAGTGTGAACCCGGTATTTGTCTATCAAACATGTACTTGTCCAACCAATCCAACTTCTACCTGTCAGAAACCTTAACCAGGTGTGCCAGGTGTGTTAGGTAATACAAGTACATGTATGTATATATAATACACCCAGTAATAATATACCATAATACAATTAATTTTTTTCTCACCTATTTTCAAGTGTCAAGAATTTGAATAAAATCAGTGTCTGATAAGTGCTTAGGGTTCTTCACACTGACGTTAGCCACATTTAAATGCTTTGAGGCTTGTAAAACACTTAATGACTGATACAATTTGTTTTAATAAAACAAAGGACTCTATTAAAGATTGTTAATTATGATTACATACCTTCTGTCTTTGTCTATATGGTATGTTAGTACAGATAACTGTCAGTATTTCTGCATGGTTTTTTTTTTTTCTGTACAGTCATTTGTTTTTCTTCATTTATCTCACAATTCTTTTGAGTCAAAATAATTTATTTGTTTGTTTGTTTGTTTGTTTTTTACCTTTAATTAAAGAATCGATGACAAACGATAATAACAGTTTAACATGAAGCAGAGTTTTGCCATGTGAAGATAGAAATAGTGTGTTATGTGGGATTATTGCTTGGTTAATTTCTAGAGAAAGCCTTTTTATGTGGTTATGCAAGTTATTGAATCAAGACGAAGAAAACTAATTTTACATTGGATCACACAGTACAATCTTCTTAATAACTGATTGCACCAAATCAATAAAGCATTCTTTTTTGTAATGAATTTTTGAAAATAGATCTGGTGCATGAACAAAAATGTCTTTAAAGTTAAAAGTACATATATGTAAACCATAGAGATTGATTGATTGATTGATTATTGTTTAACGTGTAGTGAATTTAAGCTTTATTCACAACAAGAAGAAGTTCAACAATGTATAAAAACTATGTAGAAATTAGGGAAGTATGGGCTAACTGTGATAGCAACTATTGACTACCACTGGAAAATTTTGGAGAGTTGGGTAGAAATGTAAAATGTTGTAGTGGCTACAATGTGTTAACTTAAATGTTGTAGTGGCTACAATGTGTTAACTTAAATGTTGTAGTGGCTACAATGTGCTAACTTAAATGTTGTAGTGGCTACAATGTGCTAACTTTTTGTCCAAATCTACAAAAGAGGTGTTTAATATTCAGGAAGCATGGCATTCTTCAAACACATTACCTGTTATCATCCACAGGCAGGCTTTTCATATTATAACCTGACAAATCCACCACTGAGAGGACATCTCCTATCTGACACTTGGGGACGCCCTGAAGTAAACTATTTAAAGTTTTTTGCCAACGTACATGTATCATAAAAACTGTAATAAGAGTCAGTTTTTTTGTGTAAACATACATGTACCATAAAATACGTAAAATCCATTTTTTGTCAACATACATGTACCATAAAAAATATGAATCATAAAAAAACATGTTGACAAATTATTTTCCATTAATCTGTAACGTCAAAGCTAAATCGTTCACTAAAATATGGACGTGTGGCATGCCGGGTGATAAATTTGTTTTTTTATTTACATCTACAAACAATGTGTATTTGTTTAAAACACAACGTGAGTAATTTTATTTATATTTAATGGTATATAAACAATGACCGGTATAGATATTTGATTGGTCACATATTAATTCATGTCAACAGAAGTTGTTTATTTATTACAAAGTACATGTATACCTCAAATAATGATTAATTAAATTTTTGCATGTCAAGATAGTTATTTATTTATTTATTTATTTATTTATTTATTTATTTATTTATCTATCCATTAAATAATTAACTATTTAACATAAAGATGATTATGCTGGTTTAAGGAATAAGAAAAAAAAATATGTCTGATCAAAGGGAAACAACTCTCAATTGATTTCAGGTTCTTAATATTTTTATATTTGGTGTTTATTATATAGTATATACATATTCATGAGGTAATTTGCTCCATTTCAAATCAGAAAAAGAGCTATGAAATGATTTTACAAGTGAATAACATGTACATCATGGACTTGTTTTTACTGTATTACATCTTTTATCACAATGCAGTATGATTTTGTAACTGTTCTGACAGTGTGGTATTTTTGGTTTTAAAATTTTTTTGTCAGATAGCAAAATAATTCAGACTGTAGGTATAGTATGGTAATTGGATTTATAACTACCTATACAATCAGTGCCTTTCACCATTAACGTTGCGAGTTTGAATCCCGCTTAGGCAAGGTGTACTCGATACAACATTATGTGATAAAGTTTGTCAGTGACTTGATGCAGGTCTGTGGTTTTCTCCGGTTTCCTCCACCAATAAAGCTGACCGCCACGATATAATTGAAATATTGTTGAAAAACACCATACCTCCCTACTTGTAAAATAGATCTTTATCCACCTCATGTTAATGAATTAGGTCATGCAAGCCCCTATGATTCTTAAACTTGAGATGGATTACAAACACTTTCAAGAACATTTCTGGTATATCTTGTTTGTCATTTTAATTGACAGAGGAAACCAGTATTAGGAGTAATTACCACCAACGTTACACAAGTAACTGAACAAATTAATTTGTATTTTTGGTTTTAAAGTTATATTGAGTACATCTCTACTTAGACAGGAATTAAACTTACAAAGATCAGAGGTTTTCTTCAGGTCCTCTGGTTTCCTCCATCAATAAAACTGACTGCCATGATATAACTGAAATATTGTTGAAAGTGGCGTTAAACACCATAAACCTAATGTAACCATAAACTTACAAACCTTAGTATTGATAAGTACTGTAAGGAAAAATTATAGGCATAAAATACTGTAATATTTATGGAACCAGACATTTTTAGCCTAAGAATTTGAGTGAGTCAGAATATTATCTATAAATACTAATTGATGCATATCTTGTAAGTTATTCTTGTAACAAATGAGGTAATAAAACTTCATGCAATCAAAAAAATGAATAAAACATACTTGTTGCCAAAAACATCAGGACTCTTTATTTCTAATCATAAATCACAAGAAAAAAAAAAATGACAAACTTTGCTTGATTAATATTAACTTAGCACCACACTAGAAATGATCATTATTACTGATCATGTTGACAGACATTTCTTTGTATATTTTCAAGTTAGAAATGTTTACTGTAATCTATTATTAGAAAGCCTTTGAATGTTGATGTTGATGATCGGCCAGGGAGTTATCGGTGCATTCTGATCATTTTTACTTTACGCTAAAACATGCAGGATTTGTGTTTTATTGAAATCATTGCCAATTTTAAATTCTGAAAGGAAAAAAAAAAACAAAAAAGTGTATCTTAATTAAATGAAGCATTTTGTAAAATAACATCAATGTTGATAAATTGAACGAAAGTTTTTGCCATGGTTTCAAAATGATAAATTAGAGGATTTTTTTAAAACATATTTTTTAGTTCACTTTTCTTGAAATAAACAGAGTATACATTTTGCACAGAATTAAATATTTCTACTTTCGTTAAACTAATACGGACCAGTGTTGTAGAATAGTTAATTTCTAATCACAAGAGTAATACACTGACATGGGTTCGAATCACAATACCCAGCTCTAGTTAAGTAGTTATAAGGTGTTCAGACAACTACCTGTGATAGGAAGTGTTTCTCTTGTCAGTTTGTTTAGTAATCATGATATTGCTGAAAAATTACTGAAGATGACAACAAATACCAACAAAACACACTTATCATAACATTTCATATGAAAGCATATGTAAAGGTTATCATATTAATGCTAAATATATGATAAATGCCAATAAAACACATTCATCAGTACCTTAAACTAATATATATTCTTTAATTTTATGATTTCTATAATAATTTCTATGATTTTATTATTTCTATGATATATTCTATGATTTCTATAATATATTCTGATTTTATTATTTCTATGATATATTCTATGATTTTATTATTTCTATATTATATTCTATGATTTTCATATAATCTATGATTTTATGATTTCTATTGAATATTTACATGCAGATATCATTATTTATGATTTTTCTTTGCAGGTTGTGACCCCTACAAGCAATTCTGGAAACATGCAATACAATTACCAAACTCCTGAAATGCCGACACAGGATTATGATGTACCGCCAACACATCCTAACGCTAGGTCGGATAATTACGACACACCACCAAGACTGAATGAATCTAGTTTTGATCAGGTTGATTACGATACACCACCACAACAAAAATTTTATCAACAGAATAATAATCAGGATAATCAAATGATGACGCCACAAAATTTATTTCCGACCGAGTTCTACGATGTTCCAACCTCGTTATCAAATCGTTCAAGCATTATGTCAAACTTATCCCACCTCTCTCATTTGTCAAATGAATCGTTTTCATCAAGTAGTGCTTCAAACAAAAGTAGTGGAAGATGTCAAGGGTCAAACCAAGAAAGCATGACTGACTCTGCAAGGTCAAGTATGGATATATCACCACACGATTTTTATGATATTCCTCCGTCTCGTCTTCATCCAATACCATTCAACCATCATAAACAACCATCGGCAGATTCAGGATTGGACATGTATGATTCTCCACAAAAACCGAAAACCATTAATGATTCTATGGAGGATTATGACGTACCTAAAGCTGATTATGATATCCCAAAATCTCATAGTGAATCGTTCGTAAGTCCAGTGAAACAGATTGAAAGTACATATGACTTTGCCGACAAATCATCAGCGTTAGAACATGATATTGATGACATATATGATGTACCGAAAAGTAATACCTTAGTTAGAAAAAGTGAGAAAAATTTTCTGTCGGGTGAGATAGACGGTAAACCTAGAAAACGGGAAAAGTCAGGAGAGAGAACTCTAACTAGAGGCGAACGATGTGGTGGTGTGTATGATATTCCTCCACAAGTAACACGAGATTCAATGTTATTTTCCAAATCTGATTCTTCAGAGAGTACAGATGAAGGATACCGACTATCAATGTGTAGCATGGACTCTCGAAACTCAGACATTCCAATCTACGACGAGTTACCGTACGATCTGGATGCTGCAATGGACTTAATGATTAAACTACAGCAAGATGTACAGAAAGCAACTACCAAGTTGTGTAGTTTTATCAGCAGTAATTGGAGGAGAAAGGAAGTGCTGGAGCCAAACATGTATAATATAAAATCTGCATGTGTTAAAGTTAAATCAACCCTTGATGAATTTCTGGAATTTGCACAAGGTACGCTTGCCAACTCGGCAAAATTGCCAGAAAAGAAACTTATAAGTAAATTGACCAAACAGCTGAGTCCTTTATTACAAACGCTGGTACAAATTAAAGCCTGCTTAAAGAATCTGGATTTAAATAATTGGCAGCTTTCTAACTTGGTATCAAATGATTCGTCAAAGGATGATGATTTGGGGAAAATCGCTGCAATCACAAAGGATCTCATTAGTGATGTGAAAAGGATGGTATCTCTGATTCACGGGAATTCTACATTATTGTTCAAAAGAGCACAAGACTCGAATCAGAGTATATCAACTCCACCAAAACCTCCTGTTGCTCCAAAACCTAGTGTTTCTAATGTTCAAGGACGACCACTTCCTCTTCCTCCAAGGCCCCTCCCACCAACACCAACAGAAAAGAGGTCAATGAGTATTGATTTTACAAGGCTTTCTGGAGAGTTCAAACGAGATTCTGGAGAATTTAAGAGGTTATCGGAGGAGTTTAAACTGATGTCTCTTGATTCTGGAATACATGAGAAAAATACTGCAGAGGAGTGTGACTATGTACATTTAGATTCCTCCGATGAGTCTGACGTGTCCAAAGACAAAATGGAGAAAAAGAACATCCATCATGATTTAGATGTCAAACCTGTGAAAGAGACATCTCCAATGAGAGAGTTATCTCCCCCTAAAAATGACAGTCGTTCTGTATCTCCATTTCGTGAAAATTCTCCACAAAAATATTTTATCAAAAAGTCTAGTAGTATGGATGATATACTATCTTGTAGAGAAAGTACAGAACAATTAACTGTGAAAACTCCTGTTGATAGAAACTTCAAATTAACATCACCAAATTCTCTACCGCTAACAATTAAACTAGATTCAAATGACAAGCAAGTTCTATGTTATTATTCAGGTCCGTTAGAAACTCATTCATCATTACTTACTAATGCAGTTGATGCATTCTTTTCTTGTATCGAGTGTGGACAAGGACCTAAAGTATTTATATCAAATAGTAAATTTGTCGTAGTGTCTGCTCACAAACTAGTCTACATTGGTGACACATTACATAGAAACTTGATGAATATTGATGTCAAAAATAAAATAATGCACTGTGCAAACCACCTATGTGATATACTGAAGCTGACTGTGTCGGCTACAAAGACTGCAGCATTACAATATCCTTCTGTTCCCGCTGTGCAGGAAATGGTGGATCGTGTTGTCGATGTCTCTCATGCTGCTTATGAACTCAAACTTGTGATTGGACAAGCTTCTTCTTTATAGTGCTGTTATTAACATTAAATATTAAAACACTTTCGTATGCAGCCCACAAATAATGCCTTTGTAAATATTATTTTAGTTTTTGAATGTGATCTATAATTTTTTTGGACAAATTTTTTATCAAGTTTTTTTATTTAACAGTATTTTTGAAACTCAAAACATATCATTGAAATTGTAAGATCAATTTACATAAACTTTTTTTCTGTTTTTTTTTCAGTTGTCGTTTGGTGTCTTGTGAAAATAAGTTATTGATTTTTTTTTTTTCATTTTGGTTCTCAGATTCAAAGAATTTAAAACATTTTCAAATATTTCATTGACAATAATAAAAGTGATGTTTTAGAAAGGCATGCTGTATATTACATAATGATCTCAAGTATTAGTGCATATATATGTACTTTGATGAATGAATGTTATTTAGTACAAAGGGAGGTAATTAATGAAATATAAAATTAAGTGCTATTTTTATTGTCAGACTACATTTATTTATTAAGGACATATTTTTAACAAGTAAATGTCAGGTATTAATTAGATGTTTATTATTATAAACACATTTTTTGTCAAAGAATTTAGAAAATTTATTTATTTTATATTCAGTAAATAATGAAATTTCTCATTCTCTGACGAAAAATAAGTTATGAACGTGTATTAAATGTACATTAGAAGTAAATAAAGTATAATTTATTTATAGTGACTTTAGCTGTAGTGTCAGCTGATGAATTAATGTTGTGTACATACAAAAACCTGCTCTGCTTAATATTATGTATAACCCAGATACACATGGCTAACAAATTGTCTTCAGCTTGGAAAACTACTTTTGGCAGCAGTTATCCTCTTGTGCTGGTTTTTTAGGTTGTATAATCTGAAATTATTTTACCTGCTATTTCCCCACTGGCATGTGTACATACACAAGTTTATATTTAAAAAAATAATCATATTTTTACTAAAAAAAAAGTCCAGACATCAAATCTTATTTTCTTCAATTTGTTTTCCTTGACAAAAGAGAAGTTATCTCCCCTTCTCAGTACTTTTTACTGTGTAAATTTTAAATATCATCCCAGTCTTCTTTTTCATTAATTATTTTTTTTACAACAATGCTAAGACCATCTAAGCTATGCAATTGGATTGTGGGTAAATGTCTGTTTCTGATCGGTCATAATCACTAACATAAGTATGTTCAAGACTTCCAAACACACAATTTGATTTGTGAATTGGTTTATTCTAGCACAAAGTCCCTAGCAATTTCCACCTACACCAAGTAATGTAAAACAAGTAGAGCAGACCTTTCTTTTAAGATATACCAACGAAACATAGTACACTACTTAATATTCAAGTTCTAAGTTCACATTGTTACTCTGCTAATCTATGCTTAATATTCAAGTTCAAAGTTCACATTGTCTAATAACTAAATCCTGCTGAATGATAAAAAGTCAGGGATGATAAAAAAAATTATAGTTATATAAACTTGTATGAGGACTTGAAAATTTGGACATTAACATTTGATTTATGTTACAATTATTAAGAACACACAAATTTAAATATAACAAATTGTTGGCATAAAAATTTGCATTTAGCATTTATGCTAAAAAAAACAAAACAAACAAAAACACAAGTTAAAACGAAAATGTATATGATTAGGTGATTAGTTCAACAGGATTGTTTTAATTTCTTTCCTCTTTATTTATTATGGATGACAGTGTTTACCAATCAATGAAGTGAAAATTTGGTCCTGTATGTGTACTTGTTTTATTCATTTGAAATTATTTTTTCAAGCTATTTGCTTCATTTGTTAATCTTCTGTAACTTTGTACTACATAAAGTATATTGGGTTATCTTCCCTTGCAAATTATTTTTCAAATAAAGAAATTGATATCCTGTTGAACAATTACCATGGATACTACTGACCACAAGTGCCTTAATACAACAGTTATTGTTGATCTTACATGTTCTTATGACAGTTGTCTACATATACATACAGAATTAAATATTATTAACATTAGTATTGTTTCTTATTATTATTTTATAGAAAATATTCTGACTTGAATTAAAGAGGGACTGTCGTGGTTGTATGGTAGTTGGATTTACAACTATCTGTGCAATCAGTGCCTTTCACCACTAAAGTTGTGAGTTTGTAACCAGCTCATGGTGAGGTGTACTTGATACAACATTATCTGATAAACTTTGTCAGTGACTTGTGACAGGTCGGTGGTTTTCTCCGGTTTCCTCCACCAATAAAACCGACCACCACCATATAGCTGAAATATTGTTGAAAGTGGCGTTGAACACCATAAGCCTAACCCCTGAATTAAGGATTTTCCCTGCGTCTTAGTGAGCAGATATAGCAAAGAACCCCTGCTAATTGGGACTTTATCTATTCCCCATTGAGTAGATAATGCAAAGGGCTTCTGTCCTAATCATAATACCTTACAAAAATTGACATTTTTATGTGGATTGAATATTCAAAGATGAGGAAATAGTTGTAGTTTAATTGTTGCTTATCAGCTATGCCATGGGGAGAACAAGGTCATAATGATGATCATGATGTCTATGTTGTATTGACATGTGGAGTTAGATATTAATAGAGCTAGCTCACTGAAGCACAGATTGAGGTGTTCCTCCACTCTGACCCATTATCTTGTATTGACATGTGGAGTTAGATACATGTATTAATAGAGTTAGCTGACTGAAGCACAGATTGAGGTGTTCCTCCACTGACCCATTATCTTGTATTGACATGTGGAGTTAGATACATGTATTAATAGAGTTAGCTTACTGAAGCACAGATTGAGGTGTTCCTCCACTCTGACCCATTATCTTGTATTGACATATGGAGTTAGATAATAATATAGCTAGCTCACTGAAGCACAGATTGAGGTGTTCCTCCACTCTGACCCATTATCTTGTATTGACATGTGGAGTTAGATACATGTATTAATAGAGTTAGCTGACTGAAGCACAGATTGAGGTGTTCCTCCACTGACCCATTATCTTGTATTGACATGTGGAGTTATATATTAACAGAGCTAGCTTACTGAAGCACAGATTGAGGTGTTCCTCCACTCTGACCCATTATCTTGTATTGACATGTGGAGTTAGATATTAACAGAGCTAGCTCACTGAAGCACAGATTGAGGTGTTCCTCCACTCTGACCCATTATCTTGTATTGACATGTGGAGTTAGATATTAACAGAGCTAGCTCACTGAAGCA
>MJUT01054408.1:139143-176668 GCA_002080005.1 Gigantidas platifrons | reverse complement strand
TTAATTTTTTTTTGGGGGGTATTTCGTGTGAAAAATCATGATTTTATGCAAAAAAAATCATATTTTTTTCCACTTTTAGGGGGGCACGCGCCGGGTGCACCCCCCCCCACCCCCCTTGAATCCGCCCCTGGTTTAGGTGTGGGGATCTCGACCATTAAAAAGTTCACTTCAGATAGGGGGTGGGGTATGACACCCTGGGGCCTGAGCTATAAGGCATTTAATTTGCCTAGTCACCCTGATCATAAATATATATATGGCTTAGGGGTGGTGATCTCAACCATTAAAAAGTTCACTTCAGGTAGGGGGTGGGGTATGACACCCTGGGGCCTGAGCTATAAGGCATTTAATTTGCCTAGTCACCCTGATCATAAACATATATGGTTTAGGGTGGGGATCTCGGTCACACACTTTTTTATACAGATTCTGCAGCGGGGTGGGGATGAGCCCCGGGGATAAAAAAATGTTGAATGCACAACTTCACATTGGCATCTCCACCCATACCAAATATTAAGTTTCTATCTTTTGTAGTTTCAAAGAAATGTGTATTTCTCAAAATATGTACTTTTTCTATAAAAAACCATGATTTTACAAGAAAAAAAAAGATTAATCTGAATTTTGAACTCGCTCTATAAACATAGTGTGATAATGCCTCCTACCAAAAATTATGTTGATCGGCCAAAAACTAAAAGCGCTATCGCGTTAACGAAGATAGGCTAACATACGACTGCCCGCCCACCCGCCCGCCTTTCACCAAAACATAAGCCGAGTGCAACTTCGTTGCAACTCCGCTAATAAAATGCTGGATGGAGTAGTCTTCTCTTGTCAACACTTTCTACAAGTGTATTGAGTTTCAAGTTAATAGCTTTGATTGTTATTGAGAAATTCTAATTTTACTAAAAAAATATCCCAAATTTCTATGTACTATGTCAAAACTAGGGCAGATAACTCTGGATATACAAATCACAGGGTCACCTGCCTTGTTGTAATGGGTTCCCCATTTGATAGTGAACAGGTATATTGAGTTTCATTTCAATGCCTATCATAATTATTGAGAAATTATATTTTTTGAAGAAATTCAAAGTCAAAAAGGGGGAATAACTCAAATAAAATGCTGGATGGAGTTGTCTTCTCTTGTCAACAGATTGGGGTCTACACTTTCTATAAGTGTATTGAGTTTCAAGTTAATAGCTTTGATAGTTATTGAGAAATTCTAATTATGCTAAAAATATATCCCTAATTTCTATGTACTATGTACTATGTCAAAACAAGGGCAGATAACTCTGGATATACAAATCACAGGGTCATCTGCCTTCTTGTAATTGGTTCTTCTTTTGATAGTGAACAAGTATTCCAAGTTTCAAATGGATAACTTTGATAGTTTTTGAGAAATGGACTCTGACAAAAAACTTAACCTAAAACTTAAACGACCCAGACGCTGACGCCAGAGTGACGACAATAGCTCGACTTTTTTTCTTCGAAAAGTCGAGCTAAAAATACTGCACAATTATCAGAATTAAGTGACATATGATGTATAATATATGATATGGCTTCAGAATATAAACAACAATAATAGAGTACATACATACATACTTCAGTATATAATAAATAAATAAATATTTTCAATTAAGGCGGTGATGTTACACTAATACTTGAGCAGTGTGATTTGCCCTAACATCAAGGACTTCTTTTATAAAAGAGCATAAATTAAGCTTTTGAATCTTTAAAGGACTGAGGATCAATAAGATTTTTTTATATTATTATTCTTATCAAGCTTGTCAAAATGTAAAATACCAAATTTGTTGTGTGTATGTTGGGCAAACTAATAGAAAATAATATTACATGTACAAATGGAGATAATCCTTGATAAAAAGATTTCTGGCTTGACTAAATTATGAATCAACTACTTTTGTACTTTGTATTTAACTTAGGTCAAAATTATATTGTGTTCCAGTGCACACAAGTAGATTGCTGGTGTTTTTGTTTTTTTTAGGCAAACAATTTGACTTTATTTTAGCATACAGCAACATAATGTGTATTTCTATCAAACATCTTTGCAATATCGTTGTAGACCTGATTAATTACCCCCTTTTACTAGTCCGTAATTTGTCAGCGAGTTGTCAGTATTTTGAATTATGATTTATTTCGAGTTGGAATTGTATTTTACTAGTCCGTAATTTGTCAGCGAGTTGTCAGTATTTTGAATTATGATTTATTTCGAGTTGGAATTGTATCTGACCCATCTTGTAGATGTGGTGCTGCCCTTGAAAATTTAAAACATTTCCTTTTAGATTGTCCAATATACTTACAAGTAAGAACTACATTAATAGGTTACAACCTGCTATACTCTAGATATCAAATTTCTGACATATGGCAATGTCAATTTAACTTATGAACAAAATTGTCTTATATTTAAACATGTTTTTGATTATATTAAATGTTCAAAAAGATTCCTTATCGTATAACTGGAATTGAATTGGGTGAACATGCACATTATATGAATCCATCCTAATTTTATTTTTCCTTCTGTTTGTGAATATTTATAATCGATTTTGTTATTAGTGTTATATATAGTAATTGCATGCCTTTTATGTACTTATTTAATGTAACAAATTGTAATATGGAGAAGACTTCATAAGTTTGTTTAACTTGTGTCTTATCCATTTTGTCTATTTATTTGGCAAATAAGTAAAAAGCTTTTTCCTAAAATAAATCACACTTATATAGTTAATTAATAACCAGGTTCTGAACTTCTATTATGCCTAGTTATACACCGGCCCTCTAAGTAAGACGCTATTATTATTGCATGTATACTGTCTGTCCACAAAGCCTGTGTCAGTGTGATAACTCCGATGTCTGCCTTTTGACCAAAGATCACGAAATGTTTACACACACAGGATTAATAAAAGTACCATATAATTAAGGTATCTTAAGGGTGTACTTTTATGTATCACCAGCCGGACTGACATGTATGTACACATTAAAATGATTTCACATCAAATATACTTGATACAAATTGCATGTCTTATGATTGATTTAACTTGATTTGATTTTGGTGTTTAACTCCACTTTCAGCAGTATTTTAGCTACATCATGACGACCAGTTTTAGTGGTGGAAGAAGCCGAATTAACCGAGAGAACCACCGACAATGGGCAAGTAACTAGTAAACTTTATCACTTGCAGCTGCATTTACAAAGCTGGGTGCTAACCCACTCTGTATTGGTGATAGGCTTGTATGAGTTTGCCGTCAGACAATAATATATGTTTTTGTCTTGTATTGTGAAGTAATCTTGTGCTAGCTACACCCCTGTTCAGATCAGTAGTGCTGTCTTAACCCATGGGCATGCTGGCCAGTTGTCCGGGGCATCACGAGCATAGGGGCCCCATACTAATCTATGTATGTTGTTGTATATAGCATGTTTTTCAATGTTTAAATACTGATTTTGTTAGAAGTACCAATACAATAAATATATGTTCAATTTTATCAACAATTCATATATTTATTCCTGTGAGGGGTTGTGCAGGCGTTTGCCTCAGTTCACTACTTTGCCCAGGGGTTCATAATGCTGTTAAGACGGCCCTGTAGATCAGCAACCCTGTAAACAGTGGTAGTGCAGTGTTTGACTGTGCCATCCAGTCTACCTGTAACTTCAGTCTAATGATAGGGAAGTGTTGAAGGTACAACAACAACCATTTCCTTCAATACAAACACTGGTAGTACTGTGTCAGTTCTGATACTTCAATGGTGAGACTTCAAAAATACAGACTTCACGATGGGTGCCCTTTTAAAGAACCTGGTCTCTATCATATTTTCTTTTTTAGGATTTTGTTCTGTAGCTATTTTATTCCTGGTTTATGATGTTATGTTACCCTGGTGTTTCTTTGTCTATCCATTGTTCAACTAGTCCTTTGTTGATGATTATTTGTTTGTTTGTTTGTTTGATGGTGTTTAACGCTACTTTCAACAATATTTTAGTTATATCGTGACAGTTTTATTGGTGGGGGAAGTCGGAGGACCCATTGAAAACCACTGACCTGTCGCAAATCACAGACAAACTTTATCACATACTGTTGTACACCTCGCCATGATCGAGATTCAAACTCACAACATCAATTGTGATAGGCACTGATTGCATAGGTAGTTGTAAATCCAACAACCATACGATCATGGCCATGACAGCCCCTTGATGATTATACAGTAGTCATTTATATAAAGCTTTTAACAAACAGTCAAGTGGT
Organism: Gigantidas platifrons; assembly: GCA_002080005.1. Lineage (NCBI taxonomy): Eukaryota > Metazoa > Mollusca > Bivalvia > Mytilida > Modiolidae > Gigantidas > Gigantidas platifrons. Next base: position 172,431 of record MJUT01054408.1, on the reverse strand, counting down.
TTCTGAGGTTTTTAGAGACTACTTGAATGATATAATGGTTAATGTACTTGCTTCAAATGAAGTTTATCGTGGGATCATTCCCCCATCAGGGTCAAATCAAAGACTATAAAATATAATATAAAAAATTCCTTTCTTGTTTATATTTGATTATACTATAGTATACTTTATAGTATATTCATTACCGGGTAATTAAAACAATATCAATATTTGATCCATCGAAATAATACTTTTGTATATCGGGTACAGTGTTATAGTCCAATTGATTGAACGCACCAGGCCAGACCATAAAAGTTTTACATACATGTATAAATGCCAATATAAAGTACAACCTCATCTTCTCAATGTCTTTATTTATTATTATTTTTTTTTTAAATACACTAAAATTCTTATCTACTTTTTTTTTTCTTAATTATATATAAAAAAAAAAAAATTATCACATACATCAATTGTAAACAATTTTAAACTCTGCAAAATACCTCTTTTCTGATTTTTTTATTCTAAAGAAAAATCCTCTACTGCAATATACATTATATGATTATATATTGGAAAAGATTGTAAGAAGATTTAATTGTACTATATTATATAGATTGTATGATGTTTTTATATGTTATTATATTATTGTACTATATTCTGTATTGATGTATTTTGCAGTTGAGAAAAAAAACTAGAGGCTCCCAGGAGCCTGTATAGCTCACCTGGGTATAATAACATCAGTCAAAAAAACTTGATAAAAAATATCAAATGTAGCCCTCGTCATTGCAGACCCCCTCTCCAAAATAATTTGGGCAGGGGTTCCCCCTTTAATGTATATTATCAACATTGCTGTAAAAAACATAAATGTCAATGATTCTCAAAATTTAGCTTTTGCTACTTCACATCATGTAATAGAGTTGCTTCCCTTTGATTATTTGAGTAACCAAAAGCAGTGAGTCAACAAAATAATGCATTTCAACAGGAATAACTCTTCACACAGTTGTCACACATTTTCAACTGTGGAACTTTTTTTGTTGAACATGCTGAACATTTTTGCAGTTTAAACTTTCCCTCTATCTCCTGGGACTATTATACTAGTATAATAGTCCCAGCTAGTTCTAATAGTTTTTGAGATATAAAATGAAAGTATTACAATTTAGAACATTTTGATGAAAAAAGGACAATAACTCAAAAATGGGTATTGGGATTTACTTCAAAATTGTGGGGTAGGTAGATCTTGACATGCTGAACATGTTTGCAGTTCAACTTATCATCTATCTCTTATAGTTTTTGAAATAAAGAGCAAAAAGTATTAAAATTTTGAAAATTTGATAAAAAAGGGGAATAACTCCAAGATGGGTTATTAGATTTTCTTCACAACTGCAGGGTAGGTAGATCTTGACATGCTGAACATTTTTGCAGTTTCAACTTATCATCTAACTCTTATAGTTTTTGAAATAAAGAGCGAAAAGTATAAAAAAATTGAAAATTTGATGAAAAAAGGGCAATAACTCCAAGATGGGTAATCAGATTTTCTTCAAAATTTCAGGGTAGGTAGATCTTGTCGTGCTGATCATTTTTACCCCATGTCAGATTTCTGATATTATTAACGGTTTTTGAGTTATTACTAAAAACGCGCAATTTTACCATATGTTCTATTTTTAGTAACAGTGGCCATGTTGATTGGTGCACAGCTTCAATGGACACAATTTTGACCTTGACATGCTGCACATTTTTGCAGCTTAAACTTATCTCTTATAGTTTTTAAAATAAAGAGCGAAAAGTATTAAAATTTTGAAAATTTGATGGAAAAAAGGGCAATAACTCCAAGATGGGTAATCAGATTTTCTTCAAAATTGCAGGGTAGGTAGATCTTGACTTGCTGAACATGTTTGCAGTTTCAACTTATCATCTAACTCTTATAGTTTTTGAAATAAAAAATGAAAAGTATTACAATTTTGAAAATTTGATGAAAAAAGGGCAATAACTCCAAGATGGGTAATCAGATTTTTTTTGCACAATTGCAGGGTGGGTAGACCTTGACATGCTGCACATTTTTGCAGTTAAAACTTACCATCTATCTCTTATACTTTTTGAAATAAAGAATGAAAAGTATTAAAATTTTGAAAATTTGATGAAAAAAGGGCAATAACTCCAAGATGGGTAATCAGATTTTCTTCAAAATTTCAGGGTAGGTAGATCTTGTCGTGCTGATCATTTTTACCCCAGTCAGATTTCTGATATTATTAACGGTTTTTTGAGTTATTACCAAAAATGTGCAATTTTACCATATGTTCTATTTTTAGTAACAGCGGCCATGTTGATTGGTGCACAGCTTCACTGGACACAATTTTGAAACTAGACACCCTAGTGATGATTCAGACAAAATTTGGTTCCAATTGGTCAGGAAGTTTCAGAGGAGAAGATCTTTGAAAAAGCTTACGACGTACGACAGACGACGGACGCCAAGTGATGGCAATAGCTCACATGACCCTTCGGGTCAGGTGAGCTAAAAATAAATAAAAAAATAAAAAAAGACTATAAAATTAGTATTTACTACCTCTCTGCTAAGTAAGCAGCATTAGGAGTAAGATCAAAGACTGGTTGGCTTGGAGTCATGATTATGTGGAAGAGTGGAGTGACAGACTTTAAAAAAAAACCATTCTGCAATGGTGCGAGTAAATGATTGTTGTGTAATGTCATGTCAGCAGATTTTATATGAATGGAAAATGTTCAAAGTTGTACTATAGTATTTGTATTGCAGTCATTAATTTTCTGTAGGCAAATTATTTTTCCACAATAACATTTTCCCATTGGGTCTTTTAGGTGGATCATTCAAGATACAATCTAGTTTTGTATGAGAACAAATCTGAATTGAGTAGGTTGTGAGTAAATTTGTAGAGTTTACATATTGATAAAAAAATGAAAAAAATGAATCTTGTACCCTTGAGATATCAAACATAGTTGTTATGTTGTAATAATTACATTACTTCCGTTTTTCACTGAAATGCTACAATATGATTGGTTATGAAGTGGTCACATGATTATAAAAGAGATGTTTCACATCCCAATGAAACTCAAACCCGAACTTGCAAGTGCCTCCATGACGACGTCAGATGTAAACAATCAATGGCGTAGTAATTTCCAACAGCAAATAATCTAACACAAATAAAATTCACAACGAAAAATTCAATTATATTAAATATTGGTGTGATTTAAATATAATTATAAGAATTGAATGCATTCTTTTGAAGTTTCATTGGGGGTATGAAAGCATTGATCTAAGCACATTTTCAACATGAAGCGCTTCCATGCTTCATTGAAAATGTACTTCGGTCAACGCTTTCATACCCCAATGAAACTTCAAAAGAATGCATTCAATTCTTAAATACTACAAACTAAATTTTGATGACTTGTATGGTTTCCATGGTACATTTGAAGTGTACAATACAAATTAAAAAGACATGGTTGCTCCTTCTTTGTGCTAACCCACTTGCCCGAAGCTCGAGACAAGTAAAACTGGATTCGGACAAGAGAAAATAATGAAAGAATTTGTCTGAATAAATTGAAATTTTTTCTAAATTTGGCTTTCGGACAAGTAGGTGAAAAAAATTAATACAAAGTCTGGTTGCTATATATAACTATCATATTTATTACGTGTTTTCAATTGTAAAACAGAATGTAAAATCTTCACTTTTAAATGGTTCAAAACTGGCTTCAATCTTAACAGAACAGTTTGTAGTTAATTCTGACTCCTCCTTACAAATTTTAATTGGTCTTTTAAGTAAGTGAACACCTTGTCGAGAATAATAATCCCATTCTATTTTCTTGTTGATCACAGTGGCTTCCCTTGGTCCAGTAGAAATTATATGTTTATCGTCAAAGTCATAATCTGCCCACAATACCACAGCATTACAGTTTCCATGGCTACAAAAGAAAAATGGTAAAACAGATGAGTTAAAACCACAAATTGTCAGTGAATACGAAGTTTAATGTTATTAACATACAATCCATTTATAAAGACATTTCAACATAACTCTTGTAACAGACACTCTCAGGTCCATATCTGAGTGAGTGATTGTTGTTTAATGCCAGGTGAGTAATTGTTCAGCTGTATAATCTGAGTGAGTGATTGTTGTTTAACGCCAGGTGAGTAATTGTTCAGCTGAGTGAGTGATTGTTGTTTAATGCCAGGTGAGTAATTGTTCAGCTGTATCATCTGAGTGAGTAATTGTTCAGCTGTATCATCTGAGTGAGTGTTTGTTGTTTAATGCCAGATGAGTAATTGTTCAGCTGTATCATCTGAGTGAGTGATTGTTGTTTAATGCCAGGTGAGTAATTGTTCAGCTGTATCATCTGAGTGAGTGATTATTGTTTAACGCCAGGTGAGTAATTGTTCAGCTGTATCATCTGAGTGAGTGATTGTTGTTTAATGCCAGGTGAGTAATTGTTCAGCTGTATCATCTGAGTGAGTGATTGTTGTTTAACGCCAGGTGAGTAATTGTTCAGCTGTATCATCTGAGTGAGGGATTGTTGTTTAATGCCAGGTGAGTAATTGTTCAGCTGTATCATCTGAGTGAGTGATTGTTGTTTAATGCCAGGTGAGTAATTGTTCAGCTGTATCATGTGGTGAGAAGAAGTTACTCTTTGATGATATTATTATGATGTCCGCTTTGCAATAGACCAACACAATGTCCTCTAATTTTTATAGAGCAAGCTCATTAAAACAACAGTCTGCTGGTAGATATGTCGCTCCACTCAGACACATTAACCTGATTCCAAGTCAACCTGTCTTTGCTGATATTCCTTAATACTGGGTGCTTAGCAGAGAAGCAACAAATAACAATTTAGTCTTTAGTTTGATCTGACCAGGGCTTGACCACACTAAGTATAATACAAGAGATTCAATACACATCTTAAAATATATGACAAAAAACACACAACTTTCTAATATAAATAAATGTCCATGTAGAAGAAATGACATTTCTCCATTACAACAGTCTCCTTCCATCAAAAGCTTACTGGGGGGGTCACCGGTATCGTTTTCGTAGTTAGATTTACAACTACTTATGCAATCAGTGTCTATCACCACTAACGCAGTGAATTTGAATCCCGGTCATGGGGAGGTGTACTCGATACAACATTATGTGATAAAGTTTGTCAGTGACTTGCAGAAAGTCAGTGGTTTTCTCTGAGTACTCTGCTTTCCTCCACCAATAAATCTGACTACCATAAAATAACTGATATATTGTTGAAAGTGGCATTAAACACCATATCCCTAACACAAATGCTACTCCTTTTATTCGACCATGATTAAAATCCATGAGAATAGTAAAATACAGTTTAATTAAACCCTAACCAGAGGCCATCCCTCTTTTAAAACCACTTTTTAATGCAGATATTGTGATCTTATAAGAGAGAGAATACTGTATTATTCTCCATAACATGGACGGAGGGTTGGTTTAACCCTACTTTCAACAATATTTCAGTTATATTGTGGCAGTCAGTTTTATTGGTGGAGAATATCGGAGTGCCCGGAGAAAACCATCAACATGCCGCAATTCACTGACAGAAAACTTTCTAATCTAATTACCTGTTAATACTAAGTTTAGTTTCTGTTTTGTATGGTAGGTTTTTCTTGTTGACAAAATCATTGTAATCAAACGAAAAAACTTGTTGTACATCACTTCTAGCACAACATGGATATTCCCATAATGGCTGTGGTTCTATGATTTCATCAGCTATATCTGATGACTTCTGAAAATAAAATACAGAAAGTATACACAATGAGACCTGTCTAATTTGAACCTTCAATAAACCAGAATCATGTTTATACCGAACTGAGTGAGTGATTGTTGCTTAATGCCAACTCAACAATTTTGCAGCGGTATATCAAACTTGAAATAAAGTCCCAATGTAGAAAATCATTGATTGGTATAAACATATTTATTGATATAACTGACATATATAAACAGAACAATAGCAATTCTATAATAGGATTCAGAAACAAGCAAATGCTTTTTTTAAATCTGTTTCCTATGGAAAAACATACAAATATCACAAACAAATATATATGCATGCTGATTTAAATTTTAAACTTGTGAGAATTATTTATACAAAGAGGAAGAAAAAAAATGTATGTAAGCATGTAGTTGAAAACTACACAATTTACTTGAAAATAATAATACAAAGAGATTGAATAAGATTGAAAAGGTGAAACATATTATTTGAGCATGTCAGTGTGCAAATCTTTTACTTCTTATGATAAAGGTTTGGACTGATTTAAATACTGCCTTGTTTTCTTCATCATTTAGATTAACTGAGCCAAAAATAAGTAGATTCAGTGAAATTGTTTCGGGAATGTCCAAAAGTGAGAAGAAAAGTTGTTGTCTTAGAGTCGTGTGATGTGGACAATCTAATAAGAAATGGGATACAGTTTCAGTTATTCCACAGTTGCAATTTGGCGATTCAACAAGGTTTCTAATAAAGAGGTGTGCATTTAAAGCACTGCAATTCATACGTAGTCTCGCATGTAATATCTGACCTAACCTACATCCAACATAATAATGGGCTGGAACTTTAGTGTTTTTAGTGTTGATAAGAGATTTAAATGAATTTAGCGATTCCAAATTACGGGTGGGAAGTGGTAATTCATTCCATGCTTTTACAGTTGAGGGCAGAAAGTATTCAGAATAAAGGCTAGTTCGACAGTTTATATTAACAATATTGTTTATTTGTCTAGTATTATAGGTATGTCGAGTACCTACAGTTTTTGGAATTAATTCAGCTAAATATTGGGGTGTTTTATTGGGTGACGGCCCGATAGTCCGAAGGTCCGATAGTCCGAAGGGCCGATAGTCCGAAGGTCCGATAGTCCGAAGGTCCGATAGTCCGAAAATGTCCCTTTTTCAGTAATCTCTTGCAGATTTCTTTATAAATGTTTGTATTATAACTTTTCAGATGACATTTACTAACAAATAAAAGATTTGTTGGTATAAGTACATGTGCATTCACATCTACACGATCTTGCATTAAAAAAAACAATTGGCTGGTATAGACGATGCGTGAAGGAAAATGGGAAGTTTCGACCCAACTGTGTCTAGTGTCAATGTACCGATATGTCCAGGTGCCGATTTGGCCTGTATCCGATAGATCAGACGTGCGAAATGCAAATCACAACTAGCTATATAATACTTGTCTCCGCATGGTATTATGCATTAGTTTTCTCGCCATTTCTAGTATTAACAGTTCCCGGCATCTCAATAGACCCTTCAACGTTAACTGAAGAGCTTCACGGTTTTGGAGAGAACTGAGTGGAAACGCACCGATTTCAATGATCATGCAATTGGTCATACATGTAGCTATAATAGAGGACCTTGACATATATTGTGATATACTGAATTTAATTTATATGGTGTATCTTTTAGTACATTTTATGAATATAGCGATAATATAAAAAAAAATATAAAAAAATCCAATTGAGTATAAAACGGACCTGTTTGTATATACTTTACACATGAGTAGCGATGTTCATAGTCACGTGAATTGAAAAATAAAATAAACACAAATTGCGTCACTTTCACAAATCATGTGATTGATCACTACAATCAATGAAAAACCGTGACCTGGATTGCAATTTACTACGGGTTGTGTGTATTATCTTACGGTACAATATTCCAATAATGAATAGACCTTGATAACACAAAAAAATTTAGTTTGAAAGCCTTTGGACTATACCATTTCTACATTTATATATGGCCAACTAGATACACCAAGGATTTGTATTATACTATACAAATCATTGGATACACATAAAAAAAACCACATATGGTTGTAACCAGGAATANGGATGGAATGAATTTATACACAATACGAGAAAATGACAATTACAACTAGTGAACAGTTTATTGCAGATCAAACAGTTTATTGTGCTTTAATAAAGTAAAATCAATAATGTGATTTAGCATGGTTTGGTGTTACGGCCGATGCATACGATTGCGGATGTTCTTTGATTCGAGTGGGCCCCTGTGTCGATCTAGGTCTGTTGTGCTCCAATGATTTAGTATTGATGTCATTGATAACTTTAACAGCATCCCTACCAATCTCACTAGCTAGTTTATTTAGCGCTGTTACATTGTTGACTAATACGACCCGGTCCCGAACTTTCACAAAAATTTTCCCGTCAACAGTCCATGTATCCGTAACCAATTTGAGTTTTTTAAGTTGTCGCGCCCGGTATGCTATGCCATTACGAATTTTCGTGAGATCCTCATTTATGTTAACTGAATGGTATTCTGGTTTATCCTTCAAATTCTTTCTACATTTCAGTATGCGCTTTTTCACGTTAGAATCTTTGAGACGGACAATAATTTGGCGCGGTGGTAAAGCACGTCCGTGCTCGCCAACCCTGACTGGATTCCCAATTCTATGCGATCGTATGATATCAGACTCATTAAGATCGGGATCTATAGACTTAACTAGATCAGTGACTAGCTTAGTTGTATTGACCGTTGTTTCTTCTTTACCTCCGTCCGGAATTCCATTAATGCGCATTAGTTCACGCCTGCCGTATTGTTCAAGAGCGTCCAGATCTTCACATAATTTCTCATTTTCGGAATTAAGTCTAAATATTTCGCCTTTATAGTGGTCTATACTACTTTTTATTGTGTAATCAATTTCACTGCGTAACATTTCTTTAAGTTTACCAGCTATTTTACATACATCATCTTGGGAAAGACTACAATTAACGGGGTTGGGTTGGTGTGATGAAAACTGGGATGGAGAAGTAGACTGCTGTAGCGGTGGCCGATTGTCTTGAATAAAGGACAGGTCCTGATGCTGAGAATTATCTGGGGAGTCCATTATGTTTGTACGTTTGGAGAATTCTCGTTCTGGAGGCGTAGGTTTACTTTCACATCGTTTTCTATTAACAACTGGAGTGGAAGTGTATTGAATTTTTTTCTTTTGAGACATACGGAACACAGAGAGTAGATTGTTTATGGTAAAGTTGAATGTTGACAGTTGGTTTGTTTACATTCAAGCGTCACAGGTGACAGGTACACAGGTACATAAGAAGACAGGTAAGTAGCATATACATGGGTATATAAATGTGAATAGTACTCACACGTTTGAATGGATCAGATTTTCTCTAGAATAATATCAAACACATATATTCAAATCATATATTCCGCTGGTTTTCCACTACATATACAAATGTTATGATAATGTCATATTGGCCCACAACCTCCTGTTAGATAATTAATGTTTTTTAGGCATTTTTCTAAGATTCACAAGATCACAGAAAATTTAACGTCCGGACAAGTCGAGCATGCGCACACTATTTGATTTAACCTGTAGAAACTGAACACCTGTCTATTCTGAACATAAAAGTTGATCCCAAGGAAGCTCCACTTAGACAGGTTTAACTGTACAAACAATCAGGTGTTGAAAGTCAAAACAGTGTAAATTTCTGGGAAAATTCAAATAATCCTTACCTGTATTAATTGGTCAAATATTTGTAAATTAAAACCTTCACAGTGACCAACAGGTGCTCGTATCTTCCACAGATCAGTAAAATTAACTGCTACAGCTTTGATTGTCATTTTACATGGTAAGACTCTCGTGTGTGGTGGTAGAAACTGTGATAAACAGTTTATTGAAGACCAGAACTGGATGTGATGCCATGGTAGAATAGAAGTCTGGAAAAATGGTTCTCCAAGAACAAGGTCAATCTGAAAAATAATAATAAAGATGTTGTGTCAGTTAATAGACATACAGTCAAGCCTGTAATAAGAGGTCACCCTTGGGACCAAGAAAAAGTGGCCTCATAAGACAGCTGACCTCTTCATTAAGTTCATTTCATATGAAATGTTCTATGACAGGACAAGAAGAAGTTGACCTTTTAATAGAGGTGACAGCATGGGTAGGTTTAACTGTACTATTGTATTTCTTTATTAAAGTAATACCTAATGTGTATATCATATATCCTGCTATAAATCAGACTCTAATCAATACTGACCTGCTTTACACTTGGATAAAATGGTTCATATGACTAAATTATTTATTATCTTTATGAAAAAAATATATTAAAATTTCAGACAATTTCATCTTTAAATTGTTATGGGAATTTCAAGAAATTTCTAAATTTACTGCAGCATGTGAGTTAAAAATTAAAGTGTGTGAGGGAGACATTACATTTACTTCAAACAAAAGTTATTACTACAAATGTATATCTTATTGAACATATGAAGGGAAGGTTTAGGATACCTTTAACTGGTTTAACCCTGCTACATTTTTGAACCTGTCTTAAGTCAGGGCCTGGATTTCCAAAGTCAAATGTCATCATATTTTCATGTTCAATGAATTGATTGTTTGTTTAGTTAAAGTTCGAGGAATTGTTGATCATCACTGTCTAAACTTTCTTTTTATAATTATACTGTTTATTGACTACACTGTCAAGAAAGTACTCATTCTTGTTACTTTATTATTTTATTAATATAATTTTCTAAATGGTTAAATTTTTACATAAATAGTAAATGGATTGAATCCATATGATATCATAACATTAGTAACATCATTCTATACATAGTAGTTCCTCTCTTATAACCCTTCCCCCCACAAAGGTCACCTGTCTTATCAGGTCTGATTTCAGATCCACTAAAATAGTAAAATACTAGTAAATTGTCCTCCACGTGAGAGACCACCCCTCTTATAAGAAGAGTTTGAAGATACCAAAGGGGTAATCAGATTCTGTATATAGAAGAAGAACAGACAACACAATGGCCAAAAGAAAAAGTACAAAATGACAAACAACGATCAACAAAACATACATATAAAATTAAAGATCAAGTAACACGAACCCCACTAAAAACCGGGGGTGAACTCATGTGCTCTGGAAGGGTAAGCAGTTCCTGCTCCACTAGTGGCACCCGTCGTGTTAATCTAGTTACAAACCCGGTGATAAGTCATGAACGAGGAAAGGACGGGGAAATGTTTACGACAAGTGGAACATATCTGTGGTCATTTGTGACACAGATATTCCATAACGGTCAACCAAGTCATGGTGGCGATCGTACAACTTTCGTGATGACTTCAACTTAACTAAGAGGAACCTTTGGTTCAGTAGCTTCCTTATTAGCAGCAACCCTCTATCTAGGACATCCTGATAGAAACAACAAGCTCTGGAATATTGTATCAACTGAGAGATATATACTCCATATGCAAGTGCTGCTGGAATGTTGCTACATATGAATGGAAATTTCACAATGGGAAAATTGAAGTCATCTCTTTTGTCGTATAGTTTTGTTCTTTACCACCCCTCACTATCAATTTCGAGGTGTAGGTCAAGGTATTAAGCAGACGTATCTGTATCTGTGGCATCCTTTATATCAAGCTCAATTGAATAGATGCAATCAACGAAATCACCAAACCTAGAATTATTTAGTGAAGGACATCATCTATATAGCGGAACGTGAAATTAAAGGATTGGATTAGCTTTTCTCACTTTTGAGACAGACCAGTTCCTACTTTTAGCGATGTGAGATTGTCTTATCTTGCACTAGTGCAAGACAAAAAAATCATTTGCGGTTTTACCGGCAAATGCATGCTGTACAGTTTATGTCAACTGCCCCCCAGTTATCCATGCTTCACCAATAAAACCACGATTCTATTACATAAGTATTTTTAAATTAATGTATGTATACTATTCTGCTAGCTAACAATTTAACTATCGTGCACCTTTCGTGTTTCATGGTGTATGACTCTCTTCCAGTCGTTTGTTTACTTTGAGTAAATAATAGAGTGCTCTCCCTTGTTAGTAACTAACGTTACCTCCCTTTGACCAAATTCAAATATTTTTTCACAGCCACAGGTATTTATCGACGCTGTTGTAGTGTTGAGTTACATTTATCATATATTTATTAAATACATTGTATTTTATTATGAAATACTACCAAGACATGGATGCATATATGAATAAACTAAATATTTACTTCAGCAATGGAAACAAAATTTGCGGGAAAACGCTCGATCAAAAAAACAATTAGGTAACAGCTGATAAAAGTGAGAAATAAAATCAAACACCGGCAAAAAGTGCAAGACAGGGAAATCTCCGACAACCTCGGGTAAGATTTCAATCGTTCGCTGACTCGGGGAGCCTCGTCAGCGAACGATTGAAATCTTACCCTCGGGTGTCGGAGATTTCCCCGTCTTGCACTTTTGCCGGTGTTAGATTCTATATATCTACATTGTAAAAAGGGTGATCTTATAAGTGAGGGACTATAATTGTAAAGTGAAATTCATCTTATGGAATCCCAACCTATTTTAAAATTACTTTATGTAAATGAAAACGTTTTCAAAGACCTAGTGAAAATTAGTGGTTTTTGAAGGTCAGATTATTTAAAATATTTGTGTGTGTCCATCTTATACAATAGGTTGAATCAATGTCAATGTAATTATATACACAGTATAAATAATAACTATACCTTATTTCCTTCAAAGTCATCCAAGGTGACATCTTCAGGATGTTTCTCAATGACCTTGACATTGTCATTTAGATTATTTTCACAGATAAATCTATCAATTATTTTTTTACACATGGGATTAGATTCAATTGTGTAAACCTGAAACAAAGAATTTTGATAATTGTGTCATATACAGGTAAATATATTTTGTGTAATGTTGGATAGTCTATCATGTTCATTTACATCCATATCCTTTCTTACTACATTGTAATTAAATAAACTGAATGGTATAGATTTTGCAAATGACTACTTAATTCCAAACTATACCATGCCAATAGCATACTAAAAATATCAATGATGTACTATTTGGTAGCCCCACTGATTCACATTCTATTATAATATGTTGGTTTATAGATTTTAACGCCACTTTCAACAATATTTCAGTTATATCGTGGCGGTCAGTTTCATTGTTGGTAGAAACCGGAGTACTCGGAGAAAACTACCGACATGTTGCAAGTCACCTACAAACTTTATCACATAATGTTGTATGGAGTACACCTTGCCATGAACGGCGTTCGAACTCACAACTTTAGTGGTAATGGGCACCGACTACACAGGTAATTGTAAACAAGATATATCTAATATTTGTCTATAGCAAGAATTTATGATAAATTATTTCAAAATGAACATCAATTATTATATCACCCTTAAAAGAAGACTGACCATTCAATTTGCGTACTTTCTCCAACTCATGATTCACACAGCTTACTTGAACATTCAAAACTTACACAACAGACGTCACTAGCGGAGCAGGAAGTGCCTATTCTTCCGGAGCACCTGAGTTCACCCCCTGTTTTAGTGGGGTTCGTGTTATTTAGTTTTATGTGTATGTTTTAGAGATGTCAACAAGTACTCGAGTATTCCAGTATCACTCGGAAGGTCAGAGTATCGAGTACAATTTTCGTACTCGAATACTCGCCTAACTTTTTTATCTTTAGACATTTTCCCTTTCATTTTTCTCTTTGAATATTCCCTAAGTAAAGATTAGGTGTGAACAAATAAGAATACAGTTCTTCTTCTTCTTCTGTATGTTCTAAGTTGTTAGAAATAAAATCGGTACGTTAAAATGCAACTGATTAGGTGTATTTATAGCGGTGTTTGTACAGTGATTGTGTTGTTTACAGATCAATAACTTATAATTAAGCCGTATTTGCCTTTGATTGTTAATCATGCATGTAATTGTAACTGTTACTTCTTTGTAGGTATGTTTGATAATTAATTGTGTAATAAATGTTTATTTAAAAAGATTAAATTTTCATTCGCAATTAAATATTGCACTGTAGTTGTATATTTGTCAAATGTTTGATTGAAAAGCACAATTTGGTATTGGTCTTTCTTCAAATCGTTAAAGGATTTCAGAGAAAAATATTGTATCTATTTGGTCATCAAATCTGTATAGTCGGATCATACGTAATTTGGTATTTAATTTGTCTTTCAACAGATAATCAACGGAATAATGATAGTCATAGTCTCGGGTCATATATTTCTTCAGAATGTTGAGGTGTCTTCCGAGTACTCGAGTATTGAATTCCAGAAATTTTGACATCCCTAGTATGTTTTGTAGATCGTTGTTTGTCCTTTAGTACTTTTTCTTTTGGCCATTATGTTGTCTGTCCTTTGATTTACAGATTCTGATTACCCCTTTGGTATCTTCAAACTCTTTTAATTTAGTACATAGTTTAACTTACACGTTTGGCACCAAGTCTTGCTGCTATTAATGGTAAAAGACTTCCATCACTTATACAAAGACAAACAGTATCATCTGTAATCGTCTGTAAAAAAATATTAACAAGATGAACTGTGAGCTAATGCTCACTTTTGATACCCCCTCATATATGTTCAATGTGTATAAAAACCAACTAAGTCGGCAAACAGGAAGTAGGAATCTGACGGGTCCATAAACGCTTCCCACAATATGGCATACCTATATGAAGCTTCTGACCAAATATCAGACTTCTGCCATCAATAGTTGCTGAGAAAAATGCAACGAAAAATATCTTGGATGGACAGAGGTAAAACAGTATACTCCCCCTCCGGTGGAGTGCGGGTATAAAAACATGAAGTCAAATTAATCAATCACATGTGCTGACAAAAGTTTCATTTTGAAACCTGTGAAACAAGACTTCATTAAGTATACGTCATATGGTATAAGGAGCTAGGAAATATTATTCTTAGTCAAAAATTTGTGATACAAGACTTCATTAAGTACATGTATACATCATATAGTATAAGAAGCTAGGAAAAATTATTCTTAGTCAAAAATTTGTGATACAAGACTTCATTAAGTACATGTATACATCATATAGTATAAGGAGCTAGGAAAAATTATTCTTAGCCAAAAATGCCAATAACCTTTTCAAAAAGGGTCTGAATAAACTGCCATAATGAGAAAGTGATAAACAATTAAGCTAGTTTTGAGGGATTCCCATTTAAAATATAGGAAGAATGGCGAGTACAGTAGTTCCCCCCTCTTACAAGGCCACCCTTCTGTAATGAAAAAATGACATTATGATATTGTCATACCAATATACAGATATTTCTATATCTACCATATGCAAGATAAAATATTTACTTTCACTAGAGAAGAATTACAAGATAAAATATTTACTTTCACTAGAGAAGAATTACAGGATAAAATATTTACTTTCACTAGAGAAGAATTACAGGATAAAATATTTTACTTTCACTAGAGAAGAATTACAGGATAAAATATTTACTTTCACTAGAGAAGAATTACAGGATAAAATATTTTACTTTTGTGAGTACATCTGTAAGAATTTGTCTTCTATTGATATCATTCATCATACCAAGATGAGTTCTACTCAAAGCTACATGTATACCACATGTACAGTCTGGTCCATTGGATGGTTTACTACAGATGCTGCTTCTGAAGGAAAACAAAACAGAAATATACATCATAACACATGTTAAATTGAACATTAATATATAACTGTGTTTTGTCAGAGTTATCTCTCATTTCAGGAAAATCTTACATTTCATACCAAAATGTAATCTTGAAAAAAAATAGCAGTACCTTTTTATTTATCTTTTTTATGTTCGAACTGGAGAAGACTTCCTGCAAGAATTAATTGTGCCTTATCCATTTTGCATGTTTATTTGCAAATAAAATATGCTTAAACTAATTTGTTTATTTTGAAGTGTAATTACATTGGCCATTGTTCTTAACTGTTTAAACCACATCTGTTTTTTACTGATTATTGTGCATTTTTATGTATTTTTGTTTCTATTTTTACTAGAACTGAATTTTTATCCTTTATTAGTCAATGCTAAACCCTTCTTTTAGTTGACAACATTTGTTTATGTGTATGATGTATTTTCTAATCAAGCTCCTAGTATTTTTTAATCATTTTTATCTTTTTAATTCACTTCTACTGCTTTAAGCGTGTATTTTAATTTGTAAATGTTAAATTTTTCATGGCTGTGTTAAATCCCACTTTTATTAGATATCATTTTCTGAATTTTTACTTTTAGCTATAGCTTTTCCTTTTGCCAAATTCATATGTAGTGTTTCACATTTATCTGTGAATAGTTTTATTCTATATATTGCTTTTTGAATTTTTGTAATTGAGTTTTAATGTAAAGCGCTTTGAATAATTTTAATATTAGAAAATGCGCTATATAAAAACTATGTAATAATAAAATAATAATAATAATTGTTAAAAAACTATAAGAAAATAAATATATCTATTGAATATTAATATATTACATTTGAAAGATTTCTTACATGGCAAAAATACCTCCACTTTGATTCATATTCCAGAAAATACTAAATCAGATATATATCTTTGTATTGCATCTGAGAAAATGTTTCAGTGTGATCAAACTAAAATTCTAACATGACGTCCTTCACTGGCTATATAAATAATAGAGTGATAAAACTCACGATATATTTTAATTCGCTCATGCGTATTGACGAACAAATTACAAACATAATTCCCTAGTGAATTTATGTATTCATACAGCACTGTGGTGCATAACAAACATTACTAGAACTGTCCGCATAGCTGGACTAATACCCCCCGCTTCACTCTGACTGTGTCCAAGATTATTGAAAACTAAGACTACACAGAAAATATATTATTTGTCAAATTATAATGTTTAATCACATACAACAAAAATAAAAATGTCGTAGCATAAAAACTGCAAGAGGAGTTGCACGGACAAACCATGTACCCTTTCAGCCAAATTCACAAAAAAAATAAAATAAATAAAATTCATGAAAATCAAAATCCTTACAACATGCACATCT
Source organism: Gigantidas platifrons (assembly GCA_002080005.1). Taxonomy (NCBI): domain Eukaryota; kingdom Metazoa; phylum Mollusca; class Bivalvia; order Mytilida; family Modiolidae; genus Gigantidas; species Gigantidas platifrons. The sequence continues at coordinate 155,667 of MJUT01054408.1, read as the reverse complement.
TTGATATGAGTACAAATGTTCTGCAATGTAAAAACTTCCTAACTTACAAACTGTAGGAGGAGTTGTGCAGACAAACCATGTACCCTTTTTGCCATATTCACACAAAAATGGCTAAGTTCAACAATCTATATTTTTAGGTGAAATGCACAAAAATCAAAATTCTTACCACATGCACATCTTTGATATATGTACAAACAATCTACAATATAAAAACTTCCTAGCATAAAAACTGTAGGAGGAGTTGCACGGACAAACCATGTACCTTTTTAGCCAAATTCACCAAAAAAAGACTAAGTTCAGCAATCTATATTTTTCGTAAAAATTCATGAAAATCAAAATCCTTACCACATGCACATCTTTGATGTATGCACAAACGATCTGCAATATAAAAACTTCCTAGCGTAAAAACTTTAGGAGGAGTTGCGCAGACAAACCATGTACCCTTTTTGCCAAATTCACCAAAAAATGACTAAGTTCAACAATCTATATTTTTGGTAAAAATGCACAAAAAATCAAAATCCTTACCACATGCACATCTTTGATATATGTACAAATGATCTGCAATATAAAAACTTCCTAGCAGAAAAATTGTAGGAGGAGTTGCGCGAACAAACCATGTACCCTCTATGCGGACAGACAGACGGACAGAGACAGGGTGAAACCTGTATACCCCCAAACTTTGTTTGAGGGGGACATAAAAATGGCCGTATTGTTTTTACCTATATTTTTCCGGAATAAATACTTAAGACAACCATCAATGGACTTTGACTTTTGAAATTTAACATCTTCCGGAAGTCGTTTACAAGGAACGCTGATGACATTGAAAGACATGGTTACTGATTTATTTTTAAGATTTTGTGAGCATTTTACTTGTTTAAGTTGCTAAATTCAAAATGCCATTAAATTGGAAAATATCAGTAACTTCATAGCATCACAGTCTATTGATACATAAAAGAAAAACAACTGAAAACTGTAAAACATGAAGGTTAGTGAATTTTGTTATGAAATGCATTTCCATTACCGACTTCCACTTAAAAAAATAAGTTAGATTTTTCCTACTAGAATCGAAATAATTCATGGAAGCCACGTATCACGTTTTAACATGGGTAACATTATTTTCTTTGCATTTTAGGGATAAAATTTGTACGAAAATAATGTTACCCATGTTAAAACTGTATACAAACTCTGGCTTCCATGAATTATTTCTTAATTATACCATTAAATCTTTAATACTGTTAACTAAAATGTTTTCTCTGATGACCTAGTCTACAATGACAAATCACTTTAAGGTGATAGCAATTTTTGTTTGGTTCATGAAGAAATAACCTCAATGAGGTTGTACACACTGTGTAACCCACGTTATTTCGAATGAACCGAACGAATAATTTCGATCAATCCTTATAAATTAATTCAAACTTTTTTTGTTATAATGTTGAAAAATATATTTATTTTTTCAAAATAAGGCAAATAATTGGAAAGAAATTTAAATAATCCCAAAGGTGTCTCATTTAAAGAAAATCATGGCAACGGCATGTGCTGCCTTGAGAACGACGTTTACTTTTAGATTCTGTTCATTGACAAATAACCTCAACTTTGTAAACCAATAAAAACACGTATAAAATATCATGTAACTCTAAAATTACTTTATATGCAAATAACTTAATTTTAAATATATAAATAATGTGTCAAAGTGTTTAGTGAAAACAAGAGTTTTTACCCTATAATAAAGAACCAAAACTCTTTAACATGAATATATATGAAACAAACAAAAACAAACATGACCTTTAACCTTTAAGGACACAGTAAACAACTAAAGTAACTTACAAATCTTCTTTTTCAACATCAAACCATAAATTGTATTCACTATGGTTACTAATAACCTTGACCTCTTCACCTTTCTGAACTTCTAAAGAATTTCTGGGATAGTAGACAGCTTGCATCCAATGATCACGCCACTGTTAATAAATGACAGAAATAAAGAAAATTAAAATAGGTATATAAGGAAATGTGAATCCCTAGAAATTATCACACAGTAAATTACAAATTTTCCTTACAAGATGGTAATGGTGTCATTTAACAGTAATATAACAGGTGTCACTAGTGGAGTAGGAACTGTGTACGTTCCCTGAGCACCTCAATTTCCCCCCTCCCCCAGTTTTGTGGGGTTCATGTTGCTCATACTTTAAATTTTCTCTACAGAATTTTGTAGATGGTTGTTAGACTTTTTTATCCTTTTTCTTTTGGCCACTATATTGTCTGTTCTTTATCCTTTTTCTTTTGGCCACTGTATTGTCTGTTCTTTATCCTTTTTCTTTTGGCCATTGTATTGTCTGTTCTTTATCCTTTTTCTTTTGGCCACTGTATTGTCTGTTCTTTATCCTTTTTCTTTTGGCCACTATATTGTCTGTTCTTTATCCTTTTTCTTTTGGCCACTGTATTGTCTGTTCTTTATCCTTTTTCTTTTGGCCATTGTATTGTCTGTTCTTTATTCTTTTTCTTTTGGCCACTGTATTGTCTGTTCTTTATTCTTTTTCTTTTGGCCACTGTATTGCCTGGCCTTCGATTTATGACTTGTGATTACCCCTTTTAGTATCTTCAAAGTTTTCTTGACCATAGATTGATAACATTTTCACTTAGTATCTCTTTAAGCAGTCTTCCTCTGCATTGAGATTTAACAGTGGATGAATGTAAAACTAACACAGTATTTGTAAGTACCAGTTAAATTTTACTTTCCACTTACAAAGGATTCTTTCAATTTTATTTGCTGGAATTTTCATTGTTTCATCATAACCCCATATTCACTGAATTTGATTTCATTAAAAGTCACTTTTACTTTTATGTTAGTTAAAGTAGTCAATTTCTTCCTGTAATTTACTTGTAATTCCTTTGGATTTGGATGAGCCCAGTCCGGGGCACAACTGAGGTCAATTTCTCCTTTGGTATCCATCTGTAGATCCCACCACATCAGTATACCATCAACAGAGCCATTTGATTGGACAGTAAATCTTACTTCTGACTGTCTATCACTTACTAACGGTATGTTATCACTGAAGTCAAACCTAAAACATACATTGTACATACTTTGTCATGTAAATAATATACAGAAAAACTTATTTTTTGCAAAAATATCTACAGGTACAATTGCATTAAACCAAACAGTCTTTCATAAAAAAAAATGTAAATTTTCCTTTGAAATTAAAGGAAGTATCATGTTCAATGTTCAATCATTTTTTTTTTCGTTCATTCGACAAGTTCCAATTTTCAAGGATATTTCAGTTATATCATGGCGGTCAATTTTATTGGTGGAGGAAATCAGAGGACCCGGAGAAAACCACTGACCTGTCGCAAGTCAGAGACAAACTTTATCACATAATGTTGTACACCTCGCCCTGATCGATATTTGAACTCACAACATCAGTGGTAATAGGCAATGATAGTATAGATAGTTGTAAATCTAACTACCATATGATCACGGCCACGACGGCCCCCTTGTTTGAGATGTGTGTTTATTGATTTGATTTGATTTTGATTTTTTGATGTATTAACGCCACTTTCAACAATATTTCAGCTATATCATGGCGACCAGTTTTAGTGGTGGAGGAAGCCAGAGTACCCGGAGAGAACCACGACCATGGGCAAGCAACTGGTAAACTTTATCACTTGCGGCTGCGAGTCGAGTGCACCCTTTTTTGTAATTTACAAAGTCGGGCGCGAACCCACGACATATTGGTGATAGGCTTGTATGAGTTGTTAGATCCAACGACCTAACTCATTGAGCCACACGGGCCCCTGTTTTTATTGAAATACAATATAAACTAACAGAATCACTACTAATGGCTATGATAGTGATACTGATTCATACAACAGCCTTGCCCCGATACAAAGTCTTGTACCAACACACTATGTATGTAATGGGTATTTATTTCATAGAGTGAAATATCGGTATTTATCATATACTTGTAGATAAAATAGCTAAAATTTTACCCTGCGATAAAACTTTGAGTTTTGTTTAAAGGAATAATAAGAGCAATCATGTTTATTTCACCCAGTTTCACAAGAATGGTCCAAGCGGGCTGATAAAGCAAGTTTATTAACTGCTTCAGGAATGTTATTACATGCCTTTCCGTCAATGTTCATAAATTTATTACACACCATTTCGTGATTTTCCTGAATATGTGTTTACAAACATGGCAGACGACAGTGCAGATGATACTGCAACATACATGTATATGGATTATTTGCACAGAAATTTATTAACTGCCAAATTTCTCTCTTATGATATTGACAGTGCTAAAAAAAAGTGCATTTATTGGAATTGCATATTAAAACAATAAATTTCTTGTTCTGTAACTATGTATTTAATTCTAGCCAAATATAACTAAACATTTTGTTGAAGTATTTGATAAACATATCATAACATGTCATTTTTCATATCATAGATACTGTATATCAGCCCTTGTTCGTATATCATCCTTTGAGCCTATCAGTTCTCTGGCTGATATCACAACCTAGGGCTGATAAAGGGTATGATATGAAAAATACCATTTAATAATCTATATTTATTTCACTTGGAAATAAATGCAATAATTTTCTGAATCTTACCTAGATACAAAAATGTACTATTAACGGTTCTGACAGACAGGTAATGTGATCTCTAGTTGCACCCTACCTAAATACTTTTAGTGGTTCTGACAGACAGGTAAATTGATCCCTAGGTTGTGCCCTACCTAAATACTTTTAGTGGTTCTGACAGACAGGTAAATTGATCCCTAGGTTGTGCCCTACCTAAATATTTTTAATGGTTCTGACAGACAGTTAAATTGATAACTAGGTTGTGCTCTACCTAAATACTTTTAGTGGTTCTGACAGACAGGTAAATTGATCCCTAGGTTGTGCCCTACCTAAATACTTTTAGTGGTTCTGACAGACAGTTAAATTGATAACTAGGTTGTGCCCTACCTAAATATTTTTAGTGGTTCTGACAGACAGTTAAATTGATCCCTAGGTTGTGCCCTACCTAAATACTTTTAGTGGTTCTGACAGACAGTTAAATTGATAACTAGGTTGTGCCCTACCTAAATACTTTTAGTGGTTCTGACAGACAGGTAAATTGATCCCTAGGTTGTGCCCTACCTAAATACTTTTAGTGGTTCTGACAGACAAGTAAATTGATCCCTAGGTTGTGCCCTACCTAAATATTTTTAGTGGTTCTGACAGACAAGTAAATTAATAACTAGGTTGTGCCCTACCTAAATACTTTCAGTGGTTCTGACAGACAGGTAAATTGATCTCTCGGGAGCTGCTGTAACTGAAGATCATGTAAAGCTATGGCGCCACTACATCTGTTGACATCACATGGAGGGATGACATCATCAAATCCATGGATTTTCATTGGTTGTACATCTCTCCAACGTCTGACAAATTGTGATGATACAACTTGTACAAACATATTCGATGATGTCGGAACTACTATACAATTTTCCTGAAATTTTAATATTACCTGTTAAAATATTTCCGTTTAACATTATTAATAAAATGAAGAAAAAAATACCCTAGTGTCAGAACATTTCAAAAATCCAATCGGAAGATTGTAGAAGCATAGGCAACATCACTTTCCTAACTTGGTAAAGGCACTTCAATAAAAAAAAATGCAGAGTTAATCTAGTTTTATGGGTTCCAATCTAATCAAGATTAGATCTCCGCACTTGCTCCCTATTTTCTATCACTTGTTTCTTAGTCGTCACACAATAGAAAATAGGGAGTAAGTGCGGAGATCTAATGTTAATTAGATTTAAAAAAGTCAGGAAATGTTTTTGAGCAATAGAGCTTTGTTTCTCAACCAATCAAATTGCATTATTGGCTCCTGTAGTCATTTTACATTTCAGATCCAAACAAAAATACAACATTCAGATGAGGTTCACTAAAGGAACAATCCTGCAAAGTTTGTGTTCATTTGACAAAGTAGTTAAACTAGTTTCTGCAAAGAAGATATTGTTGTCATTGAAAACGATGACAAACTCCAGGGGTGCGTACTGTCTGATGTGACATTATGTATGATTACATTTAAACAATGTCATACAAATTCAACTTGCCCTGTCTGATATTACACTACATATGATTACATTTAAACAATGTCATACAAATTAAACTTGCCCTGTCTGATGTGACACTACATATGATTACATTTAAACAATGTCATACAAATTAAACTTGCCCTGTCTGATGTGACACTACATATGTTTACATTTAAACAATGTCATACAAATTCAACTTGCCCTGTCTGATGTGACATTACGTATGATTACATTTAAACAATGTCATACAAATTCAACTTGCCCTGTCTGATATTACACTACATATGATTACATTTAAACAATGTCATACAAATTAAACTTGCCCTGTCTGATGTGACACTACATATGTTTACATTTAAACAATGTCATACAAATTAAACTTGCCCTGTCTGATGTGACACTACATATGATTACAGTTGTCAATGATTTTCAAAATTTAGCTTTTGCTACTTCACATTATGTAATAGAATTGCTTCCCTTTGATTATTTGAGTAACCAAAAGCAGTGAGTCAACAAAAAAAAAATGCATTTCAAGAGGAATAACTCTTCACACAGTTGTCACACATTTTCAACTGTGGAGAAATGTTTTGTAGATCTTGACATGCTGAACAATTTTGCAGTTTAAACTTTCCCTCTATCTCTAATAGTTTTTGAGATATAAGATGAAAGTATTAAAATTTAGAACATTTTGATGAAAAAAGGGCAATAACTCCAAGATGGGTAATCAGATTTACTGCAAAATTACAGGGTAGGTAGATCTTGACATACTGAACATGTTTGCTGTTTACACTTAGCATCTATCTCTTACAGTTTTTGAAATACAGGACGAAAAGTATTAACATTTTGAAAATTTGGAGAAAAAAAAGAAAAAAGGGCAGTAACTCCAAAATGAGTAATCAAATTTACTTCACAATTGCAGGGTAGGTAGATCTTGACATGCTGAAAATTTTTGCAATTTAAACTTAACATCTATTTCTTATAGTTTTTGAAATATAAAATGAAAAGTATTAAAATTTTTAAAATTTTATGAAAAAAGGGCAATAACTCCAAGATGGGTAATGGGATTTACTTCACAATTGCATGGTAGGTAGATCTTGACATGGTGCACATTTTTGCAATTTAAACTTAACATCTATCTCTAATAGTTTTTGAAATATAAGACAAAAAGTATTAAAATTTTAAAAATTTGATGAATAAAGGGCAATAACTCCAAAATGGGTAAACAGATTTACTTCAAAATTGCAGGGTAGGTAGATCTTGACATGCTGAACATGTTTGCAATTTACACTTATCCTTTATCTCTTATAGTTTTTGAAATATAAGACAAAAAGTATTAAAATTTAAAAAAAAATTATGAAAAAAGGGCAATAACTCCAAGATGGGTAATCAGATTTACTTCAAAATTGCAGGGTAGGTAGATCTTGCTGTGCTGATCATTTTTATCCCATGTTAAATTTTTGATATTATTAACAGTTTTTGAGTTATTACCCAAAACCTGCAATTTTACCATATGTTCTATTTTTAGTAACAGCGGCCATGTTGGTTCGTGCACAGCATCACCGGACACAATTTTGAAACTAGACACCCTAGTGATGATTCAGACCAAGTTTGGTTTCAATTTGTCAAGTACTTTCAGAGGAGAAGATTTTTGAAAAAGTTTACGACGGACGACGACGACGGACGCCAAGTGATGGCAATAGCTCACATGACCCTTCGGGTCAGGTGAGCTAAAAAGCTTATCAAAAGTGCTTCTATATCAAATAACTATCATAACTACATTGTGATACTCTATGCTTTTATTTTCTTTGCTTTTTTCAATCAAATTTGTATAATGTGTATCTAAAATATCTGTTACACAGCTGTTGCATTTGCGCTCTAGGCAACTATTCTTGTGAAATTATGCATCTTCTGTTTTTTCATATAAGGGTAATTCAGATACTCAGGTTTTGTCTGTCTTTACATCTTTAATTTAAATCTGTACAGAAATGCTTTGCAGAGCTTCAGCCTTCAGAGCTGCATTACAACATTTTTTTACATAGACCTGACCTCCTGTAAGCTTCAGATACTTGCATTGTTTAACTTGAGGTTTTCTGAACAGAATCAAGTCAATTTTATCATTTCGAAACTTTACTTTGTATCTGCTATATGCTTCAGCTACAGTTACAGACATGATATGTTTCTGTACCAATTCAACATTTGTGCTTTCTTTTATCTTCAGAACTTCATTCTTATTTGGTACTTCCTACTTATATCTGGTGACAAATAGAAGTTGATGATTCTTCTCCTTACATCATCTGTTACTCTGTCTTTTCTTAATCTCTTCTAAGGTTGTCCACTGCCTTCCTCTTTTGTGGTGTTGCCCAATATCTAGCATGAGTCTGATATTATATTGTCTACTGTTTGTACAATGGTAGTAGACTTTACTTTCTCATCAATTGGTTGGGTTCCCTTTAGCTTTAGTTCTGAGATAGAGATATCCTTTCTTACTGTTTTCATATAGCCATCTGCTATTTCTAGCATATTCTTTACATCTTTACCTACTATTACTCCTCTTTTCTCTAGAAGACCAGAGGTAGAAGGAGAATCAATAAGTTTCTAAATCACTGCAACTTTTTTTTACAGGTGTTTAGGGAAAATCTCTTTTACCTTTATACCTTGGCAGTATATGGTAAATCTACTACTAGGAGATGTAATTGGTTTATCATTTGTTGTCTGTAACTTTATTTTCATCATTAATTTTCTGGTTGCAATTCTTTGTATTTCTTGTTTATCTTTAAGGATCAAGTTGGTCATTTTCTTCATTTAAGTCTTAGTTTTTCTGTTCTTTGTTTTCTTTTCATCTAAGCTTTTCTTTGTATCTTGATCTATTTTTCTAGTTTTGTGTTTCCACTTTGAATGGCTTGCCTCTGAAGATCTTTCTTAGCCTTCTTGCACTCTCTATCCTTCTTTCTCATTTTCTCCAGCCTTGCTGCATCAGATCTTACATTTGATCTGTATCTTCTCATTTTTTCAGATTTTTTTGGTCAGTTTTTCATTTTTTGGCTCTTCCTTTTCATTTGAAACATCAGTTGATTTCTTTTTTCTTCTTGTTTCCATCATATACCGGTATGTACTTAAATGCAAAATCTTCATGAATTCTAAAGTAATGGTAGAGTCTGTAGCCCTACTCAAAAGCCTTCTTTCTGGAGTTTTTATCAAACAAATAAGTAATTTTGTACTTTAAACTGTGAATTTGAATTAACACACAAATACACTTGTTGAAGTGCTACCATAAAATGATATTTAACCATTTTCTGAATAAAGATATTTAAAATCAGCAAAGAAAGTTTAGTCAGATATCAACTATAAATTACTTAGTTCTTTAAAAAATTGATATTATGGTTCTAAATTTGTTATTTCATGTTAACATTGCTGAAGAAATAATTATATTAAGACAAAGTAGAAATACAACTTCCTATATTAGATATTCATGTTGTGAAAATTGAGGGCTACGGACTCTACATTGATACTAAAACAGAAAATTCTGCTCCAAAATTTTAATAAATGTCTGGTTTCTTTCTACAATTTTTTCTGCAGTAACTCTTTTTTGGAAATACAATATATGGTAGAAGATGTGTTAAATTTCATGACTGAATAAAGCTTATGAAGCTTTACAAAAATAGGGCCTACGGACTCTACATAAAATAAACACTTTTCATAGTAATTTTTTGGATAAAATACAGTTCATTAGAAGGTGTTAATAAGATTTTTCTGGTTTATAAATCTCTTAAATGATAAAATTGAATTATTTAGTAACTCAATTAACTACTCTGTATTTCTAATCATACAGATATAACTAACACCCCTTAAAAAAAGAAAATATCACACATGGGTGGCAAGAGTAATTCAGCAATAACTCTGTCAATTGTCAGTCAAATTTCAACCTGTAAAGTATGGCTTGAAGTGCAAAAACTAAACAACCCCATAGTAAATTATTTAAAGCTTGTGATCACTCTTTCTGTTGTTAATAAACTAAGCAAAATCATTGTTTGAGATTTGACACAAATCACACCCTAAAAACATGATATATTTTACACTTCGAATCCACAGTTTGGATGACAAAATCAGAGCAATTGTGTAATGTGATAGTGTTTTAGAAAGCTTAGAGTATAAACTTTTAAATGGGACCACACTCAGTCTTGTAGAAATCTGTTTTTGAATGTAGTTAGTAGTGAATTCCAACCTGATTGTGATTCAGCTACTTTTGGTTCCAGAAAGGTACACTTGTTGGAATTTCATGATTTTGACATTTCAAGCATATTATATCCTCATATAAAATGAGGCTAGTACAAACAACAAAAAGGTCTGGGCATAGACTAAATTAGTAAATACAATGTAAAAAAATTAAAACATTGTACCTTTACATCAAAGTTCAAGTTCACATTCTTATACCATGATTCTCTGCCATGTCTTAATACATCTACATAACAAATATGCTGACACTGGGTCTTGAGACAAGGTTTTACCTTTCTGTTCAATTTTTTTCTCATTACAGCCTATTTTCAAACTTTAGAGTCCCCCCAAAAAAAGCTCCTTCCCGAGTTTGGTTCAATTTGGTAGAGCAGCTTTATACGGATAAAGATTAAAATGTGAAAAGTTAACAGACATTATTGATTGAATGATTGACTGACTGGTGTTTAACGCCTACTTTAGTAGTATTTAAGCTATATCACGACGCTAAACATCAAGTGATGGCAAAAGCTAACCTAACTCTTTAGGTCAGGTGAGCTAAAACTACACAAATGTTCCTATATGATAGATATCATTAATGAATGATTGAGTACCAGGTAATTGTGGCTTAACGCCAAGTTAAACTGCATTTTTATATTTCTAACTCACTGAAAGAAGGTAGACATGTATGCTCTACACGAAAATATTATTTTGAGCTAACCAATTTTTTCTCTTACTCTTAAAAATGCTGCAGACAAGCAGCAAATACAGTGAAAGCTGTCTAAACTGAACCCTGAGTAAACCTAAAACCTGTCTAAACTGAACCCTGAGTAAACCTAAAACCTGTCTAAACTGAACCCAGAGTAAAACTAAAACTTGTCTAAACTGAACCCCGAGTAAACCTAAAACCTGTCTAAACTGAACCCAGAGTAAACCTAAAACATGTCTAAACTGAACCCCGAGTAAAACTAAAACTTGTCTAAACTGAACCCCGAGTAAACCTAAAACCTGTCTAAACTGAACCCCGAGTAAACCTAAAACCTGTCTAAACTGAACCCTGAGTAAACCTAAAACCTGTCTAAACTTAACCCTGAGTAAACCTAAAACCTGTCTAAACTTAACCCTGAGTAAACCTAAAACCTGTCTAAACTGAACCCTGAGTAAACCTAAAGCCTGTCTAAACTGAACCCTGGGTAAACCTAAAACCTGTCTAAACTGAACCCTGAGTAAACCTAAAACCTGTCTAAACTTAACCCTGAGTAAACCGAAAACCTGTCTAAACTGAACCTTGAATAAACCTAAAACCTGTCTAAACTGAACCCTGAGTAAACTGAAAACCTGCCTAAACTGAACCTTGAGTAAACCGAAAACCTGTCTAAACTGAACCCCGAGTAAACTGAAAACCTGTCTAAACTGAACCCTGAGTGAACTGAAAACCTGTCTAAACTGAGCCCTGAGTAAACTAAAAACCTGTCTAAACTGAACCCTGAGTAAACTGAAAACCTGTCTAAACTGAACCCTGAGTAAACTGACAACCTGTCTAAACTGAACCCTGAGTAAACTGAAAACCTGCCTAAACTGAAAACCTGCCTACACCAGACAGACTTTACAATCCCATTTACAATTTGTCTATGTAATTTGAACCTGTGTAAACCGAATACCTGTCTAAACGGAACAAATTCTTCAGTCCCCTAGGGGTTTGGTTTAGACAGGTTTTACTATACTAATTTCATATTCATTGGTTTGACTTGAGAAAGCAGAGATCCTTGTATGAATAAGATTATGATGAGTCTCAACCAAAAAGTCATCAGTCCTACCAGTCTTATAAATCACCAGTCCCACTAGTGCAGGGCTTTCAACACATTCAAAAGTAGGAGGAGAACGGCGAGCGAAGCGAGGCTGAAAAATTTAGGCGGCCTAGGCCCCTAGATGCTGTAGAGTAAATGGTGCAAAATCCTGCATTCTGAGGGTTTCCTGACACATATTTTAACTTCCTAAAATTCTTATTTTTAATTAAATTTATTTTTTGTTTTACTTTAGCCTCCTTCCTTTCAAAATGTAAAGCTGTTTGGAATTTTGCATCAATTTCAAATTACTCTGAGCTTATTGTCAGATATTTAATAATCATATCAAATTCTATTGCCGTTTCATTTTACACAAACAAAAGCTTCATGCCAAATACCTAAAGATAAATCATTGCATCATTCCAAATGCCTGAAAAGTGTTGATAATGTGAAATATTTTCTGCTTTACAGATTAATAATCTGTGACTGTAACTTTATATAATCCAATAATGGAACAGATATGTTTCAAAAATATCTTTCTTTTCTTTTATTAGCCAATTAACTGTATATATATATATATATTTTTTTTTTTTTTCTTCTCAATATTGTTTGTTAAAACAAGTCTGCTTTGAAGTAAACATTTTGTAGAATTTATTTTTTTATATAAATAAAGCAGTGTTTTATTTAAAATCACAGAGAAATAAAATTTCAGTGGATCTTTTCAACCATTTGTCATGAAAAAGATTGTAATATTTGTCCATTTCAAAGGTTTCAATATTTCCCAAAAACCTAAATCAAGTCCTCTATCGTATTTTGGACATAAAAAGACAAGTTTAGATTTGGCGCCAAATTGATATCTGACAATTGTTACTTGTCCGATTCAGAGTGATTCTTGTTCTTATATTTCAAATATCAATATTTTCGTTCATTAAAGCATTTCTGAGATTACGAAATTAATTTTGTCAATGTCCTTGAACTTCATTATGTCATGGAAGAACGATAAATGATACAATAAAAGAGTTTTGATCTGGCATTTCACTTTAGTTTTAATCAAAATAAATTATGGACAAATTGGAGATCAAAAGGGCTCTTTTATACAACAAACCCAGATTATTATGGGATTACGCATTTTTAATCCTTGATACATAAAAAGTAGCCGGCGGCAGAGTGAAGTGTAGACGTCGAATTTCAGCGCCAACCGGCTTCAAATGAAAGCCCTGCTAGTGCAGTCTTTATTTTTGTACAAAATGGTGAGTCCCAAACACAGGTGATGAGCCAGGACTTGCCTAGAGAAGTTTCAAGTATCTCTGACCTAGGATAAAATGATAGAATGCCTAATCTTCTGTACTAGGAGTGAGCATGCTAATTATTAGAGGTTGTAATGAATTAGGATTTAATACCTCTAACAATTCTTTATGTGCATGAGTATATGTTCCGATAGCTCCTTCACCAATTAATTCTGTATCAAACACTTCTGTGACTAAGATGTTAGCTCGATGTGGCATATCACAACCTGAAAATGAAAATTAAAACCGAGTTTCAGGATTCTTTGTGGAGTGAAATGTTGTATAAAAAAACCCAAGCAATTTGTCTTGCCTCCTAAAAAGCCTAAATCTAAGTCAACTGACCTTCACATCCAGTCAGATAGGGAAAATATACACAAATATATATTCATCCGACAAACATCTACAAATCCAGTCTAATGATTCATTAGGGTGTTCATTTAGAAACACAAAAATAGAATTACAGTCAACCCTGTATTAAGAGGTCACCTTTGGGAAAAAGAAAAAGCAGACTTATAAGACAGGTAACCTCATAAAAAAGGTTGAATTCAGATGAAACTGTTTATGACAGGACAAGAAAAAGTTGACCTTTTAATACAGGTGACTGCCTGTTAGGGGTGACCACATGGACATGTTTGACTGTACCTCCTACAGACATCTATAAATCCAGTTTAACAATTCCTTCAGATGTTTCATTGGAAACACAAAAATAGAATTATTGGTGTTTAAAGCCACATGTTTAATTGTCGACCTTCCATAAATATTGAAAAACTAGAGTATACCTGTATTTGGTGATACCTGAGTTTGGGTTACAGGTGTTTAACACTGTTCACCCAATCATATGTGAGGGTTGACATTTTACTATCATGTGGAAAACAATCGAATAAACGGCATGATTTAACTATGAAGGGAGGTCTAGGTCCAGTTTGGATTAGATTTTAGAATTATTTCAACAGTGTGGTATTTGTTGTTTTTCATTTCATTATTTCAACACTATTTCAATTATATTATGATGGTTAGTTTTTTTGGCAGAGGAAACATGAGTACCCACCTGCCACAAGTCACTGACAAATATTATCACATAATGATGTATCTAGTAAACCTGTCACTGACAAATATTATCACATAATGATGTACATTTGTATCTAGTAAACCTGTCACTGACAAATATTATCACATGATGTACATTTGTATCTAGTAAACCTGTCACTGACAAATATTATCACATAATGATGTACATTTGTATTTAGTAAAACCTGTCACTGACAAATATCATATAATGATGTATCTAGTAAACCTGTCACTGACAAATATCACATAATGATGTATCTAGTAAACCTGTCACTGACAAATATCACATAATGATGTACATTTGTATCTAGTAAACCTGTCACTGACAAATATTATCACATGATGTACATTTGTATCTAGTAAACCTGTCACTGACAAATATTATCACATAATGTTTTATCTAGTAAACCTGTCACTGACAAATATCACATAATGATGTATCTAGTACACCTAGGCCTGTCACTGACAAATATTATCACATAATGTTGTATCTAGTAAACCTGTCACTGACAAATATTATCACATAATGATGTACATTTGTATCTAGTAAACCTGTCACTGACAAACATTATCACATAATGTTGTATCTAGTAAACATGACAAAGTGTGGGAATAGAACTCCAAACTTTATAGGTGATAGGTACTGTTTGAACAGATAGAGGCAAATTTATAACAATCAGTTCCTAAACAGCTGATGCAAGATATTTTTTCAAAATCAGATTATAGTAGTGGTAACTGGTTATCAGACAGGAAAGGAAGTTAACGAGTACAAATGGTTATCCTTTTATCAGATCAGGCAAGATTTCAAATGCCTTGAGATAGTAAAATACTACTAAATTGTCCCTATCAAGAGAGGCTACCCCTCTTATGAAGACACTTTTTCATTGTAGAAGCAGTAGTCTTAAAAGAGAGGGACTATATATGATTAATTAATAAAACAAGTGAAACATCAGGAACAAAGGGAAAGGTGGATGGAACAAAAACTGGTTCAATTGGAAGAAGAGTTATACGCATAGTTGTGATAGCTATATATAGTCATGCCAGGTTTAGATTAGATTAGTTTAGTTTAGTTAATAGTATTTAATGCCACTTCCATTCCAACAATATTTCAGTCATATCGTGATGGTCAGTTCTATTGGTGTAGGAAACGGGAGTACTCATTAAATGTAACTTGTTCTCCTCTTGAAATTGCTGAAAAAATTGCTCATTGGCATTAAATAACAATCACTCACTCACTTTATATACAAGTCTGAATAACTAATGGAGAGCTGATAATTGCTATGAAAACTTTATACCACATTGAGACCACGTCCTAATGAAGGTTAAAGTTTAAATTTTTCATCTACAATATCATGTTTTAAATCTTACCTGGACCAACCGTTACTGCTGTTGAACGTTTTGGTATCAGATTAATTTTATTGCCATAACCATTTTGTTGTATAATTTTTCTTGCACAATCTGCCATAGGTTTGAAAGCCTGAAACAGTCAAAGATTGTATCATTTTTATCTATTAATTATGAAAATTGCAAACTGAATATGACTGTCTTTAAGTTGAAAAATATCTCTCTTGTACAAACACTGATTCATTTCTTGTTAAATAGTCTTCCCCGAGGGTATCATACACAGTACTGACATGGTTTATTAGATATATTTATTATTGAAATTTACAGTCTTTGAATAATGTAATTATTATTAAATTTTAAGGTTATTCTGCCACAGGTATAGGTGACCTTCATTGATCTTGGCTACCCTATTCAGCCCCATTAGTTTATTGTTTCCAAAGATTTTTACTACTATTTAAAATTTGTGATTTTATTAAGAATTCTAACCTCACAAGCTGTTACTGTATCTGCACCAAGTGATGCTGCCATCATAGATAACAAACCAGTACCAGTTCCTATGTCAAGCACATTCACTTTTTCTCCAGCACTACGTTTTAAATGAATTGCCTTCTCTAATGCAGAAAAATACTTCTTGTTCTGAAATAGAAAACTCATGTTGATTCTAATAGTCAATAAATGGAATAAATATACAAATAAGGGTAAGGCCACTCCAAATTAATTTCTAGTTCTTCGGACAACCATGCGAAAAATATGGTAGCG
>MJUT01054408.1:119456-136841 GCA_002080005.1 Gigantidas platifrons | reverse complement strand
ATTCATGTGTGTGCAAAAATATATTAAAGATTGTAAGAGATTCTTGTACCGATAACAGAAGCATTTAATTTTCTTTATTTAGTTAATACCTTGTTGTATATTGATAAGTACAATACCCGAATGCCATACTTATTTTTCTTTGTATTTTTTACGACTCAATGGTTTTGATGTATTAAAGGTTTAATTATCGAAAAGTGAAAAAAGTATACTTACAGAAAATAAAAATCCAATAAATCCTAGTAACATAATCAAAATTTAAATCACTCATTGTTGTGCATACAGGTGACGAATGAACCAACTACAACAACAGATCTTTAATTTAGAAAGCCAGAAACAAATGTTTGAGATTCTGAGTGATGAAAGGAGGGAGGAGATTGACGATCTGACGGGACAAATTGTCACAATAAAAAAAGTAGTCAATGATACTGACAAAGGCTAGAAGAGAAATCAACATTACTTCAAGAGAAGGTTCACATTATGTCTTCACAAGACAAGAAAATAAATAGTATGAAACTTTCACTTAAAAATTTAGAAAAAGAAGCAGCTGCCGCAAATGAACAAATTTTAAAACTTACATATGATAATTCTGTATTGTGTGAAAAGCTGAATGGTACAAAAGAAGAAATAACCTATCTGAAAGCTGCTTTTAGTAGCGAATCACAGGAGTTACGTAAAAAGCTGAACTCTCAAATGATATCTAATGAACAAGAAATTAATGGGTTGATGGAGTCAAATAAGAAGAAAACTCAAGAACTGAGCTGTGAAATTGACAGGTTGAAATCAGATCTCGTGTCTTGTGCTGCTGAAATTCACAAGCCGGAACAAGAGATCAAGAATCTCAAGTCATTAATTGAAACCTTAAAACATCCAGAGATAAACGAAAACACAGTGACGAAGAAGAAGAAGAAACAGAAGAAGAAAAAAGAGCAAAATTTGATTGTAGACGTACCAGATCATACCAGATGACAGATGGAGGCCTAGGGAACCTGTCCCAATATTGGGATGAAGATCAACTAATATTGTAAAGGAAGATGGACTTTGCTGTCAACTTCCAGCCCAAGTCACTGTTATAATGGCGGTGATTGGTTCATGCATTAGTATGTTGTACTGCTTCAGGAAGATGAGAGATAAAAAGGCTGAGGATTTTACAGAAGAGATGACAGTAACACAAAGTTACAAACCAGATGGGGCACCTATTCAACCTAGTAGTTTGAGTAAGAACTCAGAGGGCAACCATCTTGGTAGTAGTACCGACTCCAGTAGATATGGAACAGATGGAAGAACCTCCTCAAAGGTCAGAGGTATTCTTAAAGCAAACAGTTTTGGAGGAATGACACATGTTTCACAAAAACAAGGCCCATATAAAAGTTACAGCATGAACAAAGCAGATTCTTTCAACTGTAGTAACAGTGCATTGCAGCTGCCCGGAGTACCACTCTTATCATCCAGCTTATTTAGTTCTATACAAGTAGTAACAGGGAGAGATGAGAAATTTGATTATAGAGCTTCTAGACTAGCAGATACAGCTAACTGGGTTGCCACTGCTGGAGGGTGCAACAATAAACAAGAAATCTTCAAAACTTCTAATCAGGTAGCAGAAGACTTAACTGATGTATCTGGAGCACTAAAACAGTTACATGATGCATCGCTTACATCATTAGAGGGTCTTCAGATTAGATTTAATCAAATTTGAGTATATACATTTTAGTAGTAACAGGGAGAGATGAGAAATTTTATTATAGAGCTTCTAGACTAGCAGATGCAGCTAACTGGGTTGCCACTGCTGGAGGGTGCAACAATAAACAAGAAATCTTCAAAACTTCTAATCAGGTAGCAGAAGACTTCGTTGATGTTTCTGGAGCACTAAAACAGTCACATGAATTGTCATGATGCAGCGCTTACACCATTAGTCAAACTTGTCTTAGCGACACCATCTGTATAACGACTTCCTTTGTTAGCCGACCTTACTTATTCCTCCCCAGTGTTTTACCGTGCATTCGACCTTTATATAACGACCCACTGTCTAACGCGACTAACACCCGTGTTCTTTGGGTACAAATCCTTCATATAACGACAAGTAGAAGATTATTATCAAACCGGAAGTTAGATAATAAATAAATAAATACAGTCCCGACTTTGGAAAAATTTCCGTTTTGTCCAGCTGATGCAGCGATTGTTGCCAATATCCCTCTAGCTGATATTTACATGATCTACTGACAACATCTCACTCCCAAATTCCATACCTGTTACTAGTTCATAATAATAGATTTTTCATATTAAATGAAGTCACGATATTCGTTATTGTGTACGACCGCCATTTTTTTTTTACAGTAAATAGGAAAAACACGTAATTTAAAAAAAATAATAATTAAAGAAAATATGTTCATTAACCGAGTCCCTGTGCTTCGGTTCACTTCTAGTGACAAACTGATATACATGGTGTTATGTATTTAAAGTTCGCTAATAAAAATTGTAAAATCACAAGTATTTTGAGAGTTTTTCTTATATAGGATGATATACGGTATTGTAGTATGAAATATACCAAACCTAGCTCGTAGATGTGCTCAAGTTAAAATTCGAAACGGTATGCATATGTATAGTCGATTTTAAAAGCTCATTAGAGCTTGTGTTATATGTATGATTAAATCGACTCTAAATAAAACTTTGAATTGAATTGAATTGAATTAATGGAGTCATATCAGCAACATAAGATTTCAATTTCAATTTCAAATATTTTATTGAATCAATTGCACATATATAGTACAGAAGTTCAAAGGGATTGCACATCAGGCACAGCCTATGTAAGTGTTCTCACACAATAAGAATGGACATCAGAATATATAGTAGTAATATTGAATATACAAAAGTGTTTATATTAACGAGGAATCAGAATATTTCTGGTAAAATAGTAATGAATACACTGTGAGGTTGTCCAGCTAGACATTATAGATACAAATGGATTTAACAATCTTTATCAATTGAAATTAAGAATATTTCAACTAAAATGAAATTTAAGTATATGAGTCAATGTTAATTAAATATTTTATATTTCCCAAAGATGTATAATGAATAAGATAATTTAGAAATCAAATTTCTTAGTTTCATGAATAAAATTGTGTACAACATCTACGATTTCTATATTATCATAAACCGATAATTCAGAAGAGCCCATAAGTAAGGTGTCAATATTTAGTATATCAGTGAATCTTCTTAAAGTAGAAAACAAAGCAAATCTTTGTTGTATAAAATACGGACATACATAGAAATAATGAAAGTTATTTTCAGTGTCATCCCCACACCCACACTGCGCACTGCCTGACAGGTGTGACAAAAACAAGTGATGTTTCAGATTACTTGCCAAATTTCGCAACTGACAATGTAATATATTTAGCTTTCTCTGCCCATACTCAAAATAAGGAGGGGGAACACAGATTTCTTGACTAATTTGCTTTTTGAACATCGCTCCACTCTGAAGATTCTGAATGTCAACATCAAGCTGATTCCATTGATCAAGCACACTAGGGTAAAAACTGTTTTTATAAGAAGAAGTACGACAAGACGGGAGGTTAAAGAATCGATTATTTCTCAAGTTATAATGCATATTTTCGTTTAAATGCAAAAGGATTTCATCTAAAAGGTATTCTGGTGTTTCTCCATTAAGTGATTTATGTAATAAAATAAGCTTACTTTTCCTTCGACGCACCTTTAGTGACTCCCAACCTAGTTCAGTGTATAATTTATTGTGAGAAGTTCCCAGTTATGATTCGTGCTGCTTCAATTTGGACTTTTTCTAATAAATCAGATTCTTCATTGCTACAATTATCCCAAACTATCCCCCCATACTCCAGGATAGGCCGAATAAATCCAAAATATAATCTCTCTAGTGATTTTCTATCTAATTTATATTTAACCAATCTTAAGATATTAATTCTTTTACATGATTTGGAATAAATTTCACTGATATGGTCCTTCCATTTCACAGAAGCCGTTAAGGTGACACCAAGATGTTTATGAGAATCACTATCCCCTAATATTGACCCATTAAGATAGAGAGGAGGTACATTCAAGTTATTTCTCCTAGTGAATAACATAGATTTAGTTTTAGCTGTATTGAAGGTAACACCCCAATCCTTAGACCATTGACGCATAGATGTACATTCAAGATCTTGATTTAATGAATCAGCTGCTGTGTCATGATCATCTACTACACAGTAGAGGGATGTATCATCAGCAAAATTTTTTATATTATTTAAGACCTCATTCTCTATATCATTTATAAATAATAAGAACAAAAATGGACCCAAAGTTGAGCCTTGGGGAACCCCAGCATTAACAGTTTTCCAGCTGGAGAAGTATCCTTCAATATTTACCCGCTGTTTCCTACCACTTAAAAAACTATCAATCCATTTTAAAATATTTCCACAAATACCGTATTTACGAAGCTTAAAAATAAGACCTTGATGCCAAACACGATCAAAGGCCTTTGAGATATCACAAAAGATGAACCGTACATCTTTACCAATATCTAAGTTTTTAATAATGGCATTATAAATTACTAGTAACTAGTTTATAGTAGAATCTTTTGTTCTGAATCCAGACTGGTTGTCCGATAAAATTGTATTGTGATATATATAGTTGAATAAGTTTTTGTAGATAATTTTTTCCAAAATTTTTCAAAAATAGCTGGTAACGGATATTGGTCGGTAGTTTGTGGGGTTGTCACTATCACCTTTACCCTTGTATATTGCAGACACATTAGCACTTTTCCAATCATTGGGAACCTGTCCAAGTTGTATTGTTTTATTAAATAAAATTGTAATAGGAGTGACCAATGATTCAGTGGAAAATAGCTTTCAAGAATTTGGGAGGAAGATTATCAGGGCCTGCTGGCTTATTAATATTTAATATCTGAAACTGGTCAGCAACATCCTGTTCAGTAATTATTATATATCAGACAGTACGCAAGGCGAGAGAGGGGCTAAGTCTGGAAGATTAATGTCAAAATCATTGAAGGAAACATGTAAAATAGTCATTCAGAGCATTTGCCTTATCTTTTGGATGTGTATAAATATTATTATTTACTTTAATCGGACTAGACGTTGTGTTTTGGTTTTTAAACTGACAAATAGATTTTGCTATTCTCCATAAGATTATTGTTATCACTCCGGTATTCTGGGTATTGTTTAAAAATGTTGACAATGTGATGGTTTCATGAAAATATAGATCACTATTGTTATACTTTGATTGATATTTAAATTATATTTAAAATGTACCACCTCCTCATACTAAATGTCAGTAGAGAGTCATGTGTTTCAAACATGTATATGTAGCTTGTTTGTAGTAATAGTTTCTTTGTTTTGTTTTGTATTTAATGTGATGTTTTGGTATCAATCCTTTGTATGTGGATTTAGACCAATAACAATTCTGATTCTGATTCTACGGTATAAATTAAGTTACAAATAAATCTATATCTTAGTCATCATAATAAACGTTAAAGAGAATAGAAATACTTGATTAAAGCAATAAAGGACCCTTGCTGGTGGCCATGGGTTTATAATGGTCATACAATGATTACAGTTCAATGAAATAAATTCCGAAGGGCCAATATTCCAATGGACAATCCAGAGAAACTGACAATGACATCATATTCGTCTGAACAAGGATTTCCTTGGTCTGGTATTTTCAGTATATTGGGTTATTGTATTAATTGTGTTTCTTAAATATTTCCAACAATGAGCAACATTGCAATGTTTCCATGTCTATATCTTAAATTTATTTATTGCGTCATAAGACCTGCCACAGACACGTGGATTTATGAAGGGAGATAACTCAACACTTTCGCGCAATGATATTTTACGTCACAAAATTACAATACTTTTTTGTGTGAAATACATTAAAAAACGAATTAAATATACAATACATATATTATTGAGATCTATTATAAACATATTTTACTATGCATTCCTACAAAATACTGTCAACTTTTTCTATATTCGCCAAATTTAACAATAAAGCATTGCGAATTATGTTGGCGGAATATCTTCTGGTTAACACAGTGTAAATTTCCCCTTCGTATCCCTCTTCTCATATCGTGAGGTTGCCGTGTGTTGTGTGCGAAAAGTTATTTCACACAACACTAAAACTGGAAGAAATTAAGCGAAAAAACTTATAAAAATTACAAAAAAATCGAAAAAGTAAACAAAACTCTTCAAAAAAAGTTACTGAAACGGTAGGTTTGTTCCAGAACAAAAGCAAAAATCGACTTATTTCTTCTAGCATCCAACAGCGCCATATTTAACCTCTGAAAATGACGACTATCAACCCAGCTGGTCCCAGTTACCCGATGGCTTCCCTGTATGTGGGAGATCTTCACCCTGATGTCACTGAAGCTATGTTGTTCGAAAAGTTTTCTACAGCAGGCCCAGTCCTTAGTATCCGTGTCTGCAGAGATATGATCACGAGACGTTCTCTTGGCTATGCATATGTCAACTTCCAACAGCCTGCTGATGGTAAGAAGTTTTAAAAAAATATACCGTGAAACTTTATTGTGATGTCCAAAACCCTTAATCTGAAGCATCCTTACTAAAATGGTTTCCCAGTCAAAATTTGTGCATGGCTTAGTGTTTGTTGTAAAAGATGACTGCTCATTGATATGGTTGGAAAAGAAATATGCTTAGTGTTACGTCAAACTACAGTCTATCTGGTCACAACGGGTCGTACTTAAATACGCCTGCTGCATTTATAGCATGTTTTGAATGAATATATTGTTGTATTATCACAATAAAATATATTTTGAGTTGATATATCATGTTTCGATGGCGTTATTTGCATGTTTGAGACTTTAATGGTCGATGTAAACATAACGGACTTGTGGGCGATCGACAATCCTGATTGAACATGCGCATTTGAAAAATGAGACAGCAAACTGCAAAGTACCAAAGTAAATTTGAAGACTATATGCAGTGTGTGAAACTAAATTTTGTGGTATCATAGACCTATCTCTATTTTACATAGACCTCACTGTACGTTAAATACAAAATTTTGAAAATTTGACATAGACCAGCTTGATTTTACATAGACATTGTCTACAGGTCTACCGCTAATTTCACACACTGTATATGTCTGTAATTTTAATATGTGAAAAAATCGTAATTTTTGAGAACCAGATTCTGCAGAAATTGCACGAAATTGTATCAAAATTGTAATGTATGTATTTATTTTACATTTTTCCTTATCAATTTTCTTCTTTTTTTCAAATATAAAAACGTATATACATATCATATATACCTGGTACATATTATTTGGCGGACGTAAAATCGGAGGACTTCCCTGACCCGATAACCCCTATATTACCACATAAAATTGAGATAAATGTATTTATTTTTTTGTTTATCAATCTTTATTGTTTTTATTACTAAATTCAACTATCCAAACCGACAGGCGTACATATTTTCTCCACAGGCGTATGCAGGCGTATTTAAGTATGACCGGGTCACAACCTCTAATTTGCCTAAGCAGAAAGATGTTATTAAAATATAGAGATCAATCGAACAAAACACTTGAGGTCCCATTAGAATCAAAGATGACTACCGAGTACTGTCCATATCGCATTCAGTCTCTGTATAGAAAGTAGAGAATCTATTCATTCAAATTGTTGGGGTAGAACATAAAACTTGTTGATGGGAGTGAGTGATCGTTGTTTTACTCCAAATGAGCAACCTTCACCTACAAAAAAAGGCTACTTCATGATGTGTACATTTCCATATGATGATGCCCGCTTTGTATTGGAACAACAGGCTAAGTTGCTTACTTTTGTAGATATATCATGCCCCTTGGCCACATTATCTTATGATATTTGCATTTTGTAGCATAACAGGGAGTAAGTAGTATGCACAGACAATTGCAATATATATTCAAGTATTTAATTTTGGTTTCAAGATAAGTGAGAGATTTCTATATAAAGTTTGCAAATTACGAGTAGATTAGCACAAATTTAGCATTGCTAATAGTGAACCCCTTTAAATTACATACACACGTTTATTCAAATATATTGCTATTTCAGCTGAAAGAGCTCTTGACACGATGAACTTTGACACAATCAAAGGTCGACCAATAAGAATTATGTGGTCGCAAAGAGATCCATCTTTAAGAAAATCTGGTGTTGGCAATGTATTTATCAAGAACCTCGATAAAAGTATCGATAACAAGGCTCTGTATGACACCTTCTCTGCCTTTGGAAACATTTTGTCATGTAAGGTAAGATGACCATATCAAACTTTCAATTTAGATGCAGGGTCACCGCGGCTGTATGGTAGTTGGATTTGCAACTACCTATGCAATCAGTGTCTATCATCACTGATGCTGTGAGTTCGAATCTCGATCAGGGTACTGTATGCAACATTATGTGATAAAGTTTGTCGGTGACTTGCTAAATGTCAATGATTTTCTTCCGAGTCCTTTGGTTTCCTCCAACAATAAAACTAACCGCCACGATATAACTGGAATATTTTTGAAAGTGGCATTAAACACCATCAAACAAACAATTTAGATGCATTTTATGCACCAAGGATTGGAAGCTTGATCTACTCAAGTCGAGCACCCTAAGGAGTACAATTAAAAGTACATTTGTAATTAAATAATTATATTTTGAAGTTGAATTTGATGCTATGTTCCACCCATCAAGTTTCCTAAGAATAAGTGTCTTCATGTCAACATTGTGATAATTAATACAGTTGACTCTCATTGTCTCGAATTTCCGGTTGAGTCGAATTTTTATCGAAGTCCCAAACTTCGTTGTGTATAAATATATGTAATTTGACTCCTGTTGAGTCGAATTCGGATGAGTCGAAATTTCGGTTGTCTTGAATAAAAGTTTTTGTCCCGAGATGTAGAAAGTCATATTATTTACAATCGTTAAGTCGAATTTACCTGTCAAAACATGTGTATTACCTTGGGATTAAAATCGGATCACAGGTGAAACATCCGGTCAATGGCTTTGATATTTTTACCTTAGGCTATTTCACATGTTTATTTCACAATCTGTCAAGTTAATTAGTGGTAATATTTGAATTGGCTTGGTATTATGACACAAGTTAGATGTGTACAATCAAAATTTAACGATTCATAATATAAGTGCGCTTGGGTCGGCATACATCAATGATTATGAAAAGTACACAACGGAAGCGTTTTATCTATTGTTGGAAATTAATTTTGATTAAAGAAGATGTATAATTTCTCAATTTTGAGAGATTGATTTGAAAAAAAAATGTTACTCTTAATTAACAGTTGTAATAAAAGGGGAAATTTTTTTACACTTTATTGAATCATAAAAAACACAATTTATTGTAAATATTGCACACACAAAAATATGTCATGATGGGTGAAGCTTAATGACAATGCATCAGCTGAAAAACATAATCATACACACAAAAAAGATATCTAGAAGTTATCAGTTGTTCCACAAGATTCAAGAATTTAACAGAGAAAAAAAACAGCAACACAAATATTGAATAAGTTTTAAATTGTTCCGAGAATCAGGACATGCGATGCTGGTGTTGGCTCTTCAAAATTTCGCTCGAGTTGTCTCCCTTTCGTCATTAAACATTTACTATACTTCCGGTTTTTGTAGCTCCTCTTGAGTCGAACTACGGTTGACTCAAATTTTTTCCATCGAATTCGAGATAACGAGAGTCAACTGTATTTCAGTCTATTTTTAAAGCTTAGCAATTTTGGTTTCGAAATTTTTCTTTTATGAATAGAAGTTCAAATGTATTAAGATGACTGACAAGTGAATAAATAGAAAAATTGCTTTAATGGCAGGTTGACTGATGACTACAATCTTCTAAAATTGTTGACCCACCAAGTCCATGCTTACATTGCAACTGAGTTGTTTCAAATTCTTGACCTACACTTTGAGAAGTTGGAATGTATGCAGTGATTTAGAGAGGCACTGGTCTCGGACATTTGCCTTCCTGTTCTCAAATTGTCCTTAAGAACTTTTTAAAAAGTTGTTTAATTACTAAAGAATGTCATGAAGAAATTTTGGTAAAACTGGTAATTGTCCTGAAGAATTCAAAGTCTAACTGAAACACTGTGTATGTACACATTTTTCTCAAAACAAGCTGAAAACATTAAATATTGTAAGGCCATACAAAGTTAATTTCTTGGTTCTCAGGCCCGCCCACATGTGGAAATTCGTCGCCGCATTGCCGATTTTATTGCAAAAATAGTATAAAAAAAAATGCGGTAGCGCTGTCCGTACGGAAAAAACAATCGCATCCATTTTTCTCTTATATCGTGTGGTCGGTGAAACGCTTTAAAACGCATCATGCTTAAATTAAGAAATAATCCATGTGGCTGCCATGGATTATTTCGATTCTAATAGGACAAATACGGTAATTTACTTGCAAAACACCGTCTATAGACCCAGCAATGTATTTGGCTGTTCCGTTACCCTCCCGAACACAAAGATACGATTTCTGTCATTTGAGATTACTAAATGTTGTCATTCATGAATATCAATTCAAAAGAAAGGGAAAATACTACAAATCCCACTTCGACAAGGATGAGTACACGAAGCCAAAAAACGTCAGGATCTCTATGTTCTAAACTGGAAGTATTCATATGACGTCATGTTGTTTACGTGCCAAAATTGTCAACAACATTTCGCGGAATTTTAATTTTCTACGGTAAATGTATAACGTACACCATTTCGCGGGAGGGTACACGGAATAGCCGAATTGACAACATTACCGCGTTTGCGCTAAAAGTGTTGTTGTTGAGTATTATATAAACTGACGATAACACGGCGTCATATTAGAATGAGATTTAAAGCATCGTTATGACAATGTATAAATAAAAAACGTGTTTCCGTTTGACATTTAGACAAAATGTCAATCATTTCTGTGCAAATTCGGCACAAATGTTTGCCAGTTTTACCAGGAAACATAATAGGGGGCTTCTCCGAAGCTTGTACCTTATTGGAATTGTTTACGGAGATAAAAAATGGTANGTTGGGACCAGCGGATTGGACGTTTCCATAAAAATTAACCACTTGTGATGTTTCTGCCACCATCGGAAGAAATAAAATTGAAATTTTCAATAAAGTAATGAAAAGATTTATACATTGCCATATTTTTCACCAAAAAAAAAAGAAGAAAAAATGCCTCCCTCATCACTTTTTACAGCAGTAAAAGGATAAAAAAAAATGCCGCCCTCCCTCATCAATTTTGACAAAAAAGGGCCTGAGAACCAAGTAATTAACTTTGCATGGCCTAAAACTTTTTTTTTTTTAAACCCCATGTTAAATTTTTGGGTGGAGCTGATTTTGATTGGTTGGTTTTGGGGGAATCGGCAATCCAGTAATATTCATATCATTTATTGATGCCCTAATAATATTACCAGTAATTTAATTGAAATAAATAAAAACCACTGAAGATTGGTATTTTGCAATGGAAGATTAATGAGGACTAACATTTTTTTCAATAGGACCACCAAACCCATATGCAATTTCATAAACCCCGTGTTTTATGTTGTAGATTGTATGTGATGAACATGGATCTCGAGGATATGGATTTGTACACTTTGAGACTGAGGAAGCAGCTAGAAACGCTATTGAGAAAGTCAATGGCATGTTGCTGAATGGAAAAAAAGTGTAAGTAGTCGTGTATTATCTAAGGTACAGGTGCTTACTGAGAAAACTGCCTTAGTAAGACGAGATATGGATGTAAATGAACATTAAGGATTATCCAATTTTACACTTAGATAAAAGGAACAGCTCAATGTACTTTTTGCTGTTCTACATTTAATCTTCAATAGTGAAGAAAAAATGAGTGTGAAATTGCCTGAACCTCCAGCTGATAGCAGCACTCTTTACTTCTGTAGATAAAGACTACATCTAGCAATGGATTTCACAAGTACATGTACATCATGGATGTGGAATGTCCCTACTTTCGGCTCTGGTATAATTAATATTTTACCATTGAATATTGATTATACCCCTGCTCCATCGGATGTACAGTTTTATCTCTGACCATCCCAAGATAGTTTTCGTTGCATTTTTCTCATTTCTGGATGTACATATTTAGGTTACTGTACATAGTGCAGCAAAGGTCTTATTTTTAATTTTCAATGGTTGGATTTGAAAGCAGATTCCTACCCTGTTTGTCACATTGTAACAACTTTGTAGGGACTGTTTTTATGTACAAAGTAAATATCAGTGCTTGACTACATCTTTTTTAATAAACAGAACTACAACTTGTATATATTTTAACTTCGCATAGACAGGGCTTTCAATATTTTTCAAGTGTACCAGTGCTTCACTATTTTCAGGTGGTACTTTTCATTAAAATTTGAGTAATTTTCGTGAATATTTTATACAACACTCTTTAAAAGCAGGAGGTACCAAACACCGTTTTAGGTGGGTAAAAGTACCTGGTACTGCCCCTTATTGAATGGTGTAGTGTTGACTATGTGTAATGTAGATTGAGACCATGTCGAGTTAAAAAGATTTGTGTTTGAAAAAACTGGTATTAAATTTCTGTAAATTATTATTGTATATGTTCTTTCAGGTTTGTGGGTCGCTTTATGAACAGACGAGAACGTCTAGAAATCCTCGGTGACAAAATGAAAAGATTCAACAATGTTTATATTAAGAACTTTGGGGATGAAATGTCAGAAGATGAAATGAAGGACATGTTTGAGCCGTTTGGAAAGCTAATTAGTGTCAAGGTAAATATAACTGCAGCGTTGGTGTAATAGTTACCGGGCTTGTCTGGCGTGTGATAGATCGTAGTCAGGTCAAACCAAAGACTAAAATTAGTATTTGTTGTTTCTCCGCAAAGTATGTAGAGTTATGCAGCGTTTTAGATTGGGGCAATTTTTAGGTCATTGACCTAAAGATTTTCGAAATGGCCTAAATTTTAAAAACTTATAGGACATTTTTTTGGTTGCATTATTAAGGCATGACTGATAGTTAATGCTGGTTTTAGGACAATTGTCCTGAACATGTCTGAGCATAGCAGAAACCCTGTTATGGCGAAAGAGCAAAGACTGGTTGGCTTTAAATCGGGTATAATCATTAATGTGTCCGAGTGGGGCAACATGTTTATCTGTATATTGTTGTTTCAGTCGGCTAACACTATAAAAAAAATCCAGCTAAGCATGTTTCAAAGTGAACCTCAGCATCATCTCGTTGAAAATTAATTTGTTCTCACCATGATGTAGCTGATAAATAATTGCCGAGTTGGCATTAAACAACAATCACTTCTTCTGAATTGTTAAGCCAATATATTATAGAGGTGGCGAAATTTGTCGGACAAGTCCGACGTTTTTTGTTGCTGGTCCGGCTAAAATCGTATTTTTTCCGGACCAGATGTCCGACATCGATTTCGGAGTTTACTTTTTTACACATGAGTGGAAGTGACTCATTAAAAATAGTTTCCGGTTTGAAAAAAAGAAACATGCTTTGAAAGATTGAAAATGTGTGTCGGGAAAAGCTCTAAAACGTAAAATATCGGCAGAGGTAATGAGAAATCCTCAAAGTAACTACGAAGCCTAAAAGAAAAGACCTTAAGCTTAACCCATCATGGCAAAAAGATCGATGCTACCGGATGTTCCATCCCATAACAAAAACGGAATATTGAAATAAAAAAATAATTTGTTTAATGTGTTTTAACTATAAACATATGTTTTGCACATAAATTTGCAAAAAAAAATAAAACAATAGCAAGCACATTTTTATATATTTAGTATGTTGGGAAGATCTTTCTTTTCCTTCATTAAGGATGGGTTGACAGATACAAATGTACCTCTGGGCTCTGGTGATGAGCAGGAAGCCATTTACATTCG
This sequence comes from Gigantidas platifrons, assembly GCA_002080005.1. Classification (NCBI taxonomy): domain Eukaryota; kingdom Metazoa; phylum Mollusca; class Bivalvia; order Mytilida; family Modiolidae; genus Gigantidas; species Gigantidas platifrons. Next base: position 122,993 of record MJUT01054408.1, on the reverse strand, counting down.
TTTTTCAGAGTAAAGATAATTGAAAGATTTCTGGGAATAGGAACACCAAACAGTACTTGTTCAAAAGATCTAGAGGAATTTGTCCTTAAAATATTTGAAAGTAATAAAATAATTAAAAGTCATTGGTTAGATTTTGATTTTTGTTGTTTAACGCCACTTTCAGCTATAGCATGGCGCCCAATTTTAGTGGTGGAAGAAGCTGGAGTACCCGGAGAGGACCATGGGTAAGCAACTGGTAAACTTTATCACTTGCAGCTGCGAGTCGAGTGCAACCTTTTTGTAATTTTTAAAGCTGGGCGAGAACCCATGCTGCATTGATGATAGGCTTGTACGAGTTGTTAGGTAATCCAACTACCTAACTCATTGAGCCACATTGGTTAGAAATAGTCTTTATTCGATCAGTTTTGATCAAGTATTGATTTTTGCAGAAAAATTATCCGGTCCGACAAACTTGAGTTCGGTCAGACACAAGATTTCAGCTTGTCTGACCGAATGTCAGACAAGAGTCTCAGGAATTTTGCCAGGTCTGATATTATTATTTCAACTTGTCCATGGGTCAAGTAATATGGAAATTATGATTGTCAGAAAGCTATTGGGTGGCAGAATCATTTTATTTCAATTTACTACATGTCCTTTTGGACAAGCAGTTCTCACATTTTACTTTGTCAGAATCCAGTCGAATGTAGAGCCCTGAAAATGTTGTAGGCTAACAGCATGTTGCCTATACTACTATGTTTTTTTTTTATCACTCGGGCCAAAGAAAAATGATTGTATGTTTCCCCTAACCCGACCGGGTCAATTTTTACTGCCGGGTCGTTATATTTTATTACTGATAAATAAAATAAACACCGGCCGTGTGTCTTCTAACTCAGTGATATGGAGATTTTTGTTATCGTTAACAATTTATATTACAGACATTTTCAAAATTTGCGGAGATAAAGTGCAACCATGCTTTTTCGATGTTTTTTCCATCTGTCAAGGTCATTGATCTAGATCGCCAAAGCGCTTACGATATCGGTAAAAGGACCATGATCTAAAACGTGTACGTGACGTACAGTGTGTATAAAACGGCCACCGGCGGAGTGCCCAGTGGAACCATTCTGGCTGTTCATTTACAGAAATGTTCGCATATATCAAACGAAACAAGAGTGATGAAAATTTTTTAACCTTTATGATATATTTTCTGACCTTCATGGGAAAGATAACAAAACCCTGATTTGCAATATCTCTTGAGTTAAAAGGAACAAAAAAGAAAACCCTGCCTGCCGTCCCTTAAAAATTTCCCTATGTTAGGGGAAACCAACAATCATTTTTGTTTGGCCTCATTCAAAAATGAAGAATTCTGTGTTACTGTAATTGTGTAGTTAACATGTTGATGTATGGAGAGTGTGTCATATTTAAAATATACAAGATAAATGTGTCAAATAATAAAATCAAACAGATATTTCTAGCCCTACATGATTCCAAAGGTACCAAAATACCAAGCTGCCTCCATGCATTCTTTATTGAACTTTATAAAAATGTCATGTTCTCCTGTTTTACTCAAAATCTTTATGATTTTATTTGTAGATCATGTCTGATATTGGTGGTAAAAGTAGAGGATTTGGATTTGTTAGTTACGAAGAACCAGAGGCTGCTGAAAAGGTTTGTATCAGATAAAAACATTGGTTAACTCGCGACTCAACTGCTAAGACCATGCAAGGGCAACTGCTACTTTGTTTAGACCGGAAATAAAATTATTGAAATTCAGGAAAACAAATCGAGTCCCTCCATTGTAAAAATCTAATATTTGAAAATTTGATGAGTCCAGGAAAAAGAAAAAGTTTATAAACAATTGTTGTCTAGAATCAGGTGTACCAATATTTGCAAGTTGATATTAGATGTGTAGATGCATCACTATCATTGGAAACAAATTCCTTTCCAAACAAGAAGTCGTGGAAATTATTAAAATAATTGATAGTTGCATTATTGAAATAAAAAGTTAGACAATGATGATCTTTAATAAACAGTGTATCATGAACCACTCCTCAGATTAAATCTTAAACTTGCAAACATAGAAATGTTCATGACAAACCGATTAAAATCTCTATATTTGTTTTGTTATTTTGCTCTTTATTTCTTTTTTTTTTCAAGTCGGACATAAATGCTAAAAATTCTATCTACTCAGTCTACTGTCAGTAATGTGAAGATAGTGATTAGGATTAAAATTTTAATAATGGGACGTTTTCTATTGACATTCAGAATTTCAATGGGCCATTCTTTATAAATATTTCTGATTTCAATGGGACATTTTCAGATGGAATGTGATAAATGGCACATGGCCCCCTCTAATCCCAATCACTGTGAAGATGAAGATCCTATAGCTTGAATGATTAATTATATAAGTTTTAAAATCAGTTACTTTGCCTTATTTATTGGTTAGTAATGGAGATTGAAAAGCTATGGAAACCTCCTAGGATGTGAACATACTCTGCAAATTAGCAACCAACTGATAAAATATAACATTGGCACTATTTTGATCTAATCTAATACCACCCAAATTTTTTTTTTAAATATTACTGTGCTTTGGTTTAATACCACACAAATTGTAATAACCCCCTCCCCACCCTTTTTGAAATGTGCTTTGGTCTAGTACCACAACAGTTGTAATAACTCGTATTTGCGTAGTCTTCAGCAGAAAAAAATATGTATCTGACAATTTGTCCAACTTCTCTGTGTAGGTAATGAATATACAAATGTATAGAACACACCGCATCACTATAAATTTTGTTTCTTTAGTTTTTATCCATTTAAATTTTCATTGTTGAGAGTCATAGAATGTTAACAATCTTTCCATATTCTTCTTTTTTAACCAATAATTACTTTTACCAATGTAACGCTTTGCCACCAACGGCAGTACTCTGAATGCACCTATTTGTTTGCCACCAATGGCAGCACTCAACGCACCTATTACAACACATGTTTCCTTCCCCTACACTGTAATATCCCCTCGAACTGCAGATGACGATCTCATATGAAAACATGATTTTAAATAAAAGTATGATTCTTCATTTGTGCAATTATGCAAAAGAGAAAGTTTTGAAATCATTTGAAACTCTTCAATCCAGCAGTTGAAATTTACTTGCCCACGAACAACTAAGGTTTGGAAATTCACTTGCCACGGGTAACGGGAAAGGGGAATCCTAGAACACTGACACCACCTGCAGATGTGCATGAAGGAATATGGTTGCTGTCCAATATTTAAAAGGGGAGATGATTCAACTTATATTCAACTTGTACTTTCACGAAAAGGAGTGGGGGCATGTACCTTGTAAGTGCAACTCCTACTAAACTGCAAGCAGGGGGTATCACTCAGTGAGGTCACTCACAGTTCTAGTTGAAAACTAAAATAGTTTCTGGATATAATTATGTTTTAAATGATCTAATTATACCCCCCGCAAACAAAGTTTGGGGGGTATATAGGAATCACCCTGTCCGTCCGTCCGTCCATGTACCTTGTAAGTGCAACTCCTCCTAAACGGCCTATTGGATTTTTGT
>MJUT01054408.1:72621-106631 GCA_002080005.1 Gigantidas platifrons | reverse complement strand
CCATCCAAGGAACATTTCTGCAAGAGATCATTTTTACTGACTTCTGAGAAGAAGATCTTTGAAGGTATTTACCATAGGGTCCAATGTTAAACTTCATCCTGCTGTGGCGGCCATCTTGGATTTTGGATATGCACCAAAAACATAATTTTGGTAGAGGACCATCCAAGGAACATTTCTGCAAGAGATCATTTTTACTGACATTGTGGCTTCTGAGAAGAAGATCTTTGAAGGTATTTACCATAGGGTCCAATGTTAAACTTCATCCTGCTGTGGAGGCCATCTTGGATTTTGGATGTGCACCAAAAACATAATTTTGGTAGAGGACCACCCAAGGATCCTTCACACCATAAAACAATTCCATTGGCTGTGTAGTTTCTGACAAGAAGATCTTTGAAAATTGAGCCAATCAAAACACATTATTGGCCCTGCCCGCCATGTTGAATTCCTGATCGAAACAAAAAACATAAATTTTATAGAGGACCTCCTGATACACATTCCTGCCAAGTTTGGTTCCATTTGGCTCAGTGTTTTCTGAGGAGAAGATTGAAATGTGAAAAGCTAACGACGGACGACGACGACGACGGACGCCAAGTGATGGCAATAGCTCACATGACCCTTTGGGTCAGGTGAGCTAAAAACTATAAGAGATAGATGATAAGTTTAAATTGCAGACATGTTCAGCATAAGATCTACCAACCCTGCAATTGTGAAGAAAATCGGATTACCCATTTTGGAGTTATTGCCCTTTTTTCATCAAATTTTCAAAATTTCAATACTTTTCATTTTTTATTTCAAAAACTATAAGAGTTAGATGATAAGTTGAAACTGCAAAAATGTTCAGCATGTCAAGATCTATCTACCCTACACTTGTTAAGAAAATCTAATTACCCATCTTGGAGTTATTGCCCTTTTTTCATCAAATTTTCAAAATTATAATACTTTTTGTTCTTTATTTCAAAAACTATAAGAGATAGATGATAAGTTTAAACTTTTTTTCATCAAATTTGTAAAATATTAATACTTTTCGTCTTATATTTCAAAAACTATAAGAGATATGTGTAAATTGCAAAAATTTGCAGCATGTCAAGATCTACCTACCGCACAATTTTGAAGTAAATCCCATTACCCATTTTGGAGTTATTGCCCTTTTTTCATCAAAATGTTCTAAATTTTAATACTTTCATCTTATATCTAAAAAAACTATTAGAGATAGAGGGAAAGTTTAAACTGCATAAATGTTCAGCATGTCAAGATCTACAAAACATTTCCCCACAGTTGAAAATGTGTGACAACTGTGTGAAGAGTTATTCCTGTTGAAATGCATTTTTTTGTTGACTCACTGCTTTTGGTTACTCAAATAATAAAACGGAAGCAACTCTATTTCATGATGTGAAGTAGCAAAAGCTAAATTTTGAGAATCATTGACATATATGTTTTTTTACAGCAATTTTGATAACTTACATTAAAGGGGGAACCACTGCCCAAATTTTCTTGGAGAAGGGGTCTGCAATGACGAGGGCTACATTTGTTATTTTTTTACCAAAGTTATCAAGTTTTATTGGCTGATGTTGTTATACCCAGGTGAGCTATACAGGCTCCTGGGAGCCTCTAGTTGTAATTTACAAAGCCGGGCACGAACCCACGTCGTATTGGTGATAAGCTTGTATGAGTTATTAGATCCTAATTCATTGAGCCACCAGGGCCCCTCAGAAGATTGTGGCTTTGAGTCCCAGTCAGTTCAAACCAGAATATAAAATTGGTACCGGTATTTGTTGCTTTTCGCTCAGTATTAAGGAAAACAAGTAAAGATTGTTTGGTTGGAATCGGGATGTGTCACTTCACTGGGTGACATGTAATTGCAGACTTGTTTCAGTGAGCTGCACAATAAAATTCAAAGAAACCTGCAAAGTGCCAAGTGGACGTCTACATCTCATCGAATGGAATTTGTTCTGTCCAACATGTAGCTGAAAAATTTATCCTAATTTGTGTTTAACAATAGCTTGCCTGCACAAAAAATACATACAAGATGTAACTTTTTGTCCATTAGAAGGAATCTTCCATGAATGAATGTCACCTTTGCAAGTTCATTTTTTGTGTTGTCTTAAAACAAGGGGACTGTATGGGGGTCATTGGTTTTTATTGTCAGTATAGCAACTTTTGCTCACTTGGCCAATGTCTATGTGAGCTGTCATCTCTTGGCATACATTGTCCGTACGTCTAGACTTTACTAAAAATCTTTTCTAGCTGAAACACTACACATTCATGTATATCAGAAGCAGGATATACACAAAGTCATGATAATTATTAAGTATCTGGAATCAAGAAGTGAATCAATGCATTAAACTAAATTTTTTCATTATACAACCATCGTATCCTTACAATTTATCCTCCTTTAAAGAAATCCAGCTCAGACTAGGTGTACTCAATACAACATCATGTGATAAAGTTTGTCAGTTGTTTTTCTCCGGATATTCCGACTATCTATGCCAATAAAACTGACCCCCACAAATATTATTGAAAGTGGCATTTAACATCAAAACGCTAGCAATAACCCTGGTTTAAAGCCTTATTAAATATAGATTTTATGCAATTACTATGCATATTATAATACATGTATGTTTTTTGTAGTGTACATATTAATTCTTGTCTGGTTTGAATACATGTAATTGTTTATATCAACAAAAACAGACCTGGAATATTTTATAGTACCATTTTGGAAGCATGTTAAACAGAGACTTAAATTTATGTCTATAAATAGACTATCATTGTATTGCGTCTCGGACAAGCAAAAGTTGTGAGTTCAAACCCTGTTCATAGTGAGGTGTACTCGATACAACATTTTCAGTGACTTACGACAGGTTGGTGGTTTTCTCAGAGGTACTCCGGTTTCCTCCATCAATGAAACTGACCGCCATGATATAACTGTAATATTGTTGAAAGTGGCCTTAAACACCATGAAGCAACCAACCGTCTATGACCAAATTAATTGCTTTGTGTTTACACTGAACAATGCTAACAGGTAAAATCAATTTTGCAAAATGGAGGTTATAAATGGACCATAAAAAAATGCTATTTTAGTTTGAAAAGATGCCCAAATGTCCTGTATTTGGAAGGTATATAGTCCGTTTAAGTTCTATAAAATCTACAGAAAAAAATTCTTAAAAATCCAGTTTTCAATTCAACAATTTTTTTTTTAGATGTATATTAATATATGATATATACGAACTCCGACAATTAATTTAAAAAAATTTGGTTGATTAATAAAAAAAGTTGCCCATTAGGTCTCTATGTTAATTATATTTTCTGAAGTGTAAAAATATGTATGGAGTGAAAACAAATAGTGTAAGAGCCCAACCATCAAAACAAAATAACAGACATGTGCTTTCAATGTATATTTCATTGTACCATGTGACATAGGACATTTAAATATTAAATGGCTACTCATCAACTGACCATTAAGGTGATAGTCAATTGCTATTGATGTCCATTAATATTTAAATGTCCTATGTCACATGGTACATTCTGTTATTTGTACTCACTCCAGCCAGATATTTACACTTCAGAAAATATAATTAACATAGAGACCTAATGGATAACTTTTTTAATAATGGACCAAAAATTTTGAAATTAATTGTCAGAGTTCGTATACATCATACATTAATATGCATCTAGAAAAAAAATTGTTGATTTGAAAACTGGATTTTTAAGAAATTTTTTCTGTAGGTTTTATAGAAGTCAAACGAACTATAGTTAACAAATGTTATAGAAACCAGAATGAATTCGAAGATGAATAGAGCATTCCTGGATAAAAACGATGTCTTTACCTCCAGTTGTTTGTAGGAGTGCTCATGTCTTATTTTCGTTATTTGTGTTTGTTTGCATATAATGGTGTCCAACACATATTGTGTTGTTTTCGTTTTGTTTTTCTTTGTCTTCTGTACCAGTTTCTCTGAGTTATTCATTTTTGATTTCCCCTTCCTTTTTTCTCAAATGTTTATATATTGCACAGTCATCTTTCCAGACAAAAGATGACAACAAATGTACTTATTTGTAATGTTTTACATACAAATAAATATATGCACTTGTTTCCCATTTTTTAAACATTAGTCTCTAATTTGCATCCCTTTCTCAAAACAAAATGTAAATAACCAAACAAAACTAGTAAATAATTAGTTTATAGTGTTTCAGTCAGAAAACACAGTTTGAAATCAATGATATATAATTAACATTGAGAACAGACTCAACAGTCTAAATAAGAAATCCCTATTTCAGACACAAGTGAATTCTCAGATTTCCAGACACCAACACAACCCAATGGTTAAAACCTTGTCTGAAAATTTTAAGATAATACACTAGTTTCTGAAATAGACAATTGTTAAGTGACACTTTTATCACAATATATAGCATGATGTACACTGTTCACATAATGGTATTACTAGTACTGGAGACAACCTTATAATGAGAACACTTTTACCACAAATGTAGATTTTTATCATAAAAGTAGACTAAGGGAACGACCATTTAACTTGAAAAGGGGGGGGGGGGGTTATTCTGATTCCCAATGTTGCTGAAAAAAATATTCTGATTTTGGTGGAGGAAAAAAAAAATAATCTGATTCAGAGAATTTGTTATATAACCTAATGTTAAATTCTGGAAAAAATTTCGCGACAAAAAAAAAATATGCTAACTCTAGTATTTTCCGAAAAAAAAATTCTGGACGAAAAAAAAACCATAATCCCCCCCTGCAAGTTAAATGATCGGTCCCTAAACTCTCAAGGCTATTATGCAGAAAATGTTATAGCAACACTTATCATACACTGACTTTTCAGTTCTTGATATTATGTTGCAAACAATGAAATTTAGTTTGTATGTTGTGCCATAGCTTTCGCCATAAGACGATCTGTAAGTGGTGAGTTTTCTTTCAGACATTTTCTCTCTGCCAGCAGCTGTCTATAAATAAATACAATTGAAGATATAATAATACAGGAATGCTAGTCATCATTTCAAGCGTCAAACTCCATTTTGTAAAACCGTTAGTGTCTAATAAGCTGACTTTTTACCTTTATTCGTCAAACCCGTTATTTTGTGAGTTACCATTAATTAGTGTTAACAAGGATTTATATAGTAGTACTAGTCCTACTATATAAATCCTTGGTGTCAAATAAATCTGAAAGGATGTGTTGCGATAAGATCCTATATCGGCCCAAGGAGAGGGTGTAAAATTATATTTTACAGAACCATATCTTTATTACTATTTTTCGAAAGGCCGATGTTATAAGTTTTTGAAACACGAAAAGTTTTTATATAATATTGATGTACTACTCAGAAATATGTTGGCTTTAATTTTTACACCACTATTGGTCAGCATTACTATTAGGCCTATGGTAAAATGTAATCAACTGATCCCTTTTAGCTTAATTTTTTACTATATGCCTTGGACGCGGAACCAGCTTGTCATTAATACAATACCGCATGTACTTAATGAGAAGGGTACATGCAAAATATTTATCTGGTTCCGCATGCAAGGCATATTCAAAAATGAGAAAAACCGTAAGTTTTAATGGGTTGCGATAAGATGCTATTATAAGTTGGCCCAAAAGGAGACTGAATTGTTTTTCTCCAGTAAACTGTGCGGCATCATTATATTTCTAAAGCCTATTCATTTTAGTCTTCAGAATATATAATAATAATTTGGTACTCTGGCTTGTGATTGAGAAAAAACTTGGTTTTTGACCCTCCTACTCTATGTGATTAGCATTGCGCCTATGGGAAAATGTCCAACAAAGGCATTGTTCTGACTGCATTTTCACTATGCCCTGCATTCGGAACACGCTTAATAATTATATCATAAATCAATTATATCATAGGTAGTATTCATGCAAAAAATCTATATGGTTCTACGTACAAGGCATCTTGAAAATTAGAAAAAAAATGGTATATTTTGTTGGTAAAATGCATAATTGCTTTAATATGCGAGCGTTAGCGAGCTCTTTATGGTATAGAATGTGTACTTAGAATTTTTTTTGACAAACATGGCCTCACATACTGACGGATAAAATATAATTCTGCATTTTAATCTCTACCCAGAGTTGTCGGTTTCGTACGTACAATACTACTGAAACCCTGAATCCGTGTGTAATAAAAGTCATTTTGTTAGCTTGTTTTACTTATATTGATATTTTTTAATTGATTAAATCTCTTCTGACATACTGACAAGAATTTTTGTTTCTACGCGGCCCCGATATATCTCGGCCCAAAAAATCTCGACACTTTTTGATGGACTGGATGAGTGTGAAATTGCCAGATAATTTTCAGATTCGCGAGCATTCTAGGCCATGCCTGTTTCATATTATAGAATTTGCACATTATGCATGCCTATGTATGTATGTATATACTTTACGGAATAAAAGTATGACTGCACCACCTTACTCTTGTGATAAACTTATAATGGCTATACACAGAGTTATCTACTCTTGAAAATGTGCCAAAATGGCGGAAAAAGTGATGAATTACCCTTGTAGCAGATTTAATGGGTTTTTTTTCAACTCCACTGTTTTCTATACATAGCAACCTATACAACAAACTAATATTCCCCGAGAATAGCAACAACATGAAAGCATGCAGTAGTCAACGTTACGACAAAAATCGTGACGTCATCGGTATATATATGTTACAGGGCTAATCCAAATCCAGGGTGATTCGGAATCCTCCTAGGGCAAATCGGAATTCGAGTTTGTCCTAGGAGAAACCCAAATTCCGATTTACACTGGTTTTAATCTAGTGTAAATCGGAATTCGGGTTTCTCCTTGGACAAATCAAGATATCCCGATTTGTACTAGGGCGATTCCGAATTGTACTAAAATTCTAGTGGGATTCGGAATATTACTGAAAATATTGCTTAGTGCGATTCCGGATCCTCCTAACATTTTATTTCTGTATTGTACTAATGTTTTGTAGGTTTAACGAGTATTTGATATGACAAAAGACTACAAACTAATTTTTATTACAGGAATACAATTTTAAGTAAACAAAATATTTTTACAAAATGTTGACAAAACTGACATTTTTACTTATTTTCACATTTACGATTGTTTGTATGACATTTTGTGGAACACTGCAAGTTCGCCTTCCAACATGAACATCTCTGTGTATTACACTTAGAAGCACAATTACAAATGGATTTCAGTAAAGGAGTATCTCCACAAACATTTTTGTTTTTTTGAATATGAGAAATTTCATTTAGAGAATCAAGATTTACTGAATTCAACCCGAGAAAACAGACTGTTCTAAGATCAACCAGATCATCTTCAGAATAGAAGTTCTTCAATATTCCATCTTTAGAAAATATCTTATATAACGATTTTGGAAGGAAGTTTGCTTTCATATTCATCCAATTTCTCATAAAATAGCACTTTTTCGTCTTCCATTTCGATTCAAACACATTAAAGTCAATAAAGTTAAATGGTGAAAACTTTATGAACACCCATTTGGCTAGGAATTGTGATTAGTATTACAAGTTAACAGTAATTGACATGAAAAATATTTTATGAGCTGTTTTCATTGCAATTTTCCGATCAGTCCCGATATATTAATGACAATATTGTTATAATTTATAGAAATAAACTTTTATTTATATATTTTTTATATTTTTGGATTTTTAAACTTTAATATATTCTATATATATCTCTCTCTATTATATTTTAACTTTTTAGTAGATCATTTCAGGGCGATTCGGAATCGCCCTAGTTCAAATCGGGATATCTTGATATTTCCTAGGAGAAACTCGAATTCTGATTTACACTGGATTAATACCAGTGTAAATCGGAATTCGGGTTTCTCCTAGGACAAATTCGAATTCCGATTTTCCCTAGGATGATTCCGATTCGCTCTGGATTCGGATTTGCCCTGTAGCATATATATATTGTCTGTTTATCCCAATTTTTAAAAATCTATCTAGTGCAATATAAAATTCAATTTCCAGAACCATTGGTTGCTGTGCTCATGTAGCTGCAGTTCTTTGGTATCTTGGACACCAACGCCACGATGCAGACACAATATCATTACAGACGGATCATTCACGACACTTCCTGAATGCAGGTAATGTTGATTGGAATTCAAATGATAGCGATATCGGCTTCTAGTGGTCCAAATTATCGTGCTAATCAATATTTTATACATAATATTCACCCTATTATCGATATGTAACAGTATAACAACATTTCTATATTGTTTGGCAGATTGCCAAAACATTGTATTGCTGCACCCATTGTAAACAGTATTGTACACACAATCAAAATAAAACAAGGCCACACGGCCTACGCATGCGTGGTTTGAGCTTTTTAATACATAATAATAAAGTAGAGGTATATGCCTTAATATTTGGGCATATTTTATTTAATTCCACGTTGGGCCGAAAAACGGCCTTATCACAACCCATCCTTTTTATCGATATTCATCAAACCAGTTGTTTTGTGAGTTACAATTAGCATCAAATAGGAAGTAGATTACTGTGAAAGTCACCAATTTTCGTGGATTTCATGGTTCAAGAAATCCACGAAATTAAATACACAACAAAATACAAAATTTCCACATTTTTATTTTGTGCCAAGTATGAAACCACAAATTAAGGAACCCATGAACCAAGGAATTTTACTTAAAATCACGAAAATTGGCAACCACGAATGCAAATGCTTAAACAGTATATCGCTATCGTTATTTTGAGCCAAGAATTAATGTGAACTGGTATTTAAGCTCATAAAACGAGTTTAACCAAGCTAGGACAGTGAGCAGTCATGTATTTGTGTGTTAGGTTAGATTTTTGCCTCTTTCTACAAATTTTTCGATTGGATTTTGGAACTGTTCCGACAGTGTGGTATTTTTCTTTCTTCATTTTATTGTTTTCAAAAGTGATTGATTGTTTGTTGTTTAACGTCCAGTGGCAAATATTTCATGCATTTTCATGACGGTAACAATCCAAGTTCAACAATATCAAACTATTTTGATACTGGAATGAGACAACGACCGTTGACCGCTACTGGAAAAGTATGGAGAGCTGGGTAGGGACAAATAATTTAGTCTTCTGTAGCTGCTAAAATGCACGACGGCCTCTACAAAAATAAAAAAAATAAAAAGATGTGGAGGAAACATGGGAGTAGCCATGGTGATGAGGTGATGTTGATCATCTTCGCTAGCCAAGGGTTACGATCCGCTCTACTCATCTTCACCCTTGGCATCGTTAGACGGATTTTTGTAATTCCCGCACACTGCCACCTGCCGGATTTTGACAGTTACGCCCCTAATGATGTCATTTTCAGCCAATCGACGCGAGGCTTTCATTTCCTTTTGTTTGAATGGCCTGAAAATTGACTCGAGATTATAATATGGCTGATTTTCAAGCGAAGATTTGTGAAAAATTTAATATAAACTCATTGACAGACAATCAGAGCAAATCTATAACGGCTATTATAGACAGAAAAGATGTCTTTGTTGGCACGTTGTAAAGCGCGTTCTGATTGGTTGCCGTTACCACTAGCTGCATTACATATAAACTGTCACCGTGTGACCTCGAAAATCCATCTAATGATGCCAAGGGTGAAGATGAGTAGAGCGGATCGTAACCCTTGGCTAGCGAAGATGGATGATGATATGCCCCAGTCAATACTGTCAAAAGTAAAAGTTCCAAGGATTAACACTAAAATGCAACACAAACGTACCTTGCCAGTTTCTTGTGTTCTTCTTTGTCAGATTTCATTGCACAGTGTATTAAGAACTGACTGAAAATATCCCTCTACAAGAAATTAAATACAATGTTTTTATCACTACTAATTGAACATTACATTTCTATAGTGTGAATAAAACGTTTTCCTGATCTTCATTAACTTTAAATCAATCACATGATTTATATTCTTAAAGTTAAGCAAAAAATAACTGTAACGAAAAACATTTGATCTTTTAAATTGATGTATGATGACATAAAACCATGGGTGTGCGCTCTAGGCTAACTTTATTTAATTTAAATTTAATTTGCTGTGAATACTGCAATCTGATTGGCTAATCCGGTTGGAGCAACATTGTTATGCATGATAACCTGAGTTGGTATTGTAAGGTCAAAGAATCCCATGCAATAATCGTAATTAAAATCGAGGAATCATTAAATTTTGTTGTAAAAATTAAATTACGCAGTATAAGGAATATTTTCAATTTTTGAACTGGTGATACATGTACCTGTATAACCTGGCTTGTTGGAACAGTTTACTCTTTTCATAAAGCACTTTACGGTTTATTTAGTGTACGTTGCCCCAAACCTGGTTTTATCGGCAATTTGTGTAGTTTTCCTTTGAAGTGTGTCGATTGATAAAGCTTATCTCAACGTACTGGACGTGATATCAAAATTATTAGGTCAGTCCACAATTAAGCATGCGTCAACTACCGCGCATGAATATACTATTTAAAAAAAACAAGATTGGTTGCGTCATCAAAATCAATAATACGGGAAAAGGTCAACGTCATTTTCGTTACTATCTTAAACAAAACATTTAACGTTTAGCCATATTATTTGAATAATCAACATCCCTCAAAACCAAGAAATAACTACTTTGTAAAGATTGAACATCCTTAGGCTTATACGATACATATTGTTTTGTTTGTTTGTTTGTTATATAAAAACACTGCAATATCTAATGATGATTTAAAATCAATCCAATTACAGAAAAGAGCTAAAATTTAATACAACATAGCACTGATCAGTAAGAGGGAGACTCAACTAAAAATTCTGTATTCTGGATATACAAATATATACATTTGTTGTACATAATTTCATAAGAACCCCCCCCCCCCACACACAATCACATCGTCGATACATCTAAATTCGTCTATATTTATACATGCATATCTGCTATTCTTAGTAAAAAGACAAACTTTGTGTCGGTGTCTGTAATTAACTTTCTAAAATTAATAAAATAAAATCTAAATGCCTTCCGAGTGGGATTATTATGGATGTTTATTGATTTGACCTACATTCAGAATATTTCAGTGAAACGTATTCGATACGGTTTTAGCACAAGTCTTTATGACAAAAATTACTTACCGGTAGCATATTCGAACATGATAATTTCCAAAACACACTTCAATCCAACAAAACCATCATAATGTATAACACATGTCAAATAGTTAAAAAAAAAACACATCTTGCCGCCTCGTTAACTAGTTTTTGAATGAACCTCGCGCACCAGAACCGAATCACATTTCAAAAACATGATACATCCGCAAAAAAATAATCTCATCAAAATATCGTTTTAAAGAATTCATTTGATTATTTTTTTGAAAGTTAATTATAAATTACCGATAAACAGAATATTAGGCATTTTGTTTTTGGGACTGACTTTATGACGGGGGTTTATCAGGCTCGCCGTTCCGGCTCACCTGATATACCCCGTGATAAAGTCAGTCCCAAAAACAAAATGCCTAATATTCTGTATATATCGTATAATCTGTTCAAAAATTTACATATTCCTTCAGTAATTTGCTATGAAATTCTCTAGACTTGTGTATTGCAATGGTTTATTAAGAAAGTTGTAAACATTCTATAATTACACCAAAGATTGCATTGTAATAATTATATGTAGGCCTATACAGAAAAAAAATATTTTAAAATAATGACCGTCAAGTTATACTTTGTCCAGAGACTTTATTTAGTGAAAAGATATCAAACCACAATTCTCAATTATCCGCAAAGGCAATTCCGAACACAAATCCGCTAAAGATCCGTTTTTTGCGTAAAAGTCGGGGGTCCGTTGTTGAACATATGATTAAGCTAATCATATGATTAGCCATAATTACAGGATTAATTTCTAATCACATAATTAGCTAATTCAATGATTAAATATGATTAGTTAATACATTGATTAAAAAAGAGTTCAGCAACAAAATTTAATCATTGAATTAGCAGAAGATAAAATACATAAAGTAATTCTTAACAATAAAAGACTTATACCAGCTCCCTTTACTTTAATAATCTACTTCAATTTTAATGATTAGATCTTTTTCAAGTGTTTTTGTTTTTCATCCAGTGATCCACTTTACATCTAATTAATAGCATCATGAATGGTGTCGTGTCAATTAACATGTGAGGTCTAGTACTCATTTAAAAAGAAAAACACTGTGCTTTTCAATATCAAAGATTTTCTAGGTCTGTCACCATGAAATATGACTCTGGACTTTTGATGTTAAACAGCCACTATATAACTGAAATATTGTTGAAAGTGGCATTAAACACCATAGCCCTCTTTTGATGTTAGTGGATAGCTGGATGAAATAATAAACAAAAATCCCGAAATGAACAAAACCCACAGTTTTTCAGGGGTTTGTGTTGCTTAATCTCTTGCTTTCTGTGTAGTGTTTTATCAATCATATTTTGTCGTTTTTCTGATTGCCGTTATATTGTTTTTACAGCTGACAGCTGACTACCACTTTGGTATTTTCAAACTTTTCTTTATATATTTAAGACTCAGATCGACGTCCAGTCTCTAATCGACGTCCAATCCTCAAATCGGCGTCCAATTCTCAAATATATGGCCGTATTTCACTTTCTCAAATCGACGTCCAATTACGTCACTGACGTATACTTCAGATGACGTCACATCCGTTAGGACATGGTTATGAAACAATGATGGAGAAGGGACCAGATTCAGAGTACATTGTACTTCTACTTTAGCAGACCCTAACCCTAATCATAACTTAAGCTTAACCTTAACCCTAACCCTAACCTTAGCCCTAACCTTAACCTTAACCCTAACCCTTGCCTTAACCCTAAATAATATCAATGAATGGGAAAATGCTTTAAAAACATACAAAACAAAAAACCTCAACTTTAAGAAACAGGTAAAAAATTATAAAAATTACCATTATTTTTTATGGCAAACTTTGATCGTGTAAACAGGCCTATGGATATGCGAGTTTGGAAAGGATGCCGATTTGAGAATATCCTAAAATTGCACCGTGATTTGAGATAATGACGTCCGTGGACCCCAATTTGAGGAGTGGACGTCGATTAGAGACTGGACGTCGAACTGAGTCTATCATATATATATCAAGAAAATACCTGAGCATGACTCCCTCCGACTTTTATGACCTGGTATCTAACTGGATTTACGAGATCTACTGCCTTGCTAAATTGACCTTCATCATAGGCTACCAGTGCTTCACATACAGCTAGACCAACCTCTTTGGTTATTCTACAGTTATCTCCCTTTCCGTTCCTATAACAACAATGTATATTGTTTGTCTAAATTTGGAAACAACAGTAACTATATGACCGTAGCCGATTTAGGCCCTTTGGTTTTATTGCTCCCAAAACTTTAGATTATTTAGCTTTCCAATCTTTCGATTTTGAGCGTACCTGATGAAAGTTATTCCAGAAATGCGTCGTGTACACTAAATTTGATATCTACGTTTTTATTTCATCAAATGCACATATAAAGACAAACAAAAACTACTAAATAATATACTATAATTCTGAGAATGTTATGATAAAAGCTAATTCTTGTTTGTTTGTTAAAGAGAAATGACATTTTATTTTAAATACATTAATTGCCCACTTTATGATCAGCAATCTATGCTTATCCAAATATTTTTATCTTAGGGACAGACCATCTTTTTAGGGGGGAAGTGGGTGCTATATATTTTCTTTTCAAATTTCTGTCACAAAATTTTATAGGAAAAATATCTTGTCATTAAAGATGCACAAAATAGATAATCCATTTTTTATTTTTTTTTGTAAAATATGAAGCAAAATTACCCATTTTTCAAGTCCAATGAAAATATCTGTTTTGTTTTGTTTTGTGTGAAAATAAACTTAAATGGTTTGTTCCTTATTCAATAAAGTCATATAGTTTTGCGATAATGCAATAATAAATTTTATAAAGTTAAAGATACTCATAATTTGGGGAGGCTTTATTTGTACTATTACATTCATTTTGTATTTCTAGTGCATTATATTCCAAAACGTCACACATACATATTTAACGCTTCCATTGCATATATTTTCATGTTTCTGCACCGAAAATATTATGTTGCATACTCAAAAAGTAAGTGAAATGTTGACGCAATTTCACAAGTAACTATTACAAAAGTCTCTACCTCAACTATGTGTGTGACCACCCATAAAATATTTAATAGCAGTAGGTAAGAAAATTTACATTTTGAAACAATGTTTTAGTGAAAACTGCATCCCGAAAGTTTACATGAACATATTTTGATTGGCTGTAGCTGGCACAATGTTTGTATGGACATATTTTGATTGGCTGTAGCTGGCACAATGTTTGTATGGACATATTTTGATTGGCTGTAGCTGGCACAATGTTTGTATGGACATATTTTGATTGATTGTAGCAGAATAAGATTATCATATTACATTTTTGTATTTACAATTTTGCTGTCTTACTTTATGAATTTTCTCATAGAGTCCAAAAATGTTTGTGTCGACTTCTTATCACCAGTACCTAGACATGCCATCATAAAATGTGCGTCATTAAAGGCGAGGACATGGTCATCAAGATGCTGTCGACATATCTCATGGATGTCATTATAACGATCTTCCACCTTCACACCTGGAAAAAGATTAAAGGTACTAAAGGGGTAATCATAAATTATAATTCTTCGAAGGACAGAAATACTACACAACAATCGAGCACCATGAACCTCACTAAAACATGAATGAACTCAGGTTCTCTAATAGGGTAAGCAATTCCTGCTCCACATGTGACACCCGTCGTGTTACAGTTTAGACAACACAAAGATAATATGATATGGAAATCATGTTGAACACCAGTGCATGCATACCTGTTAACCTCAGAGATTGTGTATGTGGGAGATCTCCCACATTCCAACTATTTAATGTGGGAGATTTTGCATGACGAACTTTTTCACACTAAAATTGTTAGATTAAAGCAAACAAAATTTACTGTACAACTTTTATTGTTGTTGCTGAGCAACATTACTTCAAACCACTTTGGTATGACAATACAGCTTGTTTTGCTGATCTTAGAACAGAGTCACTTGGTTCGTACTCATAACACAACAAGTTTTGATTTTGCTTTGCACATAATAAAGAACAAAGTGTGTCATTGTTCAACTCAGATCTCATATCTGTCTGGATTTTTTTTTAACATAGAAAAAATTCTCTCTGGGTCTGCATTTTTAAGATTGGTTGATTTCCTTGTTGAAGCAACTGATTTTTTTTGTGTGAATCTCCATCAGCATGTCTTTTAATATCATATACACCACCATGGCTGACACTAAACTTTGTAGAACAAAGTTTGCAAAATGCCATATCATTCCCAAAAGAAGTAGGCTGCACCCAATCGTATAATTTTGTTCAGTCCTCCAAGAATTTGCAATAATGTTTCTTTTTCTTTGAAGAAGGGGTGCTAGGTCCTGAATTCCAACGTCTCCTTGATTGTGACATAGTTGAACTGTATTTTTTTTAAAGTTTTTTTCGTATTTAAGTAAGTAATTGAACGATACTCGCCTTCAAATTTTCTTTTTTCACAACTTTGATTCGTGTAGTTATCCATTCGATATTGTAAACAACTTACATTATCGGCATTTCTAGTAAAAACCGAGATAATTCCGAGTAACAATCGGCTGATTCACGCAAATGTTTTAATGACCCAGCTGATAAAAACAACAAAAATGGCGTCCTAATTTTCGATTTTAATCAAATTTATGGTCGCGGGAGATAATGTGGGAGAAGTATTTCAAAGCGGGAGTTTTTAGTCTCCCGCGCGGGAGGCACATTCTTTGCAGGAGGCCGAGCTCAAAAGCGGGAGTCTCCCTCGAAATGCGGGAGGGTTAACAGGTATGGCATGTAAATAAATACAAATTACACGCATAAAATATGAACTCCTTACAAAAATGGAAGTAAAGACAGGCCTAATTTCGATTTAAACAGAAAATTGTAGTGGATATAAGCTTGGGTGTTAAACTAAAGATAACGAAATACTCCATGATTAAATACATGTTTTATTTACTTTGGCAATCTGATTAAATTATACACTGCATGTATGAGCATGACACCACTCACTCGATTTAACACTCTGTCAAGGTGGATGGCAAAAAAATGAGAGCAGGTTTGCTTCAAGTAAATAAACAAAATTACAGAGAGAACCAAATGAGATATTGAAATTCGCCTACCGGTAGACGAAAGGTTGAGCTGAGATATCAATAGAGAATAGCTTGCTATTGTGATTAAAGAGTATGTAAACCTTTTGGAACATCTGGGGTCGATTTCACAATAAGTCGTAAGTCTAAGATTAATCGTAAGTGTTATCGTAAGTGTGATTTCCAAGCTTTTGATTGGTTGAAATTCACACTTACGACTGATCTTAGACTTACGACTTTTTGTGAAATCGACCCCTGGTCTAACAGTTCCTTCATTTTGTGGGTTTCATGTTGTTTTATTTCTTGTTTGTATTGTTCATTGTTGTTTGTATCCTGAATGGAAAATCTAAATCTCCAAAACACAGGTTATGTTTATATATTCCCCCTTGAGTAAATAATATATTGTAACATAAGTGGTGAAATTTCGAACACAAATATATATATTTTTTTAATATTATTTACTATCAAATGAAATATATTTTAAGTATGTCTACATGTACTTCCTTGTAAATGCAAGCAAATGTGGATGAAAAAACAAACAAATCAGGACGAAAAACAAGCCAATCTGTCTGAAAAACAAGCCAATCAGGACGAAAAACAAGCCAATCTGTCTGAAAGTGTATTATATATTGTGTACCTTCTAATTGTAGTCGGTACAGTAACGAACAGGCATCAACCATATCTAACATCGCACCAGACTTTTTCGCTAAAGGTCCAACCTATTAAAAGAAAATAATACACATCCATTCAAAAAGAAATCACATGTATATGACTATCATACAAAAAGGTTTTGTTTTCTAAATGAACAGTTGTACAACTGTCAACTATACAATGGTTAAAACCATTTCCGGTTCAAACGTCCAATGAGACTATATTTCTTTTTTTCATTTGTAGGGCTTACGGTGTTTAACGTCACTTTCAACAATGTTTCAGTTACATCCTGGCAGTCACTTTTATTGGTGAAGGAAACCGGAGATCCCACAGAAAACCACCCACATCTTGCAAGTCACTGACAAACTTTATCACATAATGGTGTATCGAGTATTGCTCGCCTGAGTGGGATTAGAACTCACAATGTCAGTGGTGGTAGGCACTAACTATACACGTAGTTGTAAATCCAACTACCATACAATCACAATCACGATCACGACGACCTCTTGACATTTGTACATATTATCTGGTAGTATATTATAAATTTTACACCGATAAGTCTGAGCTAGATTTCATTTATGTTATGAAGAAAACGATTTGCACCTGGAACATGACTTCTTTGTACTAAACAATCAGACTCAGTTGGAATTATTTTTATTGTTATCTCACTGGAACAGCATTCAGCAGTCACACTACTACTATTAAACATTTTCCTGACTCCGAGCCAAACAGTTTTAGCTCATTCTTATTGATTTATTCATGCGAATGTGCATAGCAATTATTTCCAAAGCACATGGTTCAATCGGACCGGTTATCCGACCCACAATCTTACGGCCTCAAACAGAGTGTGCTTAAACAAGTCAATACAAACCACAAAGAAGTACTCACTTGTGTATCATATATTCCAATTGCGTCCGAATAATTTCCCTGAAAAATGAACAAAAATATTCAAAATATTTCATAACATAAGTGGTCACACCAGATTAGTAAGCACTAATGTATTTTGCTATTTGTTTCTATATTTTTCGTATTGTTAAAGTTGATCCTCATTTAATTCTGGAATCACGCCACGATATAGATGAAATACTGCTCAAGTTGGCATTAAACACCAATCAATCAATCAATCAATCAATCAATCAATCAATCTTCTGGAATCATGGGAAATAAGTGTGTTTGTTCATGTTATGTACATTGTGGTATACATATAGCATATGTGGACAAAATTGATTCCGTTTCTGCCATCTTCCCTATATATTTCATATAAAACCATTTATTTTCATAACATTCTCATTCTTATCTGATTTTCATGAAATTTTCAGCATTAAATGCAGAAATAAATATAGTTTCTTCTTCGTATAATTTGAAAATAATTTTATTTCTACATTATCTTAAGAATTGATTTAAAAACAAAGTTTAATTTTTTCACCAAATCTTACTATATAATCATATAAAATTGCGACGTCAAGAATTTACATTTGTGTTTAAATCATAAATGCTTGCAAATAAAAGTTCGAAAAAATTACATGAAGATATTAAGATAAACTCTAATTAATTCTGTTTTTAAAGGTGAAAATTTCATGAAAATCGGCTAAGGAATGACTTTATGAGAATGTTATGAAAATAAGTGGTTTTATATGAAATATATAGCGAAGATGGCGGAAACGGAATCACTTTTGTCCACATGCTGTACATGATCTAAGGCATCAAACTACTGATTAACTGTTGTCCATGAAACTATGGTTAAAATCGGATTATAGAAATGACTTTTAAGATTGGACAAACAAATAAACTGGAATGAGTAAAATAAAATTCATACCTTTTCAATGTTATAAAGTGCATAATGCCAGTAGTTATGGCAAGCAATCATACCACAAATCTGAAACAAAATAAAAATACAGTCAGGTACATTCCTTACAATTACATCCACAATAGTTTGTATATTTTAGGTGACAATATCCCACTTCAGTTTGTCTGCCTTGTTGTATTATATTACTTAAGAAATAAATCATGGAAGACAGAATGTGTTTTGAGTTTTAACATGGGAGGCGAGGGATAAAATTTACTAATGTCAGCCAATCCCTGTTAAAACTCAAAACACATTCTGGCTTCCATGAATTATTTCGATTCTGATATGTGTAAGAGGACAAATACAGTAAGACAGCAATTTATTTACGTTTGCGGACAATGTCGTACACAATTAATGCTGTCCAATTCGACCAGAGGTTAATTCAACAACAAGTAATTTTATGACGGGATAGTTAGTCACATATACATTTACGACGGGACAGTCTGTCGTATTGATGGAGCATCCGCAGCAATAATATTGTGTTTGTTTGTTTTAATTGCACTTCACATATTATTAATTTGGGATATGTTGATTATTTTCAGTGAATATAGATGTCATTAAAACATTAATAACAGTGTAAATAATTTTATGTAATTATTTTATTACCTGGCTTACATATGTGTGCACTGGCGCATGTGATAATGAGATTATACCCAATCGATAAATCGCTCATTTGTTTACAAAGCGAAAGAAGGACGTCATGTTAGAATTAAGAATAGCAATCAAACAGCACAAGTCGACGACACAACAAACCACAAAAACTACAGAAATAAGGCAACTACCATTTTCCTATCTGGGGGCCTGGGATTTAAAAAAAAAATAATTTTTTTTTAATGTGCTAGCTGACCGAAAAAAAATTTAGATTTTGCATTGTAGCTGAAAAAAATTATGCTGTCACCAGCTAGAAAAATGTTTTTATGGAAAAATGTATATCTGTTCCAAATGATAGGAAAAAAATTGTTGCTTTCCTTCTCATGAGAAAAAAACATTTTGACTGAGGAAGGTTCTGAAAAAAAATTTACGTGCACAATGAAAATACTAGGCCTCCCCCATAAAAAAATGGTTGTTGCCTAAGAACAGTGGAAATGTATGCCTTGAGTCCAGCACAAAAACAATGTGGTGGGTTTAAAGGGGTTTCATGGGATCTCAACCCCTCTTGATATAATATATCCTGCATCCAAACCGAAGTCCTAAACCTGAAAGCATAGGTTAATACATTTTTCAATCGAACTGACGACGACATGATATATTCATAAAATGATGCAAAATATGGCAAGCTTGTGTTCATATTTAGTGGCTTGTTTCCGTGTAAGTTTTGTTCGCTAGTGTGTTTCTGGTTAGAAATACTCATTCAATCCACCCAACCCAATTACAATTTGGCCCTTCATAAAAGATAAACAGTAAAATTGAAACAAAGGGAATCAATAAAACGGGATAAGAATAATCCGCTCTGTAGTCAGTGCTTCGACACTGACATAATTCATTACAAACATTGTGGTTTGACATATACAGGTCAATCCCTCTCAAGCATTATCCCATTTGCACCATCCTTTTTACGCCCTTAGGTTTAATTGCTTCCAAATATTTTTATATTATACGTCTTTCCATTTTTGCGACTATAAGTATACCCTACGAAGATCATTAAAGAAACATGCCGTGAGTACTAAATTAGATATAGATCTGGGTATTTGTAAGTACAGTCAAACATGTCCATGTAGTCACCTCTATTAAGCAGTCATCTGTATTAAAAGGTCAACTTGTTCTTGCCCTGTCATAGACTATTTCATATAAATTGAACCTCTTTTAAGAGGTCACCTGTCTTATAAGACCACTTTTCCGTTGTCCCAACGGTGACCTCTTAATACAGGTTTGACTGTAAATGATAACAAGTGATTCATAAAATAGGAAATATCGGTAGTCATATCTAAAAAATAAACTTACATTCCAGTCATTTTCTGTTGAGGACATAAACGTAAGTCCTTCTTTTTGTCGTCCTCCCATCTCTAGTACATGTGCCATAGCATGTGTCGACCATGCATCATGTCTGTTAAAATCAAGTCCCTAAAGACCAAAATATAAAATGACAGAAAACACTTATTCTATTACTATACATGTGTAGTCATTTAAAAAAAAAATATTTGCATTAAATAAAATAAGAATTAAATATTCTTTCTTTGCATTATAATATCTGTATGGGTCAAGCATGTACAATACAATACAAGATATACAGAATTTTTTTTTTAAAAAGCATAAGAAGAGGTAGAAGATACCAAAGGGGTAATCAGAATCCATATATCGAAGAAGAACAGGCGACACAATGGCCAAAAGAAAAAGTATTAAAGGACAAACAACCATCTACAAAACTAAGGATCGAGTATATGAACCCCACTAAAAACTCAGGTGCTCCGGAAGGGTTAAACAATTCAAGTGATTTTCATCACTTGTTATACAATATAATAAAGCAAAGTTTTACTAATGGAATAAAAAGTGATTTCATGGATCATATAATTTCTATCGTTGAGGAATAAGTCGAGCATACCCCACTTTAAGTTATGCGATTTGCTATTTTTCTGTGATTAGAGAATAAATGACACTGCTACAACATATTAACCACTATAGCACATAGGCATACCAGCACAAATACAGTATACTATACTTGTAGTTGATAAAGCTAGAATTTTACTTTGTAATAAAACTTTAAGTTTTGCTTAGAATAATAAGAGGAGTCATGTTTATTTCACCCAGTTTAAAAAGAATGGTCCAAGTGGGCTGATAAAGCAAGTTTATTAACTGCTTCCGGAATGTTATTACATGCCCTTCCGTCAATGTCCATAAGTTCACTTCGTGAATTTCCAGAAAACTGTGTTTACAGACACGGCGGATTCAACTGTTTTATAAAATATTGCACAGAAAATTATTAACTACCAATTTCTCTCCTATGATATTGAAAGTGGCTAAAAAACATGCATTTATTGGATTTGTATATTAAAACAATAATTTTCTTGTTCTATAACTATATACGTGTATTTAATTCTAGCCAATATGACTAATTTACATTTTGGTACAAATCAGTTTATTCCTCTGTTCAAGTATATGATAAACATATCATAACATGTCATTTTTCATATCATACCCTTTATCAGCCCTCGTTCATATATCATCCCTTGAGCCTATCGGCTCTCGGGCTGATATCATGACCTAGGGCTCATAAAGGGTATGATATGAAAAATGCCATGTAATAATCTATATAATTGAATAGCACGAAATTAGACAAGTGAACATTAACCAGAGGTTCCTATGAACTTTGATAGTGATAATGAAATAAACCAGCTCTGGAATGGGACTTATCTTCCAAAACAGTTGTGCAGAGACTGATTTTCAGTTATTGAGATAAATGATGCATCATTTCATTAAGAGAGGAGGTTTTGGACCCATAAACCTTGTTTAGCCCAACATGTTATATTGCAGTGACTGTACCAAACCAGGAATGTGATGATTATTTATAAATTATAGTATGCAAGGGGTATTTATTTAGCCCTGTTTTTCTTGAATTTTCTATTAGATTTTGTTGTGACAGAATGGTATTTTTGTCCTTGTTTTTTTTTTTAATTTTTTATTACGAATACCGATGATGACGGTCTCAAAAGTGTCTAAAGATTTTCTAGAAGTCTAATGCAACTAATGGGGACAGGAATTTGACAAAAGCAAATTATTACCCTCCTGGCTGCCTTTTCTGCCAAATCATACATATTATTTTCTTCTAATCCAAAAGCATGCATCCCTTCTAAATAGCTAAAAAATAAAAAGACTAATAATGGAGTTCTACTACATCTAACTAAATAAAAAAAAAGCTTTAAAAGAAAACCAGAAGAAGTTGACAAAGAAAAAGCTATTTACTGTAGCAATGCATGGTAATAATAAAAAGAGGTTGTGAACATTCTTCATGATATCCGGCTATGACAATGTGAAAGGTATTGTGAACATTTTGCCGACACTGTTTAGACCCCTTGGCTTACTTGCCCCCACCTCCACCCCTTTCCCCCTAAGAGATTTAAATTAGTTGGTTTTCCGATCTTTTGACTATGAGCATATCTGAGTACCAAATGGACATTATTCCAGAAAAAATTGGTTGTGTGCACTAAATTATATATCTACTTTTTTATTATCTCAAGAAATCGGAATGAGACGTGCATCATAACAACAAAAGGAATTGTGAAACTTTTGTTCATGATACTCATTTAGAATGAATATATTTGAATGAGTTTATGAGTCAGCTTGAGCTAAGTAATTAAGCTATTGTTGTCAACACAAATTAGACAAATTTTTCAACTACATTATGTATATCATGAGGGGAACAAATTACTTTTTCTAGGATGATGATGCTGGTTTTGTACAAGGAGAACTTCTATTTTAATAGTGCTAGCTCTCCGATTCCATAGATACACGGAAGTCTTAAAGCTTATTATCATGCAATTGCTGCGGGGATGACAACTTTGTATCAATTGAATACAATTCTTGACAGGTTATACAAATATGAATATTCTTGAACGCAGATGAAGTATGACCAATATTCAAAATTCGCAGAGATGAAGTGCAGCCATTTTAAACAATCAAATATAACTAACCGTTAACTGTAGTGCAATGATGTAAGTAATTTCAAACTAGTAAACAATATATTTACCCATATAAAGGCATAGATGGTTTCCAATATGGCATTACCCGGGCTATTCCATCTCTCATCTGTGGGTGATATGCCAGATAGAAGTATGAATCGTGTGCAAATTTCAGCGCTAACATATCTAGAGGATTATCAGCCAGAATATCTTCCCAGATGTTACATGCTGCAGTAGCCTCACTGTGAAATACAATTTTATAGGCATTACTACAATGGAAAATTGATTGATTGATTGATTGATTGATTGATTGATTGATAAAGTCTAAGCAGCCGTATTTCAGTAATATTCAGAACAAAAACCAGAAAAAAAATGTTCAAAGTTGGTGTATGGATCACTTGTTTTGAATGGGTCTATGAACGGATGTTGTTGATGCTTCGGTTGGTTGTCACAACTTAAGTGAGAGATGATGAAAAAGACTGGATATAGTTTGTACTTCAACAGGCAACCAAAGAACATTGATATACTAATACTCATTAGGAACTGCTGAAAACCAAACACCATATACAGTACAGTCAGAGACATACCATGATAAATCACTGTGATAGACGTATCACTCATCTTAGTGATACTGATACAGTACAGTCAGAGACATACCATGATAAATCACTGTGATAGACGTATCACTCATTTTAGTGATACTGATATATCTTTTGTTCTGTTTAATATATCTTCAAAATTTCTGTTGTATTTAGAGTGTTACTTGCTATCACCCAAAATGCACAAGAAAGTAAGTAAATAGATTAAACAGAGCACAAAATATATCAGTATCACCAAGAAGAGTGATACATCTATCACAGTGATTTATCAGGCTATGTCTCTGACTGTACTGTACTAATTAACATCATGTTCTAATAGTTGGCCAGTTTTATTGAAGTGCCTGTAACAGCCAGGAATGTGAACGGTCATGTATTTGTGAGTTAGGGGTATTAATTTTACTTACTTCTACTATTTTCTAATGGATTTTAGGAACTGTTTGGACAGTGTAGTATTTTTAGTTTTTCATTTTATTGCTAATAAGCAAACTAACCCTTCTGCCCAAAGCGTGACAGCCGATACATGTTTCCTTTCACTACCTGTGACCTTCTGTTGTTGGGCCAGTGTTTCCATATTGTAAATATCCTTTTTGAATTCTTGGTCCAGTCCAATAGTCCTACCAGTACCCAATACATCTAATCCATTCTTTATCACATGTCCCATTACTATAAATTAAAGTAGATAAAGTAATTCGAAAAAAAAACAATCTGGATCAATTATTTGAAAAAAAATCTGGATAAAGTAATTCGAACAAAATCGGGATAAAGTAATTCGAACAAAATCGGGATAAAGTAATTCGAACAAAATCGGGATAAAGTAATTCGAAAAAACAATCTGGATAAAGTAATTGGAAACAAAATCTGGATAAAGTAATTTGAACAAAATTGGGATAAAGTAATTCGAAAAAAAATCTGGCTGATAAAGTCCTTGGTAAAAATAATTGGGATAAAGTAAGAACACATTCTGGATAAGGTAATCCGAAAAATCATTTTCCGCTTGTAACCGAACACACTTGACACAATTATGGCAGTTGTGTGTTCATTGGTTAATGTAAAGCACATGGTCATAGATTAATGGTCTTATTTGCTATGAATATATTAAGGAACCATTTACCAAAATTAGGATCTGCTGCCATCATCTTGTCAATACTGTTTTCAATTCCTCCAACTGAACTTTCATCATACCAACCAACATACTGTAGAAAAGATATATGCACCACTAAAATCAATTCGGAATATTCTGAGCTACTATTATAAATAAGACTATACATATGTCTATTCAAAAAGCATAATTAATAACAAGGATACATGTTACTGTAAGCCAGGACCTAGATTTCTAGTCACATATGAGGCCCGGTGGCTCAGTGAGTTAGGTTGTTGGATCTAACAACTCATACAACCCTATCACCAATACGGCGTGGGTTCTCGCCCTGTGTTGTAAATTACAAAAAGGGTGCACTCGACTCGCATCCGCAAGTGATAAAGTTTACACGTTGCTTGCCCATGATCGGTGGTTCTCTCCAGTACTCCGGCTTCCTCCACCACTAAAACTGGTCGTCTTGATATAGCTGAAATATTGTTGAAAGTGGTGTTAAAACACAAAAAATAAAAAAATAAATAAAATCAAGTGTTCACACTTCCTGATACATATTAAAGGACGGTTGTTGTGTCTACTATCAGTTCAATATTGCTATCCCGGTTCTGCCCCCAATAAGTCTGAGTCACAGAATAGTGTAACCATTGTTGAAAGTTACTATTAACACCAATAGCTCTAACCCTATAATATCTTGTTTCTTGAGATTTGGAAGCATAAGTATATTATTTTTTTTTTTGGTTGAGATGTACTATGACTTACCTGTGTTAATACAGCATCATAAAGTTTACTTGCTTCATCACTGGTAGTTGTCAGTGGTGTTCCATAGTCGATCCAATCCTGAAATACAAGCATTAAATCATTTATAGCTTTTGTAGCAATTTGCATATATATTTCATACCAGTAACAGTACCGCTCTATCAACTGAGCTAAGGGAGGTCTCCACTAACGCAGTTAGCACAAAAAAAAATGTGTTTATGAACAAAGTACGACTCCTATAACCTTAGGTTGAGGGACTTACCCGTTAACCTGTTACAATAAAAGGATTGCATTGTTGCTTTATTTGCATCTACCTATGCATGCAGTGTTTATCAAGCTGTTAATTCAATTATACCCATGGGGATGTGTAATTCAAACAATTTTATGTGATGAAAGTGTTTAGTGATTGGTGGCAGGTCCGGGTACTCCAGTGTCATGCATTACTACATCAGAATACCATGTTACAAAATACACCCCATAACACACATTCTAATCTATAGTTAATTGTCCTTTAAGTAGTACTAATTGAGAAGATTGAAGAATACTGGTTAGGGTTAATGGTGGTTAACACCACTTTCAACAATATTTCAGTCATATTATGGCGGTCAGCTCTATTGATGGAGGAAACCGGAGTACCCACAAAAAAACCCACCGACCTGTCGCAAGCTATAAGTCACTGACAAACTTTGTCACATAATGTTGTACATCTCGCCCTGATCGAGATTCGAACTCACAACATAGGTGGTGATAAGCACTGATTCCATAGGTAGTTGTAAATCCAACTACCATACGATCAAGGCCACGATGGCTCCTCATCACGAACGTGAATAGACATTAATTACTAAAATGGTAATGAATCTTTTTACTTTTACGTATATATTTTCTTTCCCCTATCACAGACAATAGTTTTGACGGACTTGACTATGAGAAACACGGGAATGTCTTACCCTTAACGGGCATGTGTGTTCATTACAGGTAGTTTAATCTGTATGTGTAGCTCGTCCTTTTACTGTTCTGCGTTGTTTTTTTTCTCTCTTTGTATTCGTTCCGATTTGATGATGATTTTTGGTGTTTAACGGGCATACTCGCACCGTTATCCCACCATATACAAATACATGTTGTGTGTACCTATATCTTCCTCGCTTGTATTCAATAGGATTGGGAAAGTAAGCGTTGTAGTGGATAATATGCCCCTATTTATATATAGTCAAGCTGAGAAAATAAAGGACCTATTATCCACTACAACGCACAATACTCTTGAATACAAGCGAGGAAGATATTTGTATATGGTGGGATAACGGTGCGAGTGTGCCGTTTAACACCACTTTCAGCAATATTTCAGCTATATCATGGCGACCAGTTTTTAGTGCTGGAGGAAGCCGGAGAGAACCACCGACCATGGGTAAGCAACTGGTAAACTTTATCCCTTGTGGCTACGAGTCGAGTGCACCCTTTTTGTAATTTACAAAGCCGGGCGCGAACCCACATGGTTTTGGTGATAGGCTTGTATGAGTTGTTAGGTAATCCAACTACCTAACTCATTGAGCCACCCGGGCCTCTGTATTCGTTCCGTGTCTTATATCAACACTACCTGTGTCTCTGGATTGTCCAAACCTCGTTGCCTCTTCGATTTTATCGAACGTTTATTGTGCATTCTGAATTGTTTTTTGTTGAACATTAGTTGGACAGTATTTTAAAGCTAGCTATGTTGATTACGATAACAAGTCTATACATAATACATAAAGTAAAACGTTTGCAGTTAGTAGTAAGTGGTATATCGAAAAAGATAATGAACAGGGTCGGGAAGGTTGTCCCGAAAAGAGGGAATCAGAGATTACAAATATTGCAGATAGTTGACCCATCATTTAAATTTTATGAGGTGGTTATATTTTTCCCCTGAACCAGCCTTTTATTTCGCACGAAATAAACATCGGACTATTTCTAATTTTGGTATTAAAAATCAGTCAGTATATGTTTCAAATTCAACAAAAATATTTCTTTGAAAATGCAACATCAGCTTATTTATTTATTTGTTTTTCAACCCCGGTCCGGCCCTGCCGAAAGGATTGGTTGGTCCCCCATAACAAGAGTAATAAAAACGTATACATTATATTTATAGCGCATGGCGCGCTTCAGGAATAACATTCATCAGGTACGCTTAAAATCAAAAGATTGGAATCCAAAATAATTTAAAGTTTTGGGAGCAATAAATGCAAATGGCCTAAACTGGATAGCCAAAATATCTAGTGATTTAGGATTAAAATTTTAATAATGGGACATTTTCTATTGACATTCAGAATTTCAATGGGCCATTCTTTAACATTCTTTGTAAATATTTCTGATTTCAATGGGACATTTTCAGATGGAATGTGATAAATGGTCCATGGCCCCCTCTAATCCCAATCACTCTATCTATATACCCTTATGCTGGTTCATTCCTACAGTCACGTATCTATGTTAAAGTCAATAGAATCTTCTTGTGACATCGTGTCATCACAAGATGAAGATATCTGATAACATTATTTACATTGTGATTTTAGACACGTTTTAATTGATAATTGCACTAATCTTTAATATACAAAATACTTGTATTATCTGTCAAGATATACCATCCATATTATTAACAAATAAAAACTTAAATATCAAATTAAGTGTGCAAGATGCATGTCTGGTATAACCTTCATCAGGTACGCTCAAAATTGAAAGATTGGAAAGCCAAATATTTTAAAAGTGTTTGGGACCAATAAAACCATATGGCCAAAACAGAATAGCCAAAAATCGGCTAAGGTCACCTATGCTTGGGGGGAGGGGGGGGGAGAGAGGGGGAGAACCTTAGTTTAAGAAGAGTTTGAAGATACCAAAGGGGTAATTAGAATCCGTTAATCGAACAACAGACAACACAATGGCCAAAAGAAAAATGACAAAGGTACAAACAACGATCTACAAAACATTACACATAGAATTATAGAGATCGAGAATAAACTAAAAACCGGGGGTGAACTCATGTGCTGTAAATTCCAATAATGCATATATCTAATTAAACATTTTGGCCATCATGTTTAGGCCCTTGGCTTTATTGATCCCAAATACCTTTTACTTACTTTGTTTTCAAATCTGTCGATTTTGAGTGTACCTGATGAAGTTCTACCGGTAACAGAAATGTATCGTGTACACTAAATTAGATATCTACGTTTTTATTTATATTTAGTAAAATATCTCTTTTCAGCCTATGCCAAGTCCTTTGGGTTATTAAACTTGCAAGTGTTATAAAACGTGCAATGTAATTCAAAGGTATGCAAACTTTGTATCAAAACAAAATGCAGATCGAGTACATTTGTGTGAAACATTTGATTCCTT
This sequence comes from Gigantidas platifrons, assembly GCA_002080005.1. Lineage (NCBI taxonomy): Eukaryota > Metazoa > Mollusca > Bivalvia > Mytilida > Modiolidae > Gigantidas > Gigantidas platifrons. The sequence continues at coordinate 77,558 of MJUT01054408.1, read as the reverse complement.
CAAAAAAAGTATCAAGAAATGCTTGATTGATTTTGATTTTTGGTGTTTTAACGCCACTTTCAACAATATTTCAGCTATATCATGGCGACCCGTTTTAGTGGAGGAGGAAGCCGGAGTATCCAGAGAGAACCACCGACCATGGGCAAGCAACTGGTAAACTTTATCACTTGCGGCTGCGAGTCGAGTGCACCCTTTTTTGTAATTTACAAAGCCGGGCGCGAATTCACGCCGTATTGGTGATAGGCTTGTATGAGTGGTTAGATCCAACGACCTAACTCACTGAGCCACCCGGGCCCCAGAAAGGTTTGAAGAAATCAGAATCCATAAATCGAAGCACAATACAAAGGTCAAAAGAAAGGCCGATGACGAACAGGCAAACATGGCCGACAAAAAACCCACAGAAAAACTAAAGATATAACAACAGGAACCCCACTATTAACTGGGTATGAACTCAAGAGCTCTGGAAGGGTTCAAAGTTAATACTCAAATATTGGTAACCAGAAGGGTTAACAGTACCTGCTTAACTATTGGTAACCGAAAGGGTTGTTAACAGTTCCTGCTCAACTATTGGTAACCGAAAGGGTTAACTTTCTAACTAATGCTAGCCGTCCTGTTAATATTGTTAAAACTCCGGTGATATTTGTCATGAAAGAGAACATAATGGTGAAATCTAATATTGACTACTAGGATGATGTGCCCGTTGTAATCTGCGACTTGTAACTCTTAATTCGTAACTAATTAATGATGGCGACCATTTATGTCAACTTGTATTTTAAAATACTGGTCCTTTTCTGCTTTAATGTTAATCGTGTAAAATTTGTAGAAAATAAATTAGTTTTTATGGCCTTGGTATTCTTGTACTTATCTTTACTTTTCAAAACATTCTGATTTTAATACTCTATGGATTAAACACCAGAATGAAATAAGGCATACATTCCTTATAGCGGAAAATATGATGACCTTGATATATAGTGTTTAGGAAAACAGCAAAATCCGAGAAAAGTCTGAAGATACCGAAGAATTGATCCGAAACGGTACAGACAATATACAATGGCCACAAGCAGTGCCAGATTTAGATGAAGAGAGGTCCTAGGCTATTTCGCCAAGCCCCTCACAACCCCCACTCTCACGACTCGAGGAAGACGGAAGAGTGTTTAATCGATTTGTACAAAGGCGAGGATGATACCTTAAAATTCTGCATAATCGGAAATGGAGTGCAACCGTGCAAAACAAATTACTTAAGGTTTGTTTAAAGAGTACAGTGCGTTATGACAGCATATGTATGAAAGTCCAATATAACAGTGTCAAAAATATTATACATATTGGCCGGAGTATCCCTAAATTCTGAGGCCCTAGGCTTCAGATTGCCAACCCTATATGTAAATTCGGCATTGTGGAAAAGACAAGCAATGGTTCATAAAACACTTAAGTATTAAGCATACAGTTGTATCACGTGACACAGGTAAATGTATTATTCAACTACCTTTAATACGAAAGCAAGTTATGACTTCCAGTCCCCCTTTTTATCAACCCTCGCGAAATTTTGGACCATGTTTGCTTCCATGTATTTATAGCGAGTTTACAAGTGTAGGCATTCAACCTATAAGTCTCCGTAAAACGTACTACATATATATTGATTCGTCAGATAATAAAAAAAAAACATCCCAGTGAAGGGTCATGTTTTCAAAACATGATTACGGATACATGGATACATTCCTGCAGACCCCGGCCTCGGGACGACAAATAACTGGTTAATTTCTCACACACGTCTAACTTACCTTACAACCCCTCCAATTAGATCTTTGATTCTTCATGTTATTAAGTGTATGACACAGGTAAAACTAACTATTTCTTTTCCGTACGTGTGGTATAATGTATAAATATATTTATAGATGACCTTGACCGTTAAATAAAAATAAAAATAAAAATTGAGATATTGAATGACTGGTAATCTAATACTAAAATATCTACGTTTATCACTTATATTTACATTCAATTTTTCGTAGTTGACCTTGAAATTAATGTTGCAGAAATGTGAAATACATGTAGATAGACATTTTTAATGACAAAATATTGTTACAATTATATAAATATAAATAATTGATATTTGTACATAACACAGCGATTGCCCTAATGTGAGTGACATTCCATTTTCCATATCCGATATCTATATTAGAGTGGAAATCAAAGATCATAGTGCTCTATTTAAGAGGGGTGGACAGGGGTACTCTCTCCCAGCTCCCGCCCCCTTTCTCCCACCTCCTTTCTCCCGGAGAAAAACACCGACCTGTCGCAAGTCACTGACAAACTATAATCATATAATGTTATATCGACTAAACCTCTTCCAATCGGGATTCGAACTCACAGCTTCAGTGGTGATAGGCACTGATTACATAGATAGCGGTAAATCCAACTACCATACGATCATGACGGCCCCTTAGACGGATTTGAAGGATGTAAATAAATAAAACAGGACAGATAGGGTGTTAGATTAAAACATTATTCTTCAATCAAGATCTGTAACAGAAAACACAAGAGACAGGTGTATTTGCATTTTTCCCTTTAACAGACTCAATGAAATATGAATACCAGTAGTATAAATGATCATTAGCCCTATTTGCTGAACTCTTTTTTTTTTTAATATAAATCATGCAATAGTCCAATCTATGGTGTCTTTGAATGAGGTGTGTTATATCAGACATATCATGACTAAATTAGTCATAAAGTACCAGTGCACATGTATATAATATACAAAAATAAACACTAGTAAACAGAAATTACGTAACTGGTGTAAAAACATCTGTCCAGCTAATTTTTATCACACAATTTATCATTCTTTTTTACACAGATTAAAATTATGTAATTCAAGTGTGAAAGTTGGAAACCCCTGTTTTTCACATGTGCATTTCATTTGATGTGTATGAATATTGACAACTTCTCTGTACCCCTGTAATTATGATTTAGGAGAAAAGAATCTTGGAAATCTTGATGCAATCACAGCAAATCGGCATCAAAATGAGCAAATATTACGCCCAGTTCGGGACACAAGATAATAGTACTTTAAATATATCCCGTTTTTCTGTATTTTTATTATCTATGATCGACTTTCTTAAATTCTTGTTTCTTAAATGATAATTTTCATCATTTATTCCTTTCCCCTTCCTCCTGAAAAGGAAAATTATATCTCTTAAGTTATTTATTCACATTTGGTAAAGTTTGTCAATGACTGACGGTAGTGTGGTGAAGTTTGTTAGTGACTGACAGCAGTATGTTAGAGTTTGTTAGTGACTGATGGCAGTGTGGTAAAGTTTGTTAGTGACTGATAGCAGTGTGGTTAAGTTTGTTAGTGACTGACGACAGTGATTGTCAAGTTTGTTACTGGCGGACGACAGTGATGGTAAAGTTTATCAATGACTAATGGTAGTGTGGTAAAGTTTGTTAGTGACTGACGGTAGTGTGGTAAAGTTTGTTAGTGACTGACGGTAGTGTGGTAAAGTTTGTTAGTGACTGATGGTAGTGTGGTAAAGTTTGTTAGTGACTGATGCTAGTGTGGTAAAGTTTGTTAGTGACTGACGGTAGTGTGGTAAAGTTTGTTAGTGACTGACGGTAGTGTGGTAAAGTTTGTTAGTGACTGATAGTAGTGTGGTAAAGTTTGTTAGTGACTGATGGTAGTGTGGTAAAGTTTGTTAGTGACTGACGGTAGTGTGGTAAAGTTTGTTAGTGACTAATGGTAGTGTGGTAAAGTTTGTTACTGACTGACGGTAGTGTGGTAAAGTTTGTTAGTGACTGATTGTAGTGTGGTAAAGTTTGTTAGTGACTGACGGTAGTGTGGTAAAGTTTGTCAATGACTGACGGTAGTGTGGTAAAGTTTGTTAGTGACTGACGGTAGTGTGGTAAAGTTTGTTAGTGACTGATGGTAGCGTGGTAAAGCTTGTCAATGACTGGCGGTAGTGTGGTAAAGTTTGTTAGTGACTGACAGCAGTGTGGTAAAGTTTGTTAGTGACTGATGGCAGTGTGATAAAGTTTGTTAGTGACTGATGGCAGTGTGGTAAAGTTTGTTAGTGACTGATGGCAGTGTGGTAAAGTTTGTTACTGACTGACGACAGTGATGGTAAAGTTTGTTACTGACTGATGACAGTGATGGTAAAGTTTGTTAGTGACTGATGGCAGTGTGGTAGTTTGTTAGTGACTGACAGTGTGGTAAAGTTTGTTACTACATTTGTAACTGACGATAATGTGGTAGTTTGTTAGTGATTGACGACAGTGATGGTAAAGTTTGTTAGTGACTGATGGCAGTGTGGTAAAGCTTGTTAGTGACTGATGGCAGTATGGTAAAGTTTGTTAGTGACTGCCGGCAGTGTGGTAAAGCTTGTTAGTGACTGATGGCAGTGTGGTAAAGTTTGTTAGTGACTGATGGCAGTGTGGTAAAGCTTGTTAGTGACTGATGGCAGTATGGTAAAGTTTGTTATGTGACTGCCGGCAGTGTGGTAAAGTTTGTTAGTGACTGACGACAGTGTGGTAAAGTTTGTTAGTGACTGACGACAGTGTGGTAAAGTTTGTTAGTGACTGACGACAGTGTGGTAAAGCTTGTTAGTGACTGATGGCAGTGTGGTAAAGTATGTTATGTGACTGCCGGCAGTGTGGTAAAGTTTGTTAGTGACTGATGGCAGTATGGTAAAGTTTGTTAGTGACTGACGACAGTGTGGTAAAGTTTGTTATGTGACTACCGGCAGTGTGGTAAAGTTTGTTATTGACTGACGACAGTGTGGTAAAGTTTGTTAGTGACTGATGGCAGTATGGTAAAGTTTGTTAGTGACTGCCGGCAGTGTGGTAAAGTTTGTTAGTGATTGATGGCAGTATGGTAAAGTTTGTTAGTGACTGACGACAGTGTGGTAAAGTTTGTTATGTGACTGCCGGCAGTGTGGTAAAGTTTGTTA